>OY720636.1:87922628-88375096 GCA_963169105.1 Ceriagrion tenellum | reverse complement strand
GTGGGTAGTAGCGGAAGATGGAGGGCAAAAGACAAGAGGGGGTTACTTTGAGGTTAAACGGGAGGGAGGGGAAAATGGAAGGGAAACTGCGAGAGTGAAGACATTGATGGCTTTGGAGCAACTGTGCTGGATGGGTGAGTCGTCTGTACAGCACGATATTTGCGACATGTTTAGTGGAACCAAAAAGTATCATAGTCATTAAAAAATCATTAGAACATTTTCAACCAATCGCAACTGTAAATTCCTCTTTCCTACCAATAAATTTCTTGAAGTGCGCTTCATACCAGTAAGGCGAGAACAGGTGACCGGCAGTATTTGATATATCAAAGAAAACGGTATTATTAATCAAAATATGGGTCAATAATTTTCGCCGTGTCTTGGAAGAATTTATTTATGACGAAGGAATTATTGAGTTTATTAATATCGTGATTTGCTCATTGGTTTTGAAAGATCTCTGCATTGTTACCAGAAAACTGTGTAGCTACGCACTGAGTCAGTTTCCCGAATATAATTTCATGAAAAATAAAGGCAGTCCTAAACTTTTGGAGAACAAGTACTAAAATGCACAAGCTTGAAAATGGTAAAATATAAGTTTAAGCGTATTTTAAACACCTTCGCAAGTATGAAGAGTGCGAGTCATGCGCTAGTATGAGCAGAAGGAGGGAAAAGAGATAGGATGAGCAGAGATGTATGAAGATGGCAGGTACACCGCGAAAGTGAAGACAGAGATGGTTAAGGATCAAGTGTGGTCGCAGTGTAGCAGGATATGCTGCATATATCTGACACCGTCAAAAATTATTGCGCCGAGTCAAGTATTATCATACCTTAAGCGACCTCATTGCACGGTATCTCGGTGCACATAATGAATCTCTGACTAGAAATACTGAAGGATTAGTCCGAATGTAAGCACCGGTTTTGTGTGGTGCGACTTCAAGATAAGAATAATTTCTAGACTTGATTTAGTAATTTGTTCACAAGGAAAGCCCTCGTTCCTACAAAGAGGAGGTTAATACTCAGAAATTTTTCAATAATACCTATATTTATATGTTTACACTATTATATAACCTATTTAGTCAAGGAGAATCATTCAGCGGGATTGGGCATCCCGTTAGCAAGGTAAAGCATTCAGCATTATTAAGTGGCAGCACTAAGGGATAGCATCTTGCGAAATTTAAACAAATATACAATTTTTTTAATCGATACCTTAAATGAATGCATATTTGAATGCATTCCGGAAGGATCACGGGAGTACAATTCCACTATTAATATCTTAGGGGCATGCTAGATTAACTGGTAAAGTTTCTTGACAGTTCTTATGTCATCAGGAAACAAATATAGACAGGATCTATTCAGGTATCATAAAGAATAAGAGTAAGGCAATTTTCCACTCAGATAAATTTTATAATAATAAGGTATAAAATAAAAATGTATCTAATTAAAATGTATCTAAGTGAAAAATTGCCTTACTTCTATTCTTTATGATGAATTCTTTCCACTACATCAAGCCTGATGCTTCCCTTTTTGTCTAATCAGGTATGTCTCTTCACAATATAACTACCCCTTCATGTAGCGATTCATTAGTGATATCCGCCACAATTTCGTTCCCCTCATTGACTGTCAACAGCTATCAGTACCCTCCAACAAGACAGCCAAATGACCAACCAAGACAGCCAAATCTAGAACCGCTACCAACATGCGATACATCACGACGTGAAATTTATTTGCCCAAATTAAATTCATATGTCGCACACCCGTACATATCGCCGTCACAGCTGTAATTCCACCCTAAATTGAGTAGTACAGCCGCCATGAATTAGCAGGAAGGATGAGAAGCGGGTGGCACGTGTGAGGAACGAGAGTGAAGGGGAGCGTAAGGGGTCCTTAGTGAGATCGGCAGGTGCCGGCAAAGGGGGGCGGTGACCGGAGGATGGGGGAGGGAATGTGTCATAAAGCGCGTTAAACACGCCAACACGCGCTGCTTGAGCTCTCCAAGGGGCGGCGAGGAAAACACGCGGGAATGGTGTCCCGTCTCCCCTCTTCCCGCACGCCCCTTCGAAACAACCCCTCTCCACCTTTTAAAACAGCGCGACCCACAGAGGTGTCAAATACATCCAAGGCTTTTCCTCCGCGGGATCGTGAGGGTTCACGGCAACATGAATTCCTCCATCTAGAGATGGAAGGGTCGAAAGAAAGGCAGTAAATTACGCATGGCCGTCAAAATTTCAGTCTACAACCCCCAACGCGTCATTTCCCGAAGCAGCTTCCAAAAGCCTCCATCCGGTTGGGCTCCATCCTCAAGGTCCAGACCCTTAGCCATATTGAAAGTCGGTCATAATAACCTCCGCTCGTTTGTGACGAAGCGGGAGTCTATTTCATAGTTCTCAGCAGAATGGGGCGCACTCAGAGTTTCATTTGGGTATCACGGAATGTTCCAAGGCCAGAGGTTGGTCCATTGCACTCAAAATGCACCTAACTGCAATTCACAGCTTTCAAAACCACCACGAACTATGTTTCCGATAACCGTTCAGGGATTATTAAAACTAGGGATGGGCAAGAGTACCGGTTTTCGAATCTTATAGGTAATGTATAATCTACTTCGGTACTATCGGGTACTGTTGGAAATCGGTATAACCGAAGGTACCCGTAAGTTTACAAAAAAGTTTACAGAAAAGTTTACAAAAAAGTTTTATAAAAAGTTTACATCTTTACACGGCTGGAGACCTACCGTCCCCTGCCACACGCCCATGCGGCGGCTCGCGGGGTAGTATGCAGATGTAGATGAAAATCTTCACACCACAGAGCCAGCCGCTGCAGAGTCGTGTTAGGAGTCCTAACTTATGACACCAGCCAAGAAAGTAGGAGGGATTAGGGAAAATAAAAAGGTAGGGGGAGGAAAAAGGTGAATTGCATGTAAACAGAGTTGATCGATGTTTTTCTTACAGTCACCAATGGTACGTGGAAAGAGGGAATTCTTGTAACTATCAGTTTGGCAGTGACGCTTTTGTCAATACTGAATACAAAATGAGGGTCACTTTTTTAAAAAGATGCAAACAATTTTACAGTTGTTAGTAACGATTCAAGCATAACTGTAAAAATTCTCATTTGTATTGAATCGCACAGTTGAGATAAAATTACCTTTAAAGGACTGGTGTGAAGACGACGCCCTCGCGAAGAGTGAACCGACCCTTTTCACCCTCCACCCACTCAACTCAACCACCCCTTCGTACACACCCGCCCACACGAAAGCTACCATTCAACCCTGCACAGTCAACCCTTCGTTCTCTCCTTATCTCTACTGTCTCCTCTTCTATCTGTTTCTCCCTCTCTCTCTCTCTTCCCACCGACACTTCTAAAATTCAAACCTCCGCGACATCTTGCGATAAGAGACGCCAGGGAGGAGAAGACGAGGAGGGAAAACCGGATGAATGAACGGATAAAGAACAAGGGAAAGGCACCGTCGATCCCAAAGGTCACCATATTAATGCTAAAACCACGGGAGCACGTTATTCAACTTTGAAGTATGCTAAAGTGAGGAAAAAGGAACGGGGTAAAAGAATACGTGACTACAAAATCATATTATAATCAGTTTTTAAATGTTTAAGCAGATACATCAACATTTTCATGTGCATACCGCCCTACGAGCCGCCACATGGACGTGTGTCAGGGGGTGTTAGGACACCAGCCGTATAAAGGTGGACGTGGGTGTCCCAAAGGGTGAATGTAGGGCACTCTGATGCATTTTTTGCATCCATCTTCAGAGGTTTAGAACAAAATCATTTACATAAACACGCAGATATCTCATAATAATCACTCTAAGGCTTAATATCAAATAAATTATATTATTTATTAAATACATTAGACGGTAAAATGTCAGAGAACTTAGAAATACAATGAGAGTGTGTATTTTCTACACCCACCTGAGGAAAGGGGTTAAAAATGCCTTTAACATAAGCCAATGCTATATAATAGCCACTCTTAAGTAAAACCAGTAGAAAATATTTATATCCTTCATATTTATGCGTAATGACGTATGATGTTCCATGATACTGCTCCGTTAACCTTCATGTATCGTGGCTTTGCCGTTGAGATGGAATTTATTATATTCCGTAACAATGGTTAAGAGTAACTGTATTTAAGTTTATGATCTAACCTCTAGTATCCAATTGGTATTCTTTAATCATCGGCACTGACAAGATGAGCATAATACTATAATTTCATAGATATAATATTCAAGACAATGGATCAAAAGATGACATTGGAAAAAGGATTCGTAAAATAGAATGAGTATCTGGTGTGAACAACTTCGGATATTTACTACACAAATGCGTAACGAAAAAAGCGAGACCAAGGCATCATAATACAATATTAAAACCAGAGTATCCACATGCAAGCGAATGTCTAATAATGAATTTCAATGACACAATTCGAAATATTGGAAAAAATAATCATTTGGAAAACACAAAGCACAATAAAACTAAAGAAATGTGGAAATTTATAAGTGATGATGAATGATATCATCACATAGAAACTATAACAGTACGTCAGTAAAAAGGCGATAGCAATTTTTGAAGAAAGCCTTCTCGCGATTCCATCCAAGTTTTGAGGTCCATGACCCCCCCATGATATTTCTTTTCGTTTCATTTCTTCTCAGAGTTTTCAAGGCACTGGATAACATTTATTCGTGTCATTCTTGGGTATAAATCCAGTAATATTTCTAATCACCTGAGTATCACACGTATCTCACACTTATCAGCACCTCTGTACATATTGGTCACCACTCCTCTTCCCATCGTTACGTGGTCCCTTTCATTCTGCTTCCACACTTTATACGAAACTACCACTATCTATCAAATATATTTCTTCCCTATCACATTGAAAAGGGAAGTAAAATAATATCATTTAATTAATGTTCCTTGAGTGCCAATGAATTCATTTAATGAATTATTTAAATCTGTATCCATTTCGTATATTTATACATGATGCTACATTACATTGTAAAATATCGGATTGCATTGTATTGTCGTTGTCTGTCCTTGTAATATTTCTGTGATAAAGCTATGTAGATATTTTCTACATCCAAGTTAAATAAAATATATTATTATCATCACTTCCACTCATCATTAATTGTCAGCATCAGTCAGTTAATTCGACATTTGTCACATATTATCTCTTCTATCAAATAATTAAGCCTCTAAGCGGTTCATCGAACATCCAACGTTTTGTTACCTCACGGAACTCATAAGTAACAAAGACGGCGGATGACAGAGAACTCATTCCCAAATATTTTTCATGCAAGATGGAATAGAAGAGCACCAAAGGATTTTTATCTTGTTTTATTTGTAGAAGGCAGCAGAATCAGTCACAAAACTCCGCTTGAGAATCAATAACTTTGTTCGCCAAGTGCAAACAGGAGATATAGCTACCTCCCTATTCCCGCCCCCAACGAACGACCCTCCTACCCTGGCCAGCTAAGCCAAAAGATAGCAACTGTATAATTGTTGGTTCTGAGTTATTGCATGTTAATTTTTTCTCCGTCAAGTCTTCGATTCTTCATCTATTCCATATTTGAAGAGATTACAAGCTTTAGTTGATGCTTAGATTGTCATTGCGGGAAAAACGGAATGAGGATAAATCATACGGGAACAAAAGTAATGAAATTCTCAGGGAGAAAGACTTGTAGTTACTGGTGCTTGGCCTAGAAAACTTATATTCATACTGTATACACAGGGTGAAAGCAAGAGGTGATATCAGACAAACCGCTGCAGATACGGTCATTTTGTTTAGTTTTTTGGAATCTACAAGGTTGAAAATGACAAAATCATCTCTAACCTCAAAATGTGTAATTATTTCAGTTATTGCAATTTGGCTCAGCAGTAGCCTGATACTACGAGATAGGAGAATCCGGAGAAAATGTTGCAAAGCACGAAATCCACAGCAAGCAAGTTAACGCCTATCTCTCGACCTCTCTGGGGATCTTTCCGCTGGCCTTGCCTATTCAATGCATGAAGGTTACGCGTGAACGGCACACGTGCTTCGGAGAGGGACAAAAATCACACGTAATTGCATCACACACGGGGGAAGGGAAAGGGCGGGAAATAAACGCGAACCGCGGACTTTTCTCCATCCCTCTCCCCACCTCCTCTCCCTCCTCCTATGGATTAGATTTAGGATTTAGTCGGACACCTGTTCTCTATCCACAGCTCCCAACCCGTGGCCACGTGAATCGCTTAATTAAGCATATCTCTTTGACCGCAGTATCATCACCAGCATCATCAACTCAAAACCGCCTCTCCTCTCTCTCTCTCTCCCCACCGGGAAGTTAACTGCGGGTGGAACTTTAAACACCTCACTTCCTGCCTCATTAGTCTAATGAGCCGTGGTTATGCGGCGGCGATGCGATGCCGTTTAGCCAGAGGTGAGCGTGTGCATGCAAGTGAGGCGGAGGGAGTGCATCATCCAGCTCGCTTAATGTGTTCTTTTTTCTTTCAATTTTCTCCAATCACCCCATTCCGGTCGCCTAAATAAAAAAATAAAAAACCAAAAACCCACCTCATCATTCCCGCGATATTTCGGCGTGATCAAATTTAATTATTCAAAGACAAAACCGAAACGGCCGGCCGGTCGAAAAATTCATATCCTTCCCTCACTCGATCCCTCTCATTGCCCGCCCCTCTCTTATCTTCCCTCGTTACACTTTTTTTATCCCACCGCCGATTTTCCCGACTATTCCGGCGGTTTTTCCCACCCTCCTCCATCCCAACAAAACGACCGACCCCCACTCTCAACCCCTCTCTCCTTTTTCAACCTCCTCCTCCATCCCCGCCGTCCTTCCCATATTCATCCGCCCCGGACCGATATGACCGCGGAATGGGAGCATGGAAATCTGTTTGTGTGTATATTGTCCGGACGACTACAACGACCTAACGTACAGGACGAACGAGAAACCGTTTTGTGTCGACGGGGGAATTGATTTCCGAGGGTATGAAACATTCAAGGAGTGTTTACGCCGCCACTGCCCGGATTTGATTGCGTGCTTTTGTGTGTCTCTCTCTTCTCTTCTGTCCACCCCTTTCGTTTCCAACGCTCAAAACTCGACCCCCAACACATACTACTCTCTCTCTCTCTCATCCTCTATCCGGATCAGGGACCTCTAGGGAGGCGTAGGGAGGGGGAGAAGGACACTCAACGCTGACCTATGGCCATTCGGGAGGGAGGCCCCGGTCGGCCAGACGGGACAGCCGTTGACACGGTGCGAGTGCTTGAACCAACTTTTCCCGCACTTCAAAAGCTTCCCGGCGACCAGCGACGCGGCGGGACTGGCGCAATTCCCAAAACACTTCTCCCTTCCTTTTTTTATCCACGCTCCACGGCAGGCGAAAAAGAAAATACGTCCCGTTCGCAATTCGTTATCATTTCCTCAGGTTTTCAAACGGGGTGGTTGCATGAGCAATAATAATTTTTTTTAAACTAAGGAATGTTCCAGACGAAAGAGAAACACTCCAAAAAAAGTTTAAATGTTGAAATCAATTATCGGTGATGTATTTTAATGGAATAAATACAATCATCGTATAAATATTGATTCGGATTTTCATGAATTACACAACCTTTACGTATGAAAATTGGATAACACGTCACAATTTCGTAAAAACTTAAACTCAAATAGTTCCAATCGTCGAATCGAATGTTTGCTTTGGTAAAAAATACAAAATTTGTAACCTTTTGATAGCATAACAGTCGAAACTGATCATACATTTGCTAACAATATTGGAAGTTACAAAGTTTGTATTTTTTGTGACAACCTTCCTCAAATTCGGGTCTTCAAGTCTTTGGGTTTGGTCGGGTGTTTCCATTTGTTACAATCTACAAGGTGAAAGGTGATTTGAAAGCATCCATCACTATCAAAGGTAGTTGAAATACCTTTGATAATGATGTGGAGCCATAGAAACCAGTCAGGTCAGCAAAAAACAAAAGGACATCCCATCCAACAGGGCGAACACAGTAAGCAAATTCCTCTCCGATTTTCCTTTCAAAACCACTTTGTGATTATTCGATCCTCGACACCAATGGCAAGAACACACTTTTTCTAAGTGTACCGCATGTCCATCGTCGTCGCTTTCCAACGGGCATCGTCTCCGCGCATATATAAACATTATTCTCGACCGACTGATGTATCTTCCACCTATGAGCTGCGGTATCTCCCTTTTCATACACACAGTCGGTTGCTTGTCATTCTCTTTGTAAGTTCCTTCCATTCTTGATTCTGTTTAAGAGCCCGCTTATTAGAGATGTAGTTTAGTTGAAGTTCGGGGTTCAGAAAAATTACCAGATCATTATCGTTAACTACGGGAATACCAGGAGAAATCAAGGATTGACTCCCGGTCTAACAAGCTCGTAAGCTAAAATCAAGTGTGTAATTTTCTGGGATTTTTTAAAGATTTTAAAGGTAGCCATTTGCAGGAGAATTTCTGGTTTCCATGGATATCAAGGAGAGAGGGCACCAAATTGAAGTCTGTATCCACCTCTTTTTCCCCCCTCAGCTTCGTTTTTCTCCACACTTCCAAGCAAGAGGAGATTGCGTGTCTCTCGCCCTTGCATTCCGCAACAGAAAATTAAATATTCAAAGGCACGGGAAGTAAGAGAGTTAACGGCGGGGGACGAAACCGGGTTTTGCCAGACAGGCGGGTGCTCCGGGGCGTTAAATCCCTCAGAAATCCCACGACTGCACATTTCCGCATTCCCAGCAGAAGCGTATGTAGTAAGTATCTTGGAAACTTAAGTTAGGGGCGTTTAGGAGAAGAAAGAGGCCTTGGGTCTCTCACTCTCTCTATCTCCGGTGGCTCTCGGATAATTCCTTGAAACAGCCTCCTTAATAAAGCTCCGTGGTGAAACCACCTAGTAGGTACTTACCTGAGTGATGTGAATCGAAAATAGCCGCTGAATTATTTAATTAAATTGTCTTGCAACTGTGATATCCAAAAAAATTACTAAATTCCTCTTTATTGTTTGCTCAATTGAAAAAAAATCAGCTTCCAATGATGTGAATCTTTAGCAATTACAAAACTAACATACAAAATATGAAGATTATTCGATAATTATATATTTAATTTGATAATTTTTCAGCCATTAGAGTCGACTCTGGATCCATTTCCATTAAACTATTCCATTTAGAACGCAGTTTTTGTATATTAGCCAACGACTTAAAAATTACGTGGACTGGTGCCTTACTTAAATTGCCATTCCATATCCGGTAGAATTCGTCTGGTGTTATTCTCATTTAAAACAGACTTAAGCTACTATTTATACCCGTCTATTATCCACTTTTTGCTTTTGCCCGCTGCGTTCAATCAAGCTATTTCACATAAAAAAAATATCACAAAGATATTTTTTATGAACACTTCACCCAGCTATAGGAACCAATTAGAGCTTCATAACCATGAATTTCAAGAATTAGGACATACATTATTGGAGCAGTTTATCGACAACTCAAAACATTAGATGTATATGATACCTAAATTTTACAACCAATCAATTTCCTGGGAAATACTATTTTCCCATGCTTTACCCATCCTCGCGTTATACTTCATGTAACTTCAAGATTAATTTGTGAAAACAAAATAGCGAGGAACGATTTTTTTTCAAATCAAAATATTTTGTCCTCACGGAAAATATTATCTACGTTCTTTCTGTGTGCAAACAAAAAATGAATAAAAATGCACGATGGTAATTTTTTTAATGGCCGCCTTAAATAATGAACAGGAAAGCGCCATATAAAACGTTTAGAAAAAATTCTACAGTTAGCACATCTAAAGAGATCTAAGAAGAGAAAAAAATCCTTCCCTTTAGTAGACAACATGGTCAAAGCATTAGAAAATAAAAATAAACTCGCGGCACGAAATCCCAGTATTTGTTCTCGTTCGCGGTCCCACTAGCTCTTCCCTAATCACCACGCGGGTAAATGTTTATTCCAGTAGATCGCAAGACAATGTTTGCAAAAGAGGACTAGATTTCTTTTTTTCCTTCGATTGGAATAACACAACGAAACACGTAGTGATCAGTTGTTGATTTTTGCACACGACGAAGGTAACTACGGGATAGCAAACGAGTGCATTGGAATGCAATGGAGGAAAACCTGAAACGAAGCAATGGCACATAGATTCGCACTCTCGCAGAAAATTACAAGTGCTTAAAATTCCGCTTCTTCACCAAGCATCAGAGGATTTTTAAAAATATATAAATTTCAAGCTCACGCAGAGGTTTTTAAAACCTCCGAGGTAATCAATGAACATTATTCGGCTTACGTGACGGGTGATGAATTTCGTTACAAATGGCAAAACGTGCAAAACGAAATCACAAATTAAAACAGGAATAATCGACACAGGAAATTATCCGGTGAAATTAATTTGATTATTTGCGATACCTTTTCACATATTTAAACGTTTTCACATATTTTAATTGAACTCAATGGTAATGCATACCAATCTGCTTGAGCTTAGTCCAAATCCGAACTAAATCCAAAAACACAATTCTGGAGTCGAGGCAAACATACATTTATAAATATATTTACACAACCATAGCCGGGTCATTGAATGTTTCAAATTCAATTATTAAATTTTTTGCTGTGTGTGGTTTCATAATTAATTGAATAATAATGAAGCAGGGTCTGTGTGCAGATTAACTACATTGAACGATCCAAATTTAGTTGATGGCATCGGCTCTATTTGAGATTCGTTTCCTGTATAAAGGCCATTTTACACGATGCTTACCTCATAGCTGAAAATCGAAATGATTAGATGCAGTAGAGATACTTAAGATAGCGTCGAGCCAACAACATTATCGTATTCGATGAAAGAGTCGACTTTGATTATCAGTGCCGAAAAAAGAAACAAATACGAAACTTATATCCCATACGTTTCTTGGACCAAATGAATAAAAACAGGCAGACGAGTCCTAATACTCGAGAGAAAAAAATAGTCGAGGAGGAATCTTCCGATACATTCATCAGAGATATTGTGCGAACCATACTCCATAAATCGTACCCTTTGGGCTTGAGAACTGAACTAAGCACAACGTTAAAAATATTTCATAATCAACACATAATGTTTATTGATTTAGAAAGATATGGACATTCTGTGGCTAATTTATCAAACATTTTCGTTATGATTGCCAAAAATTCCATGTCAAAATAGTTTTTATGCTTTCCCAAAGCCGTACATACTGTTAATAAAGATGAAATGGATCTTAAAAATGCAGAAAAACGGTGAAAAAATAATTGCCGAGCATTTTGGAACCTCACCATTAGAAGATCATCTGCTTTTTGCAGGGCTACTGAATTCGACTGAGACGGTAGTGTTATGACCGGTACATCTCGGAGGGTAGTAGTTTGTGTAGTTTAGCAAATGTCCGGATAGCTCGATTCTACACTGCAATTTGCATCGTGTAAAAACTAAGCTAAAAATTAAAAAAACTTCGAAGCGTGTCATGCGATTTAAGGCCGGAATTTAGTTCCCGGTTTTCGTTCCAAAGTCTCAGCGCAGACTTGTGTCGCGCATAACAGCTTTAAATATCCAATAGGACGGAGGTGTGATACTGACGATGGATTGCAGAGATTTGGAGGCTTTTCAATGTTTATCAACAGTCCGAAGAAAAGTTAAAAGTGTGTACTGTTGAATAATGGAAACAAGTAATTGTCTACTCCCATTACGGATTGAAATTTGCCATGAAAAAAAAATTCGTCGTGCAATGATTGGAAATTCTATTCCCGTTGATCACTCAGTGAAAATGAAAGAAACCATCGAAACGATGAGAATGCTTCTCCATACGATGATATTTACTGATCACTGCTGGACCGTTAGTGGTGAACTAAGAGTGATGCCGGTACTGCTGGGTCAGCAAGGAGGATTCACAAAATACATACGTATCTTGTTTTTACGTGTCTATGGAACAGCCTTGAAAACAAAAGAACACTGAATATGAAGTGAATGGCGTTTCAGGTTGGTGACAAGTACATCATTCATGAGCCTCTCCCTGATCGCAATGCAATATTATTGTCCACACTGCATATCAAGTTAGGCCTGATGAAGCAGTTTGTGAAGACTCTAGAGAAATATGGCGATTACTTCAACTATATCTGCTCGATATTTCTACCGCTAACACATGAGAAGTTGAAGGCCGGGATTGTTGATGGCCCTCAAATAATACTTCAAATGAGAGCTAGAGAATTTTCGGAAACCAATGACAACTTGGAGAAAATGCTTGGTGTGATCTTTGTAATGTTGTGCGAAACTTCCTTGGCAACATATAAGCAGATAACTACGAGGTACTAGTTGAAGTTTTGTGGACAGCATGTAAGAGGATAATAGGAAATAAGAGGATAGGAGGTAAATATGAGTGTAATGGTACATTCTTCATACAGCCTTTTAAATATCTTTACCTCAAACCTAGGAGCCGAGAGTGATTAGCAGGGTGAGCGCTTCCACAAAGACATAATACCATGGAAGAAAGATATCAAGGCAGGCGGAAAACAAACATCTTCATCTACATAACACCCCGCGAGCCGCCGCATGGGCGTGTGGCATGGGGTGTTAGGTCACCAGCCGTGTAAAGGTGTAAGTTTTTTTGGAGATGAATTATAGGGGTGTATTGAGTGAGCTTAATTTTTATTGTGATCACTTTTTGTTTGTGGAAAGCACGAGTTCTTGTATCAATCTGTTCGGCAGTGTATCTCTCTCATTTTATCGCGTCTGTCAGACCTAGAGATGTAGTGAGGAGTCATGATAAAATTCTCTATGTGGCTCTGAAAAATATCAGTTCTTAATTTATCAAGCAAGCTAAGCCAAGTGTGTACCATCCGAGTCTCTCGGGGCTCCCACCTTAATCCCTCTAACAGTAGTGTAACGCTATATGTACGCTTGTAGAAGTTTTTAACAAAGCGCGCTGCTTTCCTTTGTATTTTATTAATTTTTTTGGTTAAATCTATTTGACCGGGGTCCCAAATGCTCGCGGCGTATTCGAGGTGTGGCCTAACCAGAGCGAAGTAGCATATCTCCTTGACTCTTTCATCCGAGGACCTTCCTATTACACGTTTAACAAAACCTAGTTTCTTTAATGCTGCGCCACATATGTTTTTTATGTGTAATCCCCACGATATATCAGATGTTAAGGTAATTCCAAGATATTTCACTGTATCTGAAGATTTTATGTTTACTCCACTCAAATAGATATGGTATTTTTGTGATGACTTTCGCAGGAAGTGAACTGTGGTGCATTTGTTTATATTTAATTTAGCTCCACTACTGGCACCACGAATGAACGTTGTTAAGGTCCGATGACGGAGCTTCTAAGTCCGCGTCTTCGTTCATTTCACGGTAGATAACTGTACCGTCTGCAAATAATCTTATTTTACTGCTAACTCTAGAACTTAGGTCATTAATATAGATAATGAATAAAAGAGGGCCAATCACACTTCCCTGGGGAACACCGTATGTGACTTCCACCATATCAGAGCTGAAACCATCAATAACTACTTTTTGTTTTCGATCACTGAGAAAGTCACTTATCCAATTCACGATTTTTCTATTAACTCCGTATGATTGCAATTTATATGAGTTTTTTGTGAGGAACCTTGTCAAATGCTTTCTTAAAATCGAGGAATATCGCGTCGGCTTGCTAAATCGATTCACCTGATTTTAGGATATCATGAAGGAAGAGCGTAAGCTGTGTTTCGCAGGTCCTGCCTTTACGGAAGCCGAGCTGACTGCCATGTAAGAAGTCACGATTATCCAGGAATGTCATAATATTACTAACGACAATGTGTTCGAGAATCTTGCCTAAAAGTGATGTTAGCGATTTGCTTTGCGATGCGATTTGCTCGATTTGATAGCTTTTATTTCCTTTTTTGAATAACATGTTACCACACTACTGTTGGTGCCAGTAATGTGACGTCTCAGATCCCAGCAACTCCAGAAAATGAAAGAAGCGTATGTTCCTTCATATTGTATTACTTCGTGTTTTTTAACTTTCCGTGTATTTTTTAAATAAATTGATTTAAGCCCATATTCAAATAATACGATAAACACTATTCGACATTTTGCCTAAGAAATTCTAATACTACTTAATACAATTTGTAGCTGCAACTCATGACAATCATACATATTTGAGTATTATGTGAAAAAACTTTGACCTGATGAACAATTTATGACTGTATATTCGTAATCAGCGACTGCAAATTACGTGTAATCATTTTCAAAAATGCTATTATGCAGGAAAAAATTTTCCTTTATAGACAAGTGTTAAATCAGTCATTCTAACTATTTCAATGAAGTGGAATTAGACTACTGTTACTATTTCAGCTGCAGGAGTGGCATCCAAAAATCACCAGCAATCATTACTAACAAGTCACATAAATCATGCGCCGATCCGTTTTTTAATTTCACCACGCGACTTTTTGCAGCAGAAAATATCCAAATAATCACGCCCATTTTTTCTCAAATTACTTTCCCGATCATTAATTTTCCTCATTCTGGAATATCTAAAGCAAGGGATAATACTCGAAAAGGGAGGAATGAACGTCATAAACTCAAGGTCACTACAGTTCTGAGTTAAGCCTCTTTCACTAAAAAACCAATCTCTTATCGGTTAGCGAATACGCCACGCGTATTAATTATCGGCTCTGAGTCCTTCAATATTCGAGGCACTGCAAATCTTTCCATGCCATAATCCAATAGGAAAAAATACCACTGATTCCACCGGCGATGACTCCATCGCTGCGAAAGGATTCAGACAAAATACGTGGCGGCTATTCCGACAAAATATTAAATCCAAGAGGCCCGTCGGTATTTTTTCCGCGTGGACGGGTTCAAAGATATCTCTCATGCAAAATCTAAATGAACAGCCAGCTGAATTTTCCCATGGAAAGGAAATTGTAAGAATGTGAATTGTCCAGGTTGGCTAAAGCAACTTAGGCCAGAGGAAAAACACAGAAATTAATTGAACTGAGAACTCTGCAAAATCCAAAACCGTTTTTTGTGCTCCTTTCACATGGAGAAACCTTCCCAAAAGAGCAATTCGTAGTATTATCCAATATGTGTGAGGGATGTTTAAGTCAGCCAGATCCAACCGATGGTCCAGAAGGAAGAGTAAAGATGTACCATTGGTATTGTGAATGCAATTGTAATGCAATGCAATCGCTTTCCATTACATAGCGATCAATTCGAGGGATCACCCATAATTCTCTCACCTACGTATTTGAATATATTTCCACTGATTGAAAATGTAGATCTCGAAATGATAGAGGGGATAAGATTGGTGTGGTGGCTAGAGTACTGGGTAACCATACGGGCGGCCAGGGTTCAAATCCCTGAGGAGGAGGATGTTTTTCAGAGGAAACCCGATCTCTACTTGAGCGTCTTGTGGAGGGCACTTCAAGTGCAGTACTCCGTCTGTCGGATGAGACGTTAAACCGTGGTCCCCTTGGCGCATTTTGTTAAGAGCAGGCTAATGCCGACGCCGGTTTTCTATCCACCCTTCTTCCCTCATCTATCCCCTATG
The DNA here is from genome assembly GCA_963169105.1 of Ceriagrion tenellum. Taxonomy (NCBI): domain Eukaryota; kingdom Metazoa; phylum Arthropoda; class Insecta; order Odonata; family Coenagrionidae; genus Ceriagrion; species Ceriagrion tenellum. Next base: position 88,359,550 of record OY720636.1, on the reverse strand, counting down.
GCGCAGATGACCTTAGCAGTCGGTCCCCTCCCCAAAAATCCAATCCAATCGAAATGATAAGGAATATAAATTACAAAAAGAAATCAAAGGACGATAATAGGCATTTTGTGTTATTTCCTGTTTTTTTAAAGCACATAATTTTAAACCTCTGGAAGTTTCACCAGGTGTCCATAGTACATCTACATTCTAAACTGAACTGCTTCAGGCGTGACTTGGTGGAACTGCATTTTGATGAAAATAAATAAACTTTGTATGGTCCACACTAAAGTGTGTGGACTATGCAAAGTTTATTTTTTTCAGCTCCATTCTACCAAGCGAGACGATGTATGGGCGTGTGGCAGGGGATGTTAAGACACTAGCCGTGTAAAAGTTAAGGTTTTGGGTGAAATGTTAGACAAGTAGAACGTGTACAATTAAAACAAAAATATTTATAATTGTAGTAAGTATTCCACCTGCTCATAAGTGTGCAGGGAATGAATTGAATTGTAAAATCAAGCAGTTTAATTACGCTACTTTTTAAATTACGCTATCCTTGGAAACACTAAGCCATCGGGAGCAAGGGGATGAATCCACGGAATGATATGGCTCAAGATATAGGTGTATATTTTTATACATACCCACCAGTCACGCCATTCCCTCTAGGATAAAGCCTATTCCCTCTCTGGGTAGACAAACTCAAAAAACTTAGTTATTGCCATTAGACCACGAAAACCGCCTTTCTTTCAATAACTTCCTCCGCAATGCCCTACATTTGCTAGACTCTTTTGCTTCCCCCATATTAATGTATTGCTTCACACTCGCTCTCCTATTCCTATTGTGGTTGGAGCGCTAATCGTGAGCAGTTGAGCGCACATTCACATACCTTTGTAAGTATAAAAAAACTTCTTCGACTAAACTTAAGTACCGGCTTAGGCCTGAGGAAAATGGCTTACCATATAGGCATAATAAACAATCATTTGTGAGTATTTGTGCCAAGTTTCAAGTCATTACCCCAAAAAAAAGGTTAAGCATAAACATAACAAGTACAGTTAAGTACAAACTTAGGTACATCGCTTATTACATTGGAAATACCCGTGCACATTTTTTCATTTTTTTAATAATAATAACATTATTTAACTTAATAAAAATAAGCTTACATGCTGTAGTTCCCCTTTGCATGGGTTAAAAAAATATTACAAATTACACAGTTACAAGTATACTTTCATTTTCTGGTCATTATGGTTGATTTTATCCAGCATGGTCCTGCTAGGCTGAAGCTTATCAGCAGGTTCCATGTTTACAATGTTTTGGTGCAATCACAAAGAAATTTATATTCTATCAATAATGAAAAAAAATAATAGTGCAGTTGAGGTCCTGCTAAGCCAAAGCGGCTTGTCAGCAGGTGCCTTTAGTTAAAAAAAAATATTTTTTTTGCAGTGTAGCGTTTTGGACAATTAAGAAATTAACAATGTTAGCCTATGAGCCACTCTTTTAGTGATTTTTTAAGAACAGATATGCTATTAATATCATGCATTGACATAGGTAATTTGTTTAACACCCCTGGGACTGCATGTGCTAAAGACCTCTTGCCATGCAGGTTAAAATACTTAGGTACAGACAACCTATTTATTCGACGCAGTGGCATGTCAGTATTAATCACAGGTTGCTTTATCAATTTGCTGTCAAAGAAGTTGTCACAAATTAACACATATTTATACAATTCTTTTAATGGTAACAAACATTGATTCTTATATACTTCTCTCACATTGTTTTCCTTGACCATCAAATGCGCAACCATTTTATTTTGTAAAGTAATAACCTTATTCAGCAAGGTGGAGTTTGTGCTACCCCAAATCGTCAAACCATAACGTATTACGGCCTCAGCTAAGCCTTGATACATTAATCTTTTCAACTCATGAGGCAAATAATGCTTTAGGTTCGACATTTGAAACAAAATACACCTTAGTTTGTCACATATATAGATGATATGATTACTAAAACTAAAAAAAAAAAACTAAAACTAAAACTAAAAACATAACGCTGACATTTAAATGATGCTAGGTTTTTGACAAAGATTTAAAGATTTTCTTCCCAATTACAGCATTGTTATGACTTGGGTTTACAGCGTGGGATTCGATTGGATTGCATTTTGGAGAGGCGACCGTTTCATCAGACAAACGGTGTGTTGTACTTGAAGTGCCCGCCTCAAGATACCTCTGAATATAACCTCCTCTTCAGGATTTGAACCCGGGCCACCCGTATGGATAGCCACCACACCACCCCGATCCCCGCGAAATTCGAAATTTAAGCAAAAATCGAACATAAATATGTATTTCTTAATTCGGCATGATACTTTGATATTTATTAGGGTCCATTATGATAATTTAAAAGGCATGTTTTCACAAATAGGAAAAAATTTGTTCATCATCGAATGATTTCGAAGTTCCATAAGGCTACGAGAAAAATAGCACTCATTTGCCAAGAAACCAAAACGGTAACCCTGCATTTTTATCGCTTTTACATGCCACGTCCCCCGGTATTCATTGCTTTACCGGTTTTATCGTTCCAACTCAATCTTATTACTAATTGATTGTTGTGTTATTTCATCGCTTAACTCTTTCTTGCCCTTTGATACAGAAACCGTACTGTAACTGTTGTTTTACTGAATCATATTTCAAAATTTTTATGCATTAAGAAACATTTTTCTATATACATGTTAAATATTTTAAATATCTGTAATAAGTGATAAATATATTTTGTTTGGTCCACATTTATAGGTGATAAGATATGGATGCTATGAATTCTACGGGCCAGATTTAGCCAACTCTTAATGGAAAACGCCAAGAAACTACTAATAAATTATGACTACACTTTTTTACTTGCAATTTCACGCACTATCAAATGTAAATAGTTATAAGGAAATTGACTTCAGAGCACTCCACATAGCACTCAAGGGAGGAACTATTGAAAAAACCCCACAAATTCCATCCTACTATCCCTCGAATTTTATTAGGAAAAACTAGCTATCCGGCCATTGCACAAACCGTATTTCACGGAACTTATCAATATCAGAGTGTTATGGATGAAAAATATTATTTACTTGATCTTTAAATTAATTGGTCCAATACCATAATCTTACAGCTCTATCGTACGAACTCCAACGTACTTCGGTGGATCAGATCATGAGAATAAAATAAGGGAAATAAATTGTAGAAGGGTAAGGTTTAAAATGCCGTTTTTCCCGCGATCGATAAGAGACCATAATGCCTGTGTTGACACTTTGAAGTAGGTTAATTGACAAGTAGGGTAGCTGATTAATTCATATGCACCGTAATTCATGTTCCTAAATCTGCCGAGTGATGATAACACCATGTTTTGCATGTTCCCTGCATAACTCTTGTGTCTCGTTTTTGCAGTTAGATTATAGATTATTTTAGTAGTGTCTATCGCATTTATTATATACCGATAGTATGGTGCTTGTTGGTGAAAGTAAATTTCTTCATTGTAGTTCATGATGGTGGTAACTCACCTCTGCCAAACGCCCTTGTGGTGGCTTGCAGGGTAATAAGTAGATGTAGATAGATGTAGATGTATAATCTCATCCGTTGATTAAACCGACTAAATAAAGCCAAAAAAAATATCTATGAATCAGAACGCTCGAGGTATAGCGGATTTTTTCAACTTTTCAGTCAATATTGAGTGTTTTGTCAAAGGACATAAAAGGCCTTCGTTAGGATACTCAATGCTCGCCGAATCGAGCACCTCATCCCTACCAGTCTGATTCAAAAACGCAATTTATTTCTTCAGTGATTGAAAAAAAGAGACGCCCGATCTTCCTCCTAATGTTTAATTGAATGGAATTTTCATTCGACAGGTTAAGAGAGCCGGCACAAAAGGACAAAGGAGTATTAGATCATTACCCAATAAATCTGTAGACTTCCCTGGGGGGCGCAAGGCCTCAAATTCTTTTTTAGGGCAAAAACGTAAAAAAAGAGATAAAGGTGAAGGGAGGGAAAAAAATCCGGGGAGTCTGAGCTTGAAGAGAACACCGTGCACAAACGCTTCAACCTCATGGGGGGAGGGACGGAGCGGGGGTGGGGGAGATAGTGGGAGGGAGTAAATAAAATTAGCATTTTAACCCAGAGTGCACGCGTCAAAAGAAATGAGCCCGTCGAAAACAAGCCTAAGTCCGCGAAAAAAAATAATAAAAATTCCAATGCTTCGAGAAAGGCTGTAAGCAAAGGGAGGGAAGCAGTGAGAGCAGAGGGAGAAAGAAAGGACAACAGCTGAGAGAGAGGCGTTAACGCCGGTCTTTCGAAAACTCAACACCTTCCCATTCCAACTCCTTTCCCCAAATCCCCTTCCCCCACCGGCTCCGTTCAATTCAATTGCTCTCCCCCCTTTCCACAGTCCCCCGCTCCTCCTCCTCCCACGCAAACGTGACACGCAGTACACCAGACGTGATTTCGGACGAGATATAAGGGGAGAAGCACTCCACACGCGTGCACACAGAAACGCTAACCCAGAAAGCATAGCGAGGGCGCTACAAAGCAATCGAGAGAGGCAAAAAAAGGTGGTGGTGTTTACGAGGGCGGGGCGAGGATTAAGAATTTTCACGACACAGAAAAACAGTAGGTACAGCCGCTGCGGACAAGGAAAGAAGCGGATATGGAGGAGGGAAGGGCAGCATAGTAAACAGCATAGAGAAGGATGTCGAGACAAATCAAAGCCGCCGTCCTCTCCTCATTTCACTCACTCATGCATATTAAGGTCCTCTCTCCCGCTAAAAATCCTCTTGGGACCCACCGACCCAAACACCCCCCGGTTTTCCGTCCACACCGATCGGCGGATGAAAAGAAGAGGCCTTTTGACTGCGAGCCAGCCTGCCATTTCCTCGCAGGGTGATTTTTGACTAGTTTCCCCGCGAAAAGCGACGAAGGCTATAAAGCAGGACTTTTTCCAGAAACGAACTATTGACATGTTTGGGCACACGTAATGCATTGAAGCGAGCGAGAGAGAAGTTCGCTTAAGTTTTTGTAGTGGGGGCGTCACTCAAAGCAGGAGTAAATTGAACACCGGTGGAGCAGGGTAGAAAAGGGTTTGCTGTGCCTTATAGTCGTGGGCACGGATGGGGTTGAAAAGAACCCGTGGAAGTAATTTAACCAGCAGAACATTAGAGACAGAGTACAAGAGTTACGGATATCAATTGACAGATAAACTTATGCGATCGAATCTAGATATTTTTGCAAACTTCTTTCACACTTCAGTGCAAATCTGCTTGACACGTCAACAGCTTATTTCGGAAAGCCTGCTTAGCGAGAATGGAATGAAATTTGACGGGAAGTAAATTAGATTTTTAAATAAGAAATCAAAATTCATTGAGATTATGAAAATCAAGATGCTCTAGGCGCATGTGGCACATACTACAAACTACACAATTGCTTTCCATTACGTATTTCGTTCGTTCAATTCCAGGGATTACCCATACTTCTCTCACTCACTCCCTCACCTATGTGTGTGATTATATTTCCACAGATTTAAATCGTGGATCTACAAATGATAAGGAACATAAATTACAAAAAGAAACCAAACTACCATAATAGGCATTTTGTGTTTTAACCTTGTCTTTCACGAGGTCTACAACTTGGTATTATTCCAGGACGAGCTGTAGGTTTACTCACATCAGTATTCTACCAGCGAATTGGTATGTGTTTGGACAGTACTTTTTCTTACGTCCTAATTTCTAGCATATCGTTCTGCTTTCCCTCCCGATCGTGATCCGCCATAAAATTCCTTTTAAGATTCTTACATCGTCTTCCTCTTCTTTTCCCGTCCAGAATTCCCATCCTATTCCTTCCTCTTCCTCGCTTACCCAGTTATCTCCTCTATGCTACCCTCTTCAACCTTCCCTCCCTCATCTAAACGTCCTTTATCCATCTCTTCTATCTTCTCAGAACATCCACCACTAGTTTCCTCTCCTCTCCGACCACATCCAACACTTCATCGTTCGTAATACTCGCCATCCAGATTACCCTCTCCATCCTTCTCCACACCCGCCTCTCGAATGCCTCAAAGTATACGTGCATCCTCCCTTCGTAGTGACCAAGTTTCCGACCCATACAGCGCTACGTATTAGGGTTTCCAACTGCCTTTTCTTTAAGTTCCTACTGAGACCTTATCAATTCCCTCACCAATCAAAAAATTATTTTATGCCTAGTCTTAGGTACTAGTCAAAAGTTCATGGTCTGACTCTCAGCATGGTAGAAAGAAGAGCTCCGAAAACATCGTGTAATCCTGATTGAAGATGACTAGGACAATACCATAAGAAATTTCGTGAGGTATGAAAAACTCATATCGGAATATCCCCGCGGTCGACTTCGCTCTCCGGATAAGTAGCAATAAATCACATTTCAACCCTCCCCCCAACCGCCCCGGTCGCTAAAGGGAAGTTATTGGCAGTTAAAACGGAGGTCGACGAATCTTTTGATGCTGATTGGGTTCCGAAAACTTCTTTTTCCCGAAAGGCGCGCCTCATCTCCCGAGAGTGAGGTGACTTCCTACCGCGTAGGGGAGCGACCAAACACGAGGCGATTACTCTCTATCCCTTACTTCCTTTCCCATCCGATCTCTCACACGCCAAAGGCGAAGGGAAAATAAAACTTCTATTCCCCCCACTCTGTTCTCCTTTGGGGTTTGCTGCCGTGGCCTGACAAATAGCGCGGGAGAAAGAGGAGAGGAGAAGGATAGCCGGTAGAGGCAAGAGAAATCGAACGATTCTTCCCCCTCCCCCTACTCCTACCCAAGCCTCTTTTGAAACGGTACATAAAGAGCAAGGCCGATAAGTTATTTAACCGAAAGATGGCCGATGCAGACCGGCGGCAGTGGCGCCGCCTGGAAATGGTGAAGCGAAATTTATACACACACGAGGCCTCCGACAAGTACACTTTTCATTTCTGACCCCGATGGGCACGGACACTTACTTTTTTTTGCCTCCAGAAGCTGGGCCGAATAAGAGAAATAATTGGTTTTGATCCAGGAGAAATGTTTTATAGCCTTGGCGGTAACCTCGGGGGAATATGGAAGGCCAAACGAGCGAAGGATATAGACGCCAAAAATTATTATTCATGGCGACATAATGATGCCATTGCGTTCGCAGCAATGCCCAGAGATGTTTGTTCACTCGTGTTAAGAAACTTAAATGGCTTTCAGCGTGTCCACTGATGGTATAAAAGAGAATATATCTATAATTTAATACAACTTTTGAATAATGTCAGATAATTCACCCTTTGACATTCCACCTACCACATCGATTTCATGGAACGTGCATTCAAGGGCAACTTATATTTCGCTGCGAGAGAGTAGGAATGGATAAAATGCCAAGAAAATATTATCATACTTCAGCGTATTCAAGAAAAAAAATGTCCTCAAATATTTTATTACATACACCGACGTAGCTTAACATAGAAAACCTATCGCGCTAGATGGCCACAGAAGAAGACTTAAATGGTGCATAAAAATAGTTAAGTATTCTCTGCAAAACGAAGAATAAGCCTAATTATAGCAGGCTAAAACTGTCTCAAAAAAGTTCATAAATTTAATTTTGCAGAGTAACTAATTTTTCTTAACAGAGGGGCGGTAATCTTACAAAACATCAATTCGGCAGGAAATGAAGCTAAACAGAAAATGCAAGCTAAATCACCCACCCGAATGCTACCCACTTTTCAGTGAACTGTAACCAACGTTGATATTTAAAACAAAACGTGTAATGCATTACGCAATATGCATCACTACCCGAGCCTGGATGAGGATGAATTGTAAGGAGTTCTCTCAAAACAGATCGTACAGAATATAATATACGGGACTTAAGAGAGGAATGCTTTAAAGCTGACCTTAGTTCAAATCATAATTAAAAAGTAATTCCAGGAAAGGACTAAATGGAATCCTCAAATAAACATTTTGCAAACTTCATCCGCAAGTATCAATGAGTGATTATTCAAAGAAATGATAAAAAAGGCTAAACTAGATAAAAAAGACCTTTACACGTGAGTGGATGTTGATATGAGCTCCCAAAAAGAAGATAATCGAGAACATAACTAATTGAACGCATTCTGAGGTTCAACGACGAGCACCACATTCATCAAACGAAATCATTGATAATTTAAATGGATAGTATCATGGAGCGGAGGAACTTCTGAGAGAGACACTAGATCTATTAAGAGAAACGTGCAATCGAATAACTCAACTAGAGCTAATCATATATTACAGCTAATTCAGATGGTATTCTCAGCATGGTAGAAAGAAGAGCTCCGACAGCAGCGTGTAATCCTGAATGAAGATGACGAGGACGATACCATAAGAAATTTCATGAGGTATGAAAAATTCATATCGGAATATCCCCGCGGTCGACTTTGCAATCCGAATAAGTTGCGATTAATCACATATTGAAATAAAATGAGAGATGACAGTTACCAAGAATTGCTGCAATTAAAAAAACTAAGAATGATAGATCATCTATTTTTAAACTCTTTTCCAAGGGTGCGCACAGCTCCATTCACTACTTCCACCGAATAAAACCAATTCCCTGAATTAAAAACTGTATAGTAATTTCTTTTCGTCGACCAACAATCTGCATCTCACAAAGAATTTGAGTTTACAGGAGAGATCAATAATGAGACTTGGCACCTCTCAATCAAACGGGGTTCGTTCGTATCGCGGGCGTAAATTCTCTTTCAATGATTGTTTCATGAAAATTCCTTCCAAATGAAAAATTGAAAGATGGTAGGATGGAAATTAAGAAGTCCAGGTGCAAATCTTGGTCAAGTCAAATGACTCCTAAACACGGATTCCACCCGTTTGGGATGAGCCATTTTATCTGTGCGAGTGAATTTGTACCAAGTTATTTGTACCAAGTTATTTGTACATTTTTCGCGATGATATTGTTAACAAAGTTCAATGAAATGTCTCTTAAGACAATATTTAGAATAACATTATAGTTAAATTATAGAAACGAGGGTTACAATATTTATAAACGGTGAAAAATACTATTCTCGACGACAGTTTGGCATATGATCTTCTCACAAAAACAGGTAAACTGGCGGAGGAAATCGAAATTTATACTACGAGATAAGATGAAGACTTCAATTTTAAGTATTGAATTATCGCCACCAAAGTTATATATCTTGTACTCGCCACAAGAATATTTTCACTGAGATCTCCGCCGCGAATTTTCGATGAGTAGGCCCAACCGCTATGGTTTCGTTTTCGCTCTTTCATTTGTTTTGATTATTAAAAGGAGAGTACTTTCCCGCGCAAAATGCAATCCCATGATTTCAGAAGTTTACTCTTATTTTTCCTGGAATATTAAAATTCAAAGAACGAGTTAAAAGATAATTCTTTAAGTCATTGAAACCGTGGCTCGTAATTAAATATTCCGCGAGTAAATTTACTCAGTTTTTAATTATTTCCATCTACCTTTTCCCCACAAGAGCCTAAAATCATACTTCAATATCTTTCATTGGCAATTGTGATATTTCCGCTAAGAAATGCGGCACCAACTGACATCAGCTGTCCATCGACGCCCCGAAAAAAACTAAGCACTACTAACTGCAGAGCATCATTTCAGTATTTTCCTGATTACGATGAAAGGTAAATATTTCGGCAGAACGTGAGAAATTTTCCATAAGAACTTCAATAGCGCATTAGGAATACATGCATGATAAAAAATGAGAGGCATTTCAATTTTATTTTTTATCTTTTTGCAACCTCCCCACGGACTTCGATTATAGTGCTCGAAACTTCTGAAGTGAATAGCAAACGTCGATAAGCATCGGTGGTCGTGACGGGAGGAACTTGCCCGGCGTCGATGTGAACGTCTAAAGATTTACAAATGATGCCACCCGCCGCATTGAAATTCCGCTATCATTCCGCTATCATTCCGCCGAGATGATAAAAAACCTTTGATATTACGCTAGTTGTTGAATGTGTTGCATATAGTAATTCATTTTCATGACGAGAAAGTTTATTTTGTATAACAATGCTGTTTATTTGGCTTTAACTAATTTCGAGTTGAATTGTTAACAGAATGGTAGAAATAAAATGCTCTAAGAGATCAGTGACTAGAAAAATTGGCTCGGAAGGTTGTTCTCAATTCCGTACCTTTGTACTCAATTGCATGAATGAATAGTGTTACTCATATATTACTGATCAAGAGTTTTGTGGTTATTATACGCTTGCACTAATAATTTTATCAATCAAAGGCTATGGTTATTTACATCAAAGATGAATTCTAACATAAATCTACATCTACATGTATGAAAGAGGGGCCAGCCACCACTAGGGAGTGTGGCACAGGGTGATTCCACACCAGGCATGTTGGATCCACTCATCCCAGCTCAAATCAGAACCGCGCACCATCCCCCGGCCGCAAGGCGCAGGCCAAATCAGTCTGGATAACAGTGCGCGATCAGACCAGAAGCTAGTAGAGGGCTAAGCAGAGAATGTACTATCATGCAGTACACTATTTCAAATAAAACTACTGGTTAGTATTATTAATGCAACTGATAAATAGTTATCAGTACTAAATCATTCCAGAAATTTCATGCGGAGTCAGTTGTTAATAATGATGTTAAACTATTTAGCACAAAAGCAAATCCTACTTTACTTAGCGAGGGTCAAAGTATCATAGAACTGATCAATCGTAACAATTATGGTCCCTTATTTCACGTGAACAAATGACCCTTTAAATCTATCGTTTCTGCAGTCAATTTCCTTTATCTTATGCCTGTGATCGTTCCTACCATAATAGTCTGACCCAAGCAAAACGCGTTAAACATCCGGCAAAAAAAAACAAGTAAATGATGGGTACAGAGGTGCAATCAATGATATAACAGGTATCTGATGAATAGCTCTACCCAGAATAAATGGATCAAACAGAAACACTACGAAGACAGGTCGTACTTGATCCAACTTCCAACGTTGTTAGGAGGATTCCGGTCACCAACACCTCTCAAAAAAATTTTAATCACCCAGTGACTGTTTTGGCCCATCTTCATATTTAATTTTTTTGCATATCTTTACAAATTTGTTTAAGAAAACAAATTAACGGAAAATTACAACTACTTGCATCGAGATGAACATTATCGTATCAAAGCATTATCATTCAAATCACATATCACGGAGACATTGTGCCCAATCTAAAACAGCGGACTCCCAGAACCATGAAGGAGGGAGTTAAAAAGATAAAGTGTACTTGTGGGAAGTCCTACGTGGGCCAGACTGGGAGAGCGATCACCAAAAGGCGACCGAAAAGAAACAGTCCCACCTCTCAGCAGACGCCGTGCATTGATGGTCTGGACCTAGCCAATCAATTGGCTTAGAAGAAACCGAAGTTCTATGCGGGGAAAATTGATACTTGCCATGATCAATCAGGGAAGATCGAATTAACAAAATGCTCGAACAACATGAACATAGAAGTTAGCTACCACTTAGCAACTACGTTTAAAAGAGTCCTATCACAAACCGGAAGGAGAAAAATGAAAAATGGCGCCAAAAGTGATAGCCAATCAGAAGCGACCGACCCCACCGACCTTGCTTCATAAACCCGGCCAAAAAGAAGCGCTGTATCTTAGACCAGAAGACGCCCCAAGGAGAGGAGGAGAAACGTTGTCGGAAAAACAACGACGCGGTCGAATCCCGAAAGAAGAAATGGAAAGAAAGCATTATCATCTCTAACGCCGCTCGGGAGGCATAGGAGAGGAGGAACAGGAATTGTTCGTATGAATTTCAATACGAAAGAAAGCAAAAGATTGAACTAATTTATTAATAGAAAATATATTTGAAACTTCACAAAAAAACTCCAGTAGGACAGAAAAATAAGAGACAAGACTATTCACAACCGAACCATATATTTAGTGGGATACCTAGGATGATTTTCTCCGAATGAAATTTATACCTGGATTTCTGGTAAGCATGTTCGCATCAATATCAACCCTTAATAAGACAAGCGGCGAAAAAAAAGAAACAGATGAATGAGAGAGCTGTGTAACAGACCAGACATTGTCGGAATGATCAAGAGCAAATAATGAACTGCTTTATTAATGGAAAAAATATTGGAAACTTCACAGAAAACTCCTATTGGACCGAAAAATAAAAGACAGGACTATTCACAACCGAAGGAGAAACGTTGTCGGTTTCTTAGGCTAGCAACAACAATCAGATAGCAAAAAAATATAGTTGTACGGCTTCTTGGAGAGGCCAAAGACCTACTTGGTTTTCAATGGCCCCAGGAATAAGAGTATGTCTGCCTCAAAATAAGTTTCGAGGGACTAAAGAAACTTCCGAGATATCCATCCTTATTTTTTCCTTCTCTCAGACCAGTTTCCCGCCGCTCTCTGCATCTCCCGAGCATTTGCATCCACCGCGATTAAGACTGTAACGAGCACGATTTCCGAAAGGGCACGTGATAGGCAGACGCCGGAGTCACGATCCAATTCACGAGTCACTAACTCCCACTACTGCTTCCCCCCCCCTCCCCCCAGCGCGTTCACGGGTGGGGGAAAGGAGCCAAAGGAAACCGAACGATGCCCCTACTTCTATTCCCCACCTCTCCCTCCAACCATCCCTCCCCCCACCCACCAACCTCCGTGTTAGCCTAAGGAGACCTGGTAACCGATGGAGCGGAAAATATAACTTCCGTTCGGAGAGAGATAAAGAGAAATAAGAAAGGGAGAACTCTTTTTCAATGGCCGAGCGCGAAACGAGAGGAGCATCCATCTTGTGCCGAAACGCCCCGCGACGGGAAAGGATGAGTACGCCCGGATCCCATCGGCATTTTGTTCTTCTCCTCTCTCTGTATCGCCATATTAATGACTCCATCCCGGATAGATTAATTGTCGGCATGATCCAGACAGTGGGGTCACGGATGGAGCTTGATAGCCGTATAGGAAAAGGAAGGCTGAAAAAAAATTCGCCGCCATATAAAATTATACCTGGCCTTTATTCTAGGGAGTCACCTCCGAGTTTTCAATTCAGCATCCCTTATGATATTCGGATCGTTGAATTTGGCTGAATTTCAGGAGACTGATTCCAAGGTACTTAAATAACAATCAGATGACAAAGCTCAGGGGAAATAAATTTAGGATGAATACGCCAAAATTAGAGCCAAACTATTGTGGTAGAAGTGATCACAGGCATGACATAAAGGAAATAGACTGTAGAACCAATAGATTTATAATGTAATTTTTCCGCGTACAATAAGGGACCATAATAGTTGCGATAGATCAGTTCTGGGAAACTCTGACCCTTATTGGGTAAAGTAGGTTTTGCCCTTGTGCTAAATGTCTGAACATCATTATTAGCTCGATAAATGTTTCTCAGGTGTTCCACCGGGTAAGCAGGTCCATTGGTCCCGACGTTTCGGAGAACGACTTGCTCTCCATCTTCAGGAGTTCTGAACTACATATGGGTTACATTCTTCAGGGGCTCATTCAGAACCCCTGAAGATGGAGAGCAAGTCGTTCTCCGAAACGTCGGGGCCTATGGACCCATTTACCCCTGCGGAACACCCGAGAAACATTTATCCAGCATTAACGCCGGGACAACCTAAAATCTTTCATCATTATTAGCTACTTACCCCGCATGAAACATCCGGTAAGATATAGCTCCTGCATGACTTATTGCCTTTTATTACTATTCATTAGTCACATTAATAATACTAACCAGTAGTGGTAAATAGTATACTGTATTGTAGCATGTTCGTTTATGTAACACTATCCTAGTTTATGGTCTGACACCGTATTGTCATCCAGACAGCTTTTGGCCTGCACTTGGTATTCGCGCGAGAATGCGCGGTTCTGATTTCAGCTGGGATGAGTGTTGCATGCTAGGTTTGGAATCACCCCGTGCCACACACCTTAGTGGTGACTTGCACGGTATTTCGTAGATGTAGAGATGTAGATGAATAATGTAAGGCCAAGGAGTCATGGGTTCAAGCCCGGAGAAACACCACTCAAAGACTTCCGCGTATTTCCAGATGACAAGGACCTATTAATTCAAATATATGTGCGATAATATACAAATATTCTTTATTAACTCTATCTATTCCTTTATTTGATATATTTGTAATGAACGGAAGGATTTATTTTTGAAAAAAAGCATCATAACAAATAGACAATTAACTAAAATTTCGCACATAAAAATTTTTCAGGATATGCTGTCGGCAGAGGTGGGTTAGTGGCAAGAGAGTAAATATCCTCTTAGATTTTATATACGGAGCTCCCATCCACTAAAACGATTTTCTCCTTCATCTCGCCATTCGTTCCTCATCTATTTATCCTGAAGATAAAAATAAATTTAGCATCATTTTTGGGTCCCCCCGCGTCACTCCATATGGCTGGACGAAGTTTCACTTGCGTTACAGGTAGCACCTCCTACTCTGAAGTCTCAAAAGGTGTCTGGAAAGACTCAAGGACCACGGACCTGATGCTATCTGTCATGGCATCGAAAATGTCGTCCAGGCTGATGGAGCAACGCCGGAGCAACCCGAGAACCGTGGCATCTTCTCCAAAGACGTCAAGCTACACCTAGTCGTCAGCGGGATTTAGCGATCTGCTCCCTTCTGTATCACCATATTAATGGCTCCATCCCCGCAAGATTAATCATCGGTCGCTCCGATATGCAGCCTGATGGATCGTGGAGGTAACCCGATAGCCAAAAGGATGAGAGACCGGGAAAAATTGCGCATTTAAAACTAGCCGTAACTCCAAGATTCGTCTCATTCAATACAGCCTCCATATGGTGTTCATACCGACAAAAATTCTAGAATGAGGCTAATATCCAAGACTTGTTTTCCGACTTTGAGTCTCGATTGTGCAGAAAAGCAACGTGTATAAGCACAAAACAAAATAATTAGCGATAAGTAAATTTTATAAATTGCGACGCAAATAAGGTTATTCAAAATCTAAACCCAAATATACTCTTGAAATGAAGCGATAAAAATATTCAGCCTTGCAATATTGCCCTCCATATCCGCCGTAACCGGAGAAGACCGAACGATATCGGGAAAGATGCTTGGGGAGGATTGTAACAGAGAGAGAAAGATTTGACTTAAGACAAGCGAGTCTTCGTGACGTGAAAGTACAAGAGGCCAACCGTCGGAATGGAAATGAAAGTGAAAGTGAAATGAAAGTGAATTCTCGCGAATCCGTCTAAAATAAATGAGGCCTTGAGGTATCTTTATTAAGTTCACTTCTTATCACCCACATTGACAATATTTCGGATTACTTTCCTATTTGTTTAACTCAGGAAAAAGAATATTTGTTTCCTACTCAGAAGTGAATATCCGGGGGAAACAAGCCCAGTACCCAGTACTCACTATTACTATGATTATCTCAATTACTCAAAACTCGGTATGGTAAACCCTACGGGCTAGGCCGACTCGGCTCGCTTTCTCAGCCAGTCTAAGATTTCAGATCGATCTGAACAAGGGGGTCTGTGGCGCTCCTCGTTATTCTATTGGTTGTCATTGGGAGGCAAAATATAATCGTTATTACTCACGGCGTGTGTTGTAATAAGAGTGCAGTCATGGCGAATGATGTGACGTTGATGATAAGGTAGCATTGAAAATTTCCAATTCTGTACTCGTTTACACACCGAGTCAATCGTGCTTCAACTGATAGATTCGACTATTCATTATCGATATTTCCAGTCTGTGTTGGCAAACCAGGCGATCTGAGTCAGCTCACTAGGAATTTTCAGATCGGTCCGAGTTCAGATCGATCTGAGATCGATCGGTAAACGTTATGTATGATAATCGATTATAATGGATGTCGGCAACCACTGATAGAAAAACAACTGAGGATACCTAGAGATAAGACGGAAAACTGAGATTTGACAGAGCATTTCGGAGGCTTCGAACCAATACTCGGAATGGTGACTCGTAATAGTGATCAAAAAATTTTTTTGAATAAGCGACCACAAAACTCGTCAGTTCTCACTTCCGCACAAGGGTGCTAAGGCCTAGTTACACGATACATTAACCCGTACGTGTTCATGTACAAGTTCATATACGAACGCATGGACCAAATAGAGCAGGTTCTATTTTCCTGTTCATGCATTCGTACAAGTTGGTGTGGTTACACGGTGAGTTTTCGCGTTCATTCACGCGTTCATGCATTCACGCATTCACTCGCACATGTTAATGTATCGTGTAAACAGGGCTTCACTCAAGTTCTGTTCTATACATTTGGATAGTTTGCAATCTTAACAGTAAATGAAGGGATATCTGAACATGGCTTTTGATAACATTAACCTCAGACTCAAGAAAATAGTCGCAGAAATACCGTCATACACGTTAAGCCTCTCACTATCAGAGCTTTGTTCACAGTGGTGCAAAAGAAATGGATTCCAAGCGGCGCCCTTCCAGAGACAAATGATAGTGCTCCTCAAAAATTTTTCCGTAATTAATGGGTGGCTTAATTTCATTCTGCTGAGGGCAACTAACCTGGCCTTCATAATAGCCCCACACTTATCACATTCCCGGAGTTCCTGCTCGGAATCCCTAATCAAGGAGAGATGATGGAACTTCCCTTGGAACATGGACGTCGGACATCCACCGCGTCAGGAAACACTGCGCGCCATCTGTTATACTCAAGCTTAACTCGTTACGTACGCAACAGTGGCGGCAAGTTTTCGAAATCAATCAGAGCTTAAGGACTTCTATAACACGTACAATTTCAATACATACATAATATTAACATGTACCAATTCGTCATTAAGAATTAGTATCTCGTATTAGGAAGTTATTATAGGGGCAATTAGAATATTAAAATTTTTCCCGTAATTTCCATTCACGTTCCAATTCAAATAGAGGTGCTGATAAAATAACGAGGACATTCTGAATTAACATTATCCCAATAGGTTCATATAAAAATTACGGTAGTAGGCCGGATACATTCAAGTCATTATAGAACCATATGTATGTGCAAAGAATTAAAAGTCAGGCAAGCCTAAAAGGGAGATATTTCTCGATCGCATTTATAAAGCAAACAAACGAGAGTGTTTTACCACAATTTTACAATCACTTACCTTTTTAAGATGCGGGCTAAATCCACTGGACGATCCTGTAATTCCGCACAATGAAACGAATGCTTCTCACGATACAGGAACTTCAAAATGATTGCTGGGGTTAAGATTGCCAAAACCTCATGGAACCAGTCAAGCGGATTTACTGCTGTATAAGAAATCACTAAATAAATGGCAATTTCAGTAAGTTTAAGAGAGCTAGAAAATTTTCCACGAAGTCCATTCCCATTTTCCGCCAAATGATAAAATCAGTACCTACCGATCTGTAGTCAAGCATGACTAACTTGCAGTTATCCAGCTTCCATACAGCAATCCAGCTTCATGGGTTGCGTCATTTATGAAGTGTTCTTCCATGCGTTTATCATTCCTGATTAACCAGAGGTCTGTTGAGGCAAGCCAAAGATCCACAGTTCAACTCCCATTTCAGGACGACATTTTCTCATGAGAAACACCTAAAAATGATATGCGAATTAAAAATTTTTAAATCGAAAATTCTGGACACATTTGAATTCTCCTCGCATATTCCAGATGAACGACGACATGCCTCTGAAAATTAATACGGTTAACAGCCTTATCAACGTATTTTTACAGATATCAGAATTCAAAAACAGTTATATAGTGAGTGAGTGGAATACTCCCTAAAAATATTTTAGGAACAAAGTCATGAAGGGCGCTGCATCGTCAGTACTGACCAAGGTCGTTCAATATCGATTGTATTATTCCTTAGATACTGGTCTTTGCAATGCAAACAAGTCCGCCATTAATTTGCTTATTTTAGTGATTTCTCTTTGAGTATAGCATAAGCTGTTCAACGTTTTTGATGATTTTTCAGTGCATTTCTGTTCGAAATGATGGCTGGCGTCGCATATTCGCAGATTTTCTGCGGTAAGCAATGGTGGTAAATGCTCAGTATACACATTAACGGCAGCCTTGTGGTGGAAATGGTTGTCAAGATCCATATAGACAGAGGTACAGATATACTGAATCTAACGACTCTTGAGTACTGACTACCTTCATTTTTTTTCCTTTATCAAAACCAGTAATATAATTACAAAGACTTTTTTCCACGAAATTCCAGAGATATCATAAAGTTGATATTCTGTATTTACGTTTGTTAGAAACTTTACGGTACACTACCAGATGTGTGAGAAAACAACCCCCGCACATTCAGTACAAGCAGCGAAGTCAGACGCGGATACAATGGGTGTCATAACGCCCCCTAAACCTAAGACGATTTTTTTGTGACTCAGAAAAACGCTTGTGAAACTTCTACATGGTTTACTGCATTATATCGTTTCTTAAAAAGTTATTAGTAATGCAGATTACACAATAATTATTTCCGAGCACTCTCTTAGTATTTTATTAATTTTGTTTACAAAAGTGATAACTGTCAACGTCACTATCTAACGACGGAAGTATAAACAGCTACACGGGGAGGCAAAATATAGTGTACTTTAGATAACTCTGTTCGTTCCTGCGCAGGTGACTTGAATGCGGGAATTTACTGAAAGGTTTGCAGTTCATTTAAAGAGCACATTTTGTTTCCCTTCAAAGCAGCCGTCAAAACCACCCTGCTGAGTCGTGTGACGTATACTTCTGGAAATCTCTTTATATTCAAAATTTTGACAGCGTCATCACAGACTTAAAAGACGGACTTTCAACAGAAGTAATTTATTAATTTAATCTTCGATCCATCTCATCCATAATTGAAATAAATCTGTAAGATGATGCCGATATAATGGAAATAGTAAGTAATTGCCAGGATCATATCAGATAGTCAACTTATCTCATTAATTAATAGCAGCAGTTCTCATTGAGGATCCAAAAGTGGAAGCGATTAGTGAATAACAAAGAAAAACTTCCATATTCCGATATGGAAATATTGGAAAGCAGCGACATGACATTAATCTCACTATCCACAAACCCCTGTTAGTATTGTTCCTTGCTTTCTTTTGCTTTGATAAACACATTGAAGTAGATTTTTTAATATATCTCCTTAAACACAGACAATTACCTTGACATGTCGTTTAGTTGTTGTTGTTAAGTAGTTGAAGATCCTTAAATAAATGTTCATAGATCACTTTTCAAGCATATGCATGATGTTCTTGCGAAGGAATATTGTAACTGAGGCAACTGGAGTATTTTTAAAATATCTCGCCTTTTCTGAAAAATTTGCTTTCATTTCTCGAGAAAAAATATAACGTCCTTCCTTTTTAGTTATTTTTTCTCAAAATATTGTGGAGCACTATTAATGTGCATAAATAATAAATTGAAATAAACCTACCACAGTATTCATCATTTCCATTTTCTACGAACTTAATACACCTACAAATGTGCAAATATCTGCAACAGTGTGTCACTTAAAATAACTCTTACTATTTCCGCGGAGTACTGCACTGCGGGGGGGGGGGGGGGAATTCCATATCCCTCGGAATGTCCGATGCCCAAGATCATATTCTTGAGTTTAGACCCCCCTAAAATATTATCCTGTATTCACCGCAGAGCAGAGAACATAGTGTGAGGTATAATTTTCAAAAATATTTCAGGAGCGAACTCGTTATGAGCGCCGTATCATTACCCTCAATGGACGAGCGAGTCAAATAGTTTGTTTGTAAAATCATTGAAATATCTGCTATCCAAGAGGATTTTCCAGTTTGTTGCTGCTCTAGACAGAATTGTAACGCTTCGGATTAAGTGTGCGGAAAGTTGCGTCTCCTTTGGGCGGTCAATCAAACAATTTGAATAGATGAATGTGTGACGCTATTCACTGACGATGGCGTGCCTGGTGGAGTCCTGAAATAAATAGTTTCAGCAGTCATGCGAAGAAGTAATTGGGATAGTTTAAAAAAGGTACGTAAATGTTATTATCAAATAAATTGCTATTTTTTTACTTTAAAAAAGCTTATCTAGAAGCAGTATTTTTTCATGCTTTTGTTTCATAATTCCGACCATAGAGGGTTAACTCTGAAAACCTTGATTTTTTTTTCGATTATGAAAGCTAGTAATAAAACAACAAAAACTATATTTGTCCTTGGAAATCTATAAATATCATAAAGTCGATGCAATAATTAAAGAGGAATTTGACGGGTAAGTGTGAGGAAATACCCTCTGAAGAATTTCAGGAGCAAGATCTCGGAGGGCGCCACATCATTATTGGTGACTCCTGTCATTTTTTTTCCAACCATCAAAAGGAACAAATGAGACACTCACTCGAAAGGGAGACCCCGTCTGTTGCGGGACAAGGCCTCCCTCCTATCATGTCTCGGCATCTTTCCTTGGGCGCCTCTGCGAGACGTCAAATTATATCGGCCGTGATAAATAAAAGAAGCTCTGGCTCTGAATAAATGCAGGAGGACGGGCGATAGCAGGAAAAGTGGATTCCTCGGTGGAATGAAGGTGCGGCGGCAAGAAAGAGAGAGAAAGAGAGGAAACAGGAGGCGTGTGACAAAATCGCTGGCTGGAAATATGAAAGGACAGCGGAGAATGTCGAAAGAAGCGGATCTGCAGAGGGAAAATAAATGATAAGATGATGAGATCTGCAGAGCCATCATTATTTTCGCCAAGACAATTGGAATTAGGAGAGAGAATAGACATTGAGCACGTCCGAAAGCGTCTTGCAAAGAAAATTAGAAAAACCTTGCCGAGAGGAGCATTCGGAGAACAAAAGCTCCGGGTTCAGTTATGGTATCTCACCCCATGATGAAAAAATTGTTTGGTCAGAGAAAAGACTAGATTAATAATTCCGAAGATTCATCATGGGCGAAGAAAAACATTTACCAAAACAGTATCTTATAGTTTAGTGATGCTATGCAGGTGTTATTGTGACGACAAATTTACGATCATGGAACAAACATGGATAACTCAACTTGATAATGAGAAAATGACAATTTGAATTTAGGAGTTTATTCTTACCACTTCTCACGATTTTAATATATATTTGGCGTCATAATAATGTTTATAGGGAATTTGATGGCAGTGAGTTCAACTTTGCTCTCTGAATTTGAATGATACAGCATTTTAAAGTGCCAACATGTACTCACTACGGAGAATTCACCCAGCAGAGAACACCCCAAATAGTTAACCAAGTTTATGCCACGAATTTTTTCAAAGCTCACTGTTATATGATACCTAGTTTTCATGGTTCAGAGCCCGAGCACACAAAAACCCGAAAAATAGTTTATTTCGCGTGATGCGGGATCAGTAATCTCCAGAGTCGGTGAGCACGAAATACTAAATTACACACTCTTCTGCTATTAATTATCCAACACTTCGCCAAAACATAAAAATACGATGCTCTTAGTTTACGACTTCCACGCAACATAGCTGAGTTCATAACACCGAGAGTGTGAAAGTTAATGTGAGAAATATTGAGGGACGTACGTGATTCGCGACCGTGAAATTGGTGTGCGGCGTCTAATGTGGGAAAATAATGCACTGAGCTCATTATAAAAATAGCTCATAAACGCATAATTCAGTAGCTCATTGTTTTAATGCCCCATATCACCAGATCTGTTCCACATGTTTATTGTGGAGGCGATCGGGAATGTGAAAGCAAAAATGAAAGAGGTAAAAGTGATTGGACAAATGATACATTGCCTACGATTAGCTGATGATGTAGTTATCATGGCAGAAACTGAAAAGGATATGAATAAAACATTATCAACTTTGACAACTACCACGATAAAATGGAAATTAAGTATTCAAAAATTAAATGTTGTTAAAACCAAATCTTTAATTGTAAGTAAGGAAAACAGAAGAATTAACGCAACCATAATGATAGGTTTTCCAGAAGTAGAGGAGGCGGAGAAATTTTGTTACCTTGGAAGCATGATCGTTGAAGACTATGGACGTAACTGCAAAATAATGGGACGGATATTATTGGCCACAAAAGCTTTTAACAACAAATATAATATGTTAGTATGAAAACATTTTGATGAAGAAGCAAAGAAAAAATTGGTCAAAATCATTGTCTGGAGCATGTTATTGAAGGGAAGTGAGAGTTGGACCATCCCTAAAAGGGAAAAAACAACTTGAAGCGGTAGAGATGAGTACATGGAGAAGAATGACACGTGTGAGATGGATAGACAGGAAAACGAATGGTGAAATATTACAGGAGATAGGTGAACAGAGAATATTATTGGAAATCATCGGAAGATGGAAGTTTACATTTTCTGGTAATATAAGACACGAACCATTTTTGACAAGAGTATTTAAGGGGAAGTTTCTAGGAAAGAAAGGGAAAAGAAAACTCAAGAAGAAATGTATAGAAGAAATAGAGAGCCGAATGGGTTTCCCAAGGTATGTGGAATTGAAGATGGCAGAAGAGCACAGAAACAATGGCTGCAGTGACAAGGCGTTGCCTTTAGAAACAGAAATAGATAGTTTATATTCAGGAAATGAGACGGAAGAATTACACGATTGACATTGTGTTCCTAAGTCTTTCATGACACCAAGATGGAGCATTCAATGTCAATAGTACCACAAAATAAGGCCTCGACACCCACTGTCTCGAATTTTGACGAAACTTGGCAGTTCTCATCTATTGAGAAATTTAATTAACTACTTCCAATGTCATTATCCCCCTTATGTAGTTTTTCACCGACAGATTTACCTGGTTCCTTTTTGAAGCTCAGTTTTCAAGGTGTACCGCTTTAATGAATAGCATTGTAACTCGCTCATTTAAAAATCAAGATATTTACAGAGAGAGCTATCGAAAAGATTTCAGAAAAATTGCATAATCCCATATTTTTTCTGGAAAAAATCCTCTATGATGTTTTAGTAACATTTTTCAGGAATCACTGGTGAAAAACAATTCCCGTAACGACAAAACCATTTCGCGCCCAATGTGACGTACGCGTCACATGAAGTAAAATATACAAATGGCTCACTGCTTCTATATTCTAGCAAGTACTTCTTGTGTTATAATAATATTTAATTCCTTTTCTTCGGCTTTGGAACTTAACTACGAGTTTTTTCTGGGATATGTCTTGTCTATAGACCTTTGTACTCGGCGAGACCAGGCGTCAGAGGAAGAAAATTTTTTCGGAATTTTCAATTTTTTTAACTATCAGACGTATCACTTTGATGAAAAAAATGTTTCCATTATCCCTAATTCCTCTTCTTATAATTGAGTTATTTTTCTAGGAACAAGGTTCTATCTTCACAACGCAATACTCTTTTTTATTCATGTGACGTCTACGTCACATTAGGCTCTTAGTGGTACGACATACACAGTAGTCAACCACCTCCATCCATAAGTTTGTTGATTTTTCGTCAGCAAGGGTCTTGAAGGTTTTGCGTCCAAAGTCTTCTATCCGACACTGTGCAAGCAAAGATCATGGTTTTTCTCGGTCCAGTAAATATTTCTGACAACGTGTCAGCGCGGAGCTTATGCTTCAATTTTCTGAGACCCTAGTCCAGCTGACATTCAACCAGGCATCGTGAAGGTAAGGAGCTGGAATTTTCTCGGTCCCAAATCTTCTAGCTTACGATGTGTAAGTGCGTGAGTTTTTTCAGTCTAAACTCCTATAGCTTACACTGTCTATCTTAGTTGCTGGAATATTCTCAGTCCTGGTCACCTATTTTACTTTGTACAAGCAAGGCGCTTGAATGCTGCAAGCTGCTAGCAGTCTTCCAGATATTCTTTCTTTGTGAGCAATCTACTGGGTATGCTTTGCAGAAAGATGGTGTAATTTTTAATGCTACAGTGGATGAATACGAGCAATTGTTGGGAATTTTAATTCATATGGGCATAGTTAAAATGTCATCCATAAGGTTGTATTGGTCAAATGAATGCTGGAATCCTCCCGTAGCCGATGTAATGAGTCGAAAGAGGTTTTTAGAACTTTGGCGTTATTTTCACTTAGTGGACAATACCAAATCTGTTCCTTCACATGACGAAAAGTACGATAAACTTTTCAAGGTTAGGCCTTTGTTGTCATCACTAAGAATGGCCCTTCTAACTATTCCTCCAGAAGAACATCATGCAGTGGATGAAAAAATCATCCCCTTCAATGGTCGTCATGTCCTAAAACAATATGTTAGAAACAAACCTCACAAGAGGGGATACAAAGTCCTGACGAGGGCTGGTGAATCAGACATAATGTATGACTTTGAAGAGCCTTATTCTGAACGGAATTGCGACCGCGCTAAATGCCAGAATTTCGACCCAACGCGCTGTTTCCATTGCAATTGCGACCCAGTCGCTATTCGGTATTCTGAATATTTATAATGGCCACCGGAAGTCGAAATTATAAGCGCGGTCGCTATTCGGTATTCTGAACCGTGAATAGCGACCGGCGGGGTGCAATTATATGTATAGCGCGGTCACAGAGACCGGGCTATTCTGAATAGCGACGGCTATTTCTCATGCACTCGGCAGAATATCCGCATTTCGTAATGATTTCAAGCATTTTTCAGTGTTTAAATGAAAAACGTTCAATTAATTAAGGACGCGAAATCGCTCCTATGGCGCCATAATGATATTTAATTGAGATCACAATCGTTTCTATGCCAATTAGATGCGTGTTATACAAAATATTAACTAAATTTATTATTTTCCTCTGGCCACTGGATAATATCACTTCGAAAGGTAATTATTTCATACTCTTATGAAATTCGCAGCGGCAAGTATAACATCGCTAGTCATATAAGTAAATAGCTTCAATTCTTGGATCTCGGCTATATGCTAGATATTAACAAGCACGTATGTATGCAAAATAAATATACAAGGGTTTAATTTCAAGGAGTACCCCTATTCAGATGAACTTACTGTGCTAACCACGTATTTTAATCATAACGGTGAGTAAAAACAACACGTAACAAGTATAATGAAGCCCTGCAAGACGCATGTAAGTCACGAAAAATAACGTTACCCGTAATGTCATATGAATCATATAGTGTCATCCAATACAACACTTTTGGAATTTACTAAATAGCCAGTTTCTTACAGTTAAAAATGCAGTATATTAGTTTCTCTCCCATTCTAAATGAGGCCGAAGATAAAAACTTTCTATGCCCACCTCTCGCTCTCATTGACGTCTAGTGGTCAACCCATTATAAGCTTAAACAATATACAGTGAGACTGTTGAGACCTCCCAGCCCATTACTGCCAACACAAAACATTATCACTGAGTGGAATAATGTACATTGCAATACTGGTAGTCCTCTATCGAAGGAAAACTGACAAATTTGCATGTAAAACAAGGTCTGCGGATGAAGTGCATGCGTCGACGCTTGGAAAGGTATTTAATAAGGGGCACTGATTTCCCAAAACTGACGCAGGAAAGGATCACTTCATATGTTATTTAATCATAAGGATAGCAGGCATAAATAACATTTAAAAAACATAAATTAATGCAAATCTCACACCATCAATGGACTCACGCTTGCATGCACGGAGTAGGATACTCCGTGCTCCGTGCTTGAATGTTTACATTCACCGTTCCGCCATATTAATTTCGTCAGTCATTTATCAGAATATATGGCTCTGTTCATTAATACATATTTTACAGCTTATAATACGTAATTAGTATTATAGTTATAATTTAATGTACTTATGAGTTGAAAAATGTCCTACATTACAATCGGGAAATAATATTTCATCAAAAGGAGAGAGAAATAACAGCAAGCTTGCATCTCATTGGCTGCTGAATTTTAAGTTGGATATGACTGAAGAAGTTGTCATATAGGAAGGGGCGAGCTTTATTATAGCGAATCTGAACTGGGCAATGCATTTCCCACCTCTATTCAGAATACCGATCCGCGCTGTTCTGACCCTTGGAATAGCGCGAGCTTGATATAGAGACCCCAGATTCAGAAAAAGGCCCGAAATATACGTGGGGAAAAACTCCTACAAAAATATGGCCTAGGATTCTCAGGAGATGTAGTAATGGCGTTGACAGAGAACCTTCCTGAAAACTAGAACTACAAGGTTGCAGCAGACAATTGGTTTTCTTCTATACCCCTCGCCAAAGCTTAAAAGGCAAGGGGTATATTATTCGTCGGTACGGCTCGTGCCGACATAATGGGCAAGTGTCCATTGAATACCGAAGCTGAATTGAAAAAAAGAGGGCGTGGGTCTTTTGACTGGCGTATCGAGTCAAGAACCAATGTTTCACTTGTTAGGTGGTTCGATAACAAGAGAATTAATGTATTGTCAACCTACGCTTGCATCGAACCATTAGATGAATGCCGTCGCTTCAGTAAATCTGAAAACAAATTTATATACGTACGTCGGCCAAATATCGTTTGTGAGTACAACAGGTTTATGGGGGGTGTAGATGTGATGGATATACTTTAAGAACTATACAGAATAAATGTCAGGTCCAACAGATGGTACATGCAAATAGTTTTATGGTGTCTTAGTGTAGCCATTGCCAATGGATGGTTGCTCTACCGGCGGCACTGTAAACAAAGGAAGGAAAAAGTTGAGATTTCTCTTCTTCGTTGCCAATCCATGATTGCATTTGGACATACGAGGGCTGGAAAAATAGAAAATCCACGGAAAAGGGGTCGTCGTAGTGCTGATTCTCCATCTCCGAGTACCTTAAAAAAAATCTCGGCATAGTGTAAACCCCAGTCCCATTGCAGATGTAAGGTACGATGGTTTAGGCCATGTTCCAGACATGGTTGAAAAAAGGGGTAGGGGTAAAAATGTGCGTAAAATCTGCCACTCAGGTAATTTGTACAAAGTGCAAGGTGCACCAATGCTGGACAATTGAAAAAAAAATTTACCAAATATATCATAAAAATTATTTTTTTAAATATATTATCTTTGTGCTTGTTAGCAATTGTATACTGGATAAAACAAAATATCACACGAAAAATTTATTGTACATCTAGTCATTTATCGTTAAAATAAAATGTCTATGCAAGCCTCAGTTGTGGTCATATTTTCTCCCTTCAAGCCCAATGTGACGTGTACGTCACATGTCTATTTCTCAATAGTCAATGAGGGAAAATGAATGGAAAACCTTTTATAGCTTAATAAAGATAAAAGGAGATATAATTCAGCAAAAAATATTTTTTCAGCCAAAAAATAATCATTTGGGCTTCAAAGGGCTAAAGGGAACAAGTTAATCAGAACTCTCTTTACCATAAACACCTTATAGCATTTTAATCCTAATGGCTACAAACGATGGCTTTTTCATTCATTTAACAGATACGAATTCCATTTTTGATTCATTTTCTCAAAAAAGCTGTCAGAACAAGTTTTTTTGTTGATGTTTCATTTTAGAATGAGGATTTGATTGAAGTTTGAGATTCTCTAATTGAAAAATTACTTGAAATAGTTTACGACATGTCCCTCTTCGAGGAAAGAAGTGTTATGAGTGAAATTGCTTCCAATGTCACTTGAAGTGAGGTCACTAACGTCAGTAAGAACTTACGACATTCATAATAAATTGCATTAAAAACTAGGTACTCTTTTCCTTCTGTTTAAATGGCATCGACCAAGATTTCCACAGCTTCGGCATTAATAAATATGATTTATGATCAACACCCCTCTATGGACAACAAAAACCAACGCAGTGAAATTAAGAATTTCTTACTTTACCAGAAAAGATATATTACGTTCTTAAGACCCGGGTTTCATCGCGACATCATTAGGTACAAGACAGTACCTGATGATATCGTGCAGCGATAAAACCCGGGTCGTAAGCACGTAATTATTCTTTTGTAGAAACCTAAGTAGTTCATAATTTCATTATGAAGGAATTCCACCAAGTTACTGCCAGTATCATTAATTCTACAAACCAACGGTCACGTAAAGACAAGGTAAAAACGTTTGTAGAAATGGACGAACGGAATCAGGATTTCGAAAGAATGAGCATCGAAAAAGAAAATCAATTCGAACACGAGTCACCACGGCGACAGGAATAATCGTCGAGAGCAAAAAAATTTGGTACGCTCGAGCGAATGCAAAAAATAGATCGCTTATCCGAGACCCAATGCATTCTGTGGAGACCGCGGTAGAAGAAACGATGGAAATCACTACCTGATCGATCATTGCTCTCATTTCCTGCTCGACTGGAGGCCCGAAACAGCAGCCTTCACATTACCATTGGGTGCGACTCTTCCCTCCCACTCCCGTGGTGCTTGATCCAACGGCAGCGATCCCCCCACCTTCTCTCCGCCCGAAATCGCCTCACCCAGCTGTTCCAATCCTTCCGGAGATAGAAGGAGTTAAGTGAAATTGGTTAACGAAGTCAGGAAATTGAGGGGAGTTAGCGAAGGACTTGCCACAGACAAATATCTCCCAACTTCTCTAAGAAAAAAATCCCGGAGCGACTTCCAAATAGCTGCAACGCCCCTTCATTTGGCATCGACTTGAAGCTCTGTTTGCCCGGAACGCATCATTCAGTGTAAACAGAGAATAGCATCAAAATATTTGACTCACAGAATGATATAGAGGAACAATTTCACTAAACTGAAAGTTTTTAATCTGGTTCTATAAAACGTGTCTACACCCGGGCGGCAATTGCAGTATGTTTAAAGAAAATAAATCACTAGTTCAAAAGTTTAAGATTTCACTTGGTGGAAGGTCGACATTGTAGTAAATCAAACTTTGTGCCTTCAATAATTTTAGTATTAAGAGTACAATCGCTTTGGGCAGTTACGCCATCATCAGGTACTCTAAGTATCGTCACTCGGTGATTTCATTCAGCGAGTGAAATATTCAGTGAACACTTGAGTATACCTGATGATGGCGCAAGTGCCGAAACTGGTTGTGCTCTTAGTAATAAAACTGTGGATGAAACAAAGTTTGATTAACTACAAAAAACTACGGGGGGGGATGACGAAAAAATGTAGAGTGAATGCTAAGCTAGTGGATTCATGTGAAAGCGCGTGCTTAGCTGGTTTAGCCATGATGAGACAATCGAAGACAGTCGAAAAGTAGGTAAAAAGACAGTAAGAAAACTGATATCTGATACTGGATGGAATGGCGAGAGAGAAAGAAGACAGTGAATGTCATGAATGAGTGTGGTGGCAGAGATTCACAAGAGAGAAAATTTTAGGAGTCTTAGGCCCGCTTCACACGCAGCACGAAATTGCACAATTTAAACCGCATCCTTTTCTCAATCTAGCGGACAACAATTGTTGAATTTGAGCAGGGGCCATTTTTCCATCTCGCGTTCATGCATTCGCACATGCGTTCTCATAATTCAACGCTTTACACGACGCAATTTGAAATGCACGTTCGTATATACATATATCAGATTGTTCAATTACGTACCTCGTGTAAAACGGGCTATAAGAATAGGAGAGCATATTTGAAGCAATGTAAGTGTAAAGATTAAAGGAGGTCTGCAAGGATAGGAGAGTATGGAGGAAAATTTTAACATCGAAGTCCAACGCCTAAAATTATGCTCTTATTACAATACCCACCCCGAAAGGAGCTGGCGTGATGCGTATATACGTATGTACATCTATTTAATTGATATCTTTCACGCAATTCAATAAATCTAGAACTCAGTAACACAAAAAGGATAATTAGAGGTCAAGTAATCTGCTTTTTTTAATACCGAACGCAGCAATTTGCCCTTTTCGTAGGTATTTATGTTGCTATTCTTTCGCTTTTGCTTCACATTAATAAATTTCCCGAAGGGTGACATATAATTTGGTAATTAAAAAATCGTTCTTGATGTAGTATACTACGCCAAACAACTGCTGACAGTAAAAAAATGTCTTAAAATAGGATTAATAAAGAGGGCAAACAACTGTCAACCCTCTCACCTCCACTCTCGTTGACATTTTGTCGTCCTCCTGAAACTAGATGCATAATAACTAGAAGCGACCCATCAAACCTTTATTTATCGGCACACTGAACCACAATGTTTCACAAATCATTCGTCGTCAAGTCTACTGTTAATATGGAACGCTATGTCTAGTGAGTTAAAAAATGTAATTATTAGCGACCTTTAAGGAATAAATGTTATTATTTCCTGTTCCACCAAGAAGTTATGTAGATACACTAAAAAAGCCAGCATATCTGTTTTCTTGTTTAAATTTTAAACTTATTGTAATATTTTTGTAACAAACGCTGTTCTTTATTATGTATATACAAACTTCATAGACGTCACAATGAATTACTCTGTTGCATTTAGGGGTTTTGTAGCCAAAGAATTGAAATTAAACTTATTCTTATTCCAATTTTTATTGAAGATAAGTCCCGAGGATCTATATCAATTACATTTACATACATTCCGGCAAACCGCCGGGTGGCGAGGCATGTGGCAGGGGGTGTTAGATTCCCAGCCATGAGAGGGGAGGGACATTAGAGGGAAAAGGAGATGAGTGATGAGAGAGGTGGCGCATGTTACGTGAGAAACTATTGCTCATCTGAAATTCCATGAAATGATAATTATTCCAGCTAAAACAAAATGAGGGTATGAATTCTCACAAAAAATGAGGAAAACTGTGTTTCTCCGACTGTAATGGATTTAAGATTTAAAAGAGCAGAACATTACTACGATGCCATCAGGATTTTATGGGCTACACAACCTATCTCCCCCGTGAATCGCTTCGATTGCGAGCCGTAATGGCAAGGAATACTTTGATGAGCACGAATGTTAATTAAGCATTCTAAAAATTCACTCAATGTACTACTGGCGTTTGAATTCTAGCCCAGATGAATTTTGCTGGGTCCTCATCCATTAGCTCATCACGGTGTCGCGTTCATCAAATTAAAGCACTCGGCGCTTATGAATTAGGTTTTCCTCAGATGCCAAACATAAACCGAGTGATGAACGAATCTCATTCCAATTAGACTTAAAATTTCAATCCCTGTGAAGCGGCAGTCGTATGTCGAGCTTGCAGCCTTTCAATAATGACCACTGCGCCGTGCAGAGAGCAAATCGAATCGGTGACAAAATTAATAATTCTGCTGCGATTGGTCCGCAGAGCACTAAACGGCCGAGACTACAACAAGGGGGCCAACGTGGTAGATACGTATACTCTTCTCTCTCCTGCGTTTCGGAACCAATGAAACGAGATTTTTCATCAAAGCAACTACCTACTATTTCTGTTCATTCGTCGTTCGCGTAACTAGGTTTTGCACCTATTCCAAAAGCCCTTCACTTGATGGTTTCGCGGAATGTCTCCGCATTGAGAAACTACTGGTACGCAAACCTGCAACCCTATTAAAGCTCGGGTGAATTAAAGAAAAACTTAAATGAGCCCGTCACGTAAATGTAAGATCTCTCTGCAGAAAATTCTCCGGAGAAATGGAATAACACGATATTTTCTCTATCACCGCGCGCGTACCAAATTACGGTAATCAGCAATTTTTTATTGAATTTGTCCAATGGTAGATCACTCGTGAACATCTACTGAAATTACTTACAAACACATTCATAAATAGTGAACACGTGAAAAATTTTAGATAAAATTCACAGGCCACTACATTCCTAACGAACCTGAGCAGGCCTAGTTGAGCTAATGTCAAACGGTGTACCCCTGAATAATTTATCTGGGCTCTTTAATCGAAAATAATATCGCGAGATGCGATAGATTTTATACTCAACTAAAGCAAAACGTCCCTGGGCACGGAGGAATGTGTTGCCGAGTGACGAAGGGATGAATTACGAAATTAAAAAAATACAAGGGTCCATGATGCCGAGTGAACAGATGCTGTGTCCCACATGCTCCGAGTTGAGTTCAGTCTGATGGAAGAAGATTTTATTCATGCGCATCTCCTCGTCACATTTGATTAAGTTGAGTTAGGATACCCACGCCGTACATGCGATAAATTAAAGCAGCGAGTTGCCAACATCCTACGACATATCCTCATCTATAAATTTAAAAAATAATAAATATATTCCACAATCTCCTGACAAGGCGTATCGTTAACCACGTCAATCGAAAGCTGGTTGCGCCACATACATTTCTTTTTGCCCCCAATTTGAAAATAAGGATCTGCTTTAGCTGTAAATATCCCGCAGAATGAAGTTTTCAATTTCCGATTAAAATAAAACATACAATGTAGTCAAGTGCCACTTTTTAATAAATACGTTTTCGATTCGATCACTGGAGAGCTCATTCCTCTTTGTTGGAGAAGAGTGGCATCAGCCGTCATTCCACCGTTTTGTAGGAATGCTAGGGTCCTTATCGTAATAATATTTCTAAAAAAATACAAACCCTATCGGTTACCTTCCACGCTTAAATTTTAAATACGTATATATGTGTGCTTTTTCATTTCATCAAAACCGTCTCGAACGAGACGGGTACACGACATTGGTTCTTTATACCTCGACATTCTCTTTGTCTCGAACAATTCTCCCCGAAGAGTCTTCGTTTTTTTACAGTCTTTCCGAGATTTCACGCTCGGGTTACACTTCCCTCATCTTTTTTTTACCCTATTACGGTACCTGAGTCCCAAAAGTCTGAATGTTTTACTGCTACTAGAATCGTATTTCTTTTATTTCTTCGACGGCTTCATATCCCCAGAAGAGTAGTTTTTAACGATCCTTTTGATCGCGTCAATGGTCGGCGAGAATATATTTTTACCAAAAGTTTCGGCTATGAACAATTTTTTTAAGCTTCAACTTGGGAAGGCTAAAAAGAACTTTGAAGGAGCAAATGATTTCCTCGAGGATTCAGCAAAACTCCTCCAGGCTATGTCAAAAAGTCACGTGCCTTCCGACTAGATCTCCCCATTATATCTTTGCACGTCATTTGGAGAGTCGTCTTATACGGGTATACATATCCTTCGTAAAATTTTAAGACATTCCAGACTCTCACGATACGTATAAGTTACAGCAAAAACATTGGCGACGATTTTAATACGCTACAAATCTTTTGTCGCAGCGCAGACTAAATTATATATACCTCGGCTGGAAATTTAGACCTGAAGAGGCGGTAAGTGGCATGGACCTTTAAAATTAAACAGATCTTAGCAAAATCAATACCTGTAAAATAAAACTTATCGCACTTAAGTTAAAATAGGAGCTTTGAACTGCACTTTGAATTTTGAAAACGCTGTTTGGCAAAATAATTACCACTACAATGGAACAATGTTCTTGTTTTCTAGTCTGGTCCTGTCAAACCTTGAGTATTGCTCCCCAGTTTGGAGTCCATATCATGAGTTTCAAAAAAAATGTTAGAGAAATGTCTGCATTTATTCGCTAGAATGTGTGCAATGATTGGGTGGCGTTGATGTCTGTAATTGCATACGATGTGGTATACGAAGCCATGAGCCTGAGATCACTGGAAGTAAGATGTTTTTATTATGATATTTTGCTTCTTTACGTAATATTTCATAATTTATCATGTCCTGGCCTTTTGAAATTAATACTTCTTCGTGTATCGGCTATTAGAACTCGTAACACTGAGACATTCCACAGGGTTTTTTTATTATTGAAACTACATGTGCCATGGTCTTTTGGCTAGAATAATTATGAAAGCAAATATGCTTCCCACATCTGTAGATGATTTCATTTATTACAGGAAGGTTTTAAAAATAATTTGAAGAAATCATTATGAAAAACCTGTAATTATTGTAATTTAATAACTGTTGATATTTGTATTTAATTTTTTATGCATGAATAATATCAATGTACCGATATAGTAATTTAAAATTTGCATTAATGGGTAACTTCCCGTATTCCGAAATAAATAAATAAACAGCAACCACTCTTTTCTCGTAACTCAATCCAAATACAGAAATACTTTCGAAGCAATTCTCTCTCCGCTTGAAGCATGTTATTATTTTTTTACAGTAGTTAACTTATAATTCAGTAATTCACGTATACGTATTTTTTTAAAGACGAAACCACAGCCAAATCTGAGGTTCTCTAACCAGTAAGAAAAAGATTCCGTGCAGAGATTTTGTGATTCTAAACAGAACTTCGGAGTAAATAAGTCTCATCAAATGATAAATCCAAATTTGTGATATAAAGTCATATCTAAAAATCTGGATGGTAATTGGAGAGCAGTTTCCCTGTACGATAATTTTTTGCTGTGGTACTCTTCAAAAGTAGTAGCCGTTGTCATCTCACGCATCAAAGAACTCTTTTTAAGCGATATATCACGAACCTATAAGATCCAAATCTTTGCTTCGTCACTATCGTACCGTTGTGAGAAAATAAATCGATAATGGTATACATTTTCAATTTGAGAACGATAAAAAAAACATTATTTTTGATCCTGAGGAATAAATTCTTCATAATGATTACGATAAAAAAGGTGTAAAGAGGAATGAATTTCATTTTCGCACGGTAGGGGTGCTATGAATTGGTCGCTACGCTAGACCCCAGCATAACCACTAAAAACGTGATAAGTCTCATTTACTGATAGATCCAAATTTGCGATATAAAATATTATCAAAAAAACTTGAACGTTAATCTGAGATCAGTTTTCTTCTAGGACTAATTGTTGCTGTATGCTAAGAATCGGTACCCTACCCCAGGCTTTGGTGCATGAACGACATTTTGCTACTCCACGTTTAAGAAAGCGCTGAATTGATTGAAACTACTTGAAACAGGGAATGCAATAAGGTTACTTTTTACATACTTCAAAGGCTTTTTGTATTGCTGTAATAACTGTTGTATGCTACATGATACAATTAATAAAAGACAAGTCGCTGAGCGTCGTTTGGGTCGAACGCTGTGACGAAGGTTGAATAATACCGAGCGATTGCAAGGTACGGAGTGTATTGCATATTTGATACATGTATGGTATTTCGATACATCAGTAATTCGAGGAAAAAGCTATATCTACATGCTACTGTGCGAGCCGCCGCATATGTGTGCGACAAAGGGTGTTTGGACACCAGCTGCGCTGAGGATAAATGGTGAAGTGTATAATGAAAGTGTTTTAAGTAGAGCTCAGTTTTCATTCATCATTATTGGTCGTTCAATCCTAAGGTTTGTTGATTGCAGCCCTCCAACCTACCCCATCTAATGCAATTTCCCTAATCTCCTGTAATCTTTCCCAGTGCACTGGTTTCTTCATTAGGTCCATGAACTAATTCCTGGGTTTCCCTCTGGGGACTTGTCCCTCTGTACCTCAGGATGCGTCCAATCCATCCGGTTCTTCTGTTCTGAATGTAGTTCCATTTGGTCCTTTCCTCTTCTACTCTTCTGTAAACCTCATCATTACTTGTTTGGCCATTTTATACTCAGCATCCTCCTCCAGCACGAGGTTTCGAAGGTTTCCAGCCTGTTCTGGTCAGCTTTTCCAATGGTCCATTCTTCCGATCCACAGAGTGGCACGATCCACAGAGTTTATATTATGGTTACATATTATGTGAGGAAAGAACGATTTTTTCGACCCATCTGTTCGGCAATGCATCTCTCTTATATTAGCGCTTCAGTCGGACCTAGAAATTTAATGAAGTTTAAAAATGATATTTCCAATATCGCTTTAAAATACACATGCCCAGAATTTCTCAAGCAAACTAAGCCTAGCGTGTGGACTCCAACTCTCTAACGGCAATAAAATCCCTCTAGGAGCTGAGAAACACCATATGCTATAGAAACATAAGAGGGATGAGAGTTTTTATAGATATCCCATTGATACATACAACACGTGGGAGAAGCTGGACCAGGTTTGCTGGAGACAAGAAAACTTTACAGATGAAAATAGAGTTTCAATTCTCATTTATAAAAAAACTGTTGATATGGTTTTTAACGTGGCACACAAGATTGAATTCTCTAGTAACACACTAACTAAATATGTTGTCAGTACTTGAGGATGTAAATTGGTCTACCTGACCCCATTCTTTTGTTATTAAAAACTAAGCTATCAGAGCTTTCACCCATAATTTCCTAAGATAATTCTCCAGTCGTCTACGCTTGCGTCATCCGGATGACATCATACTCAGGAAGGACTCATTCTTGGTGCGGGAACGTACCATTATGAATTAGTAGGTCCACTGAGGTGGATGTAGAAAGCATTACGTCGCGAAACTGTAGCCTGACAAACAAAATAATAACCATATTGGTTATCCCTGCTCTTTCCTTCCTTTTCTTTGGATAGCACGACGAACTGGACGAACTAGCGGATGTAAAGGATGAATTTCCTCCATCTGTTTGAAATTTATGGAAGGATTGAAACGTATATTGGGTACTTAGTGCTAAATATTCTACTCAATTTGACCAGTTTTCATTCATTCAGTTCATTGGAAATAAGTATTTTCATTAATTTTAATTAATAAAAAAATACATGTAATGAGAATGCATATTAAGGTAGTTTAAGCGAAACAGTCCCCAGTCATAATGGAAACCATATTCGAGTTGTAAGTTATAATCTCAGCAACTATAGGAAGCATAAATTAAATATTGCATAGTTAATGGTGCAATACTATACTTTTATGCAACTGAATTTCTAAGTAATTTAAAAAATATCTATGTAAATCTTTACCTTACCCATTTTTTCTCGTGGCACGTTCAAAACTCCCCAAAAACGAAAGTTTTTTTGTGATACTGAAAAAATACTGCGGTGACAATACGATTCATTTTGAAAATGAGTTGAGAAAACATCCTATCTACGCAGAGTAAATTTTTTGACGAGATTTAGGGGTTATAAATTCCCCGTTTTTAAATAAGCTCTCTGGGGAGTGCATACACGTATTATTTCCCATGTAAAAAGGCTGGAATTTTTCGTCAAAAATCTTGGAAAGTAGTTCAGTGCGGGGCTGATATCTTGGGAAGTGTGGGGTATTTTTCTTCAAAGTGAGAACAAATTCATTGATTTCTTGGTGAAATAATATTTCACCAAAGCTCCCTTAAAGAAGTAATTGCATGTTGATTTCTAGTGCTTTGTCGATAGAAAAAATCCAAAAACTGCGATAGCATTGGGTCAGCCCGTGTGCACAAGAGGAAAATCGGGCTTAACAAAGAGGGCTTCTGGAATTCGCTACAATAGCAAGCGCCCTCTCAATCTATCGAAATGAGTAGAGCCATCGAATGCCAAACTAAATTATATCATGGTGCTTCATGTGATGCACGGTTGCGGTCCAGTCCTAGTGACTACTTGCAAATAGATCGAAGCGTAAACAATACGTGAATCATTGATTGGAATAAATTGACCAAACCTTCCACAGAAACTATAATTACGCTAAATTTAGCGGTTTGAGCTGGTGATTTTCATGAATAATCTTCATCATGAGCCCAAAGACGGAGATGACAGTGAATCTTTGTCCAGATAAGTTTTTTGGCCCATCTTCGACGAGTCTACGAAAAAACGCCCGCACCGAAATTGCCTCTTGATGCGTCTGAGTACCTACTCATGCACGAGGGCTTCCTGGTCCCTGCGAGAGACGGTCCAATTTTTGAAAATCCGTGATGGCTTCCCCTTTCACAGACGTCTCATCCTTTTCCCTCGACGGTCTTTCTTCTCCTTCTCTTCAAGAGGTCCGATATAGTGAGCGCACTTCACCACTAATCAAGTCCGGCATCAAGCGTCCACCCCAAATTCGTTCGTCGGTCGTTCAATCCTAAGATTGGTTGACGACAGGCCTCTGTCCACCCTTATCTAATGTTAGCCCCCCTTATTTCGCGGTAAATATGTAATTTCTCCTTTATTTGGTCCATGCATTTCATCCCTAGGCCTTCTTCTGGGACTTCTCTCTCGATTCTATACTTAATTATATTCTTCACACTTAATTACGTATATCACAAATCGAGTGTGTCTTCTACATCTACCTCTACATACCACCCTGCGAGCCGCAGTATGGGCGTGTACCAGGAGGTGTTAGGACACCAGCCGTTTGATGATATTCAGGATATGGTTTTGGGAGGTGAAATGGTGACGTGTAGTATGGGAGTGTATTTATTGGAGCTCAGTTTTCATTGTGGTCGCTTATTGTGCGCGGAAAGAACGAGCTTTTGTACCTATCTGTTCGTCAATGTATCTCTCTTATTTTATCGTTTCTGTCAGACCTAGAGATGTAGTGAGGCATCATGATAATATTCTCTGAGTCGCTCTGAAACACACCAGGTCTGAATTTTTCAAGCAAGCCAAATCTAGCGTGTAACCTCCGAGGTTGTGATCTAGTTCATCTTTTCCCGATGGTGTTCCACATGGTCTTTTCCTCTTCTACTCTTCCTTAAACATATTTACTTCGTATTTTGTCCTTTCATTGGATACACAGCATCCTTCTCTCACAACAGGTTTCGAATCTACAAGTCTCTTTTGGTCTGCTTTTTCAAAGGTACATGTTTCCGATCCACAGAATGCCACGCGAACATTGTTGCCTTCTGTTCCCTCGTCCGTAGTTCTCTCTCTTCTTTCAAAACAGAAGTTGTCTGCTCATCAAAAACCCTTCCTTAGCCTCAGCTATTCCACGCTTGATGACCGGTGTACTTTTTCCGTCCCATGTGATGGTACTTCCGCAAACCTCTCAACGTAAATATTCATCATTCTGGCAAGCATTCGTCTGTGAGATAAATTGAACCCCCAATCAAGTTACTTCATACGATAAGGCGGTGTGGAGCGCGATAAACACGGAATGAGTGCCGACACTCGGCGTTAAAACAAAAAAATAAGAATAAAAAGAAGATTAAAATGCTAGAGAGCGGACTCCAGGAAGTTGA
Source organism: Ceriagrion tenellum (assembly GCA_963169105.1). Lineage (NCBI taxonomy): Eukaryota > Metazoa > Arthropoda > Insecta > Odonata > Coenagrionidae > Ceriagrion > Ceriagrion tenellum. The sequence continues at coordinate 88,320,956 of OY720636.1, read as the reverse complement.
ATAGAGAGGGGGGGGAGAACAAAAAGAATCGGATTGCATTAACGGAATACATCACAAAAATGGATTCCCTTTGTCCGACTAAAAGGGTTTCTGAGCAAGGGGGATGTGAAGTTCGGGGCCAGCGGGAGAGAGAGAGAGAGGAACTTATTAAAGAAAACCTCTCAGAAACATTAATTAAGCGAGTTCCATTTGCTCTTTCCCCCGACTTAATCTCATCCCCCGGTGGGTGAAAAAATACGTCTTTTTTTACCCTCCTCCTACCACTACCACTGCTCTGGGTGCGCTCAGAGGTGCGAAGAAAGGAGAGGGCCGGAGAGCGAGGGGCTAGCGGGGGACTAAGAGGAAAAGACACGGAAAGGTACAGAAGCGATGGCAAAAGAAATGAGCGAGAACGTTAGTACTCAAGTAGAGGAAATAATGCTATAACGAGGATTTATGGCGGCTTCACATATGGCAGTCACTTCTTCGTCAGCAGCCTTAGCAGTACCTAGCAAGTTCTGCTTCGACGCGTATACACGTACTCATATAGCGGGAATTTTTTATACAGCAATCACATTAAAAAGTAAAAGATTTAAAGTTTTCAAGGCAAATTATTTGAATAAAGATTTCTCGGGCTTCACACCGACATTTTTTACGTAGCAACCATATGAAAAAAGTAATATATTTAATATTTTCCCGGCGAATTATTTAAGTAAACAATTACTCGGGTTTCACACCGGGCATTGTTGTTGAGTACCACCAACGCTTCAATGGCAGAATCAGCCATCGTCATCTTTATCCTGATGATGATGGCTTAGTCAGTAGTCGAAACGTTGGTAGTATTCAACAACATCACGCGGTAAGATACCCCAGATATCTTTACTCATGTTTAAAAGATATTATGGGTAATTATATCAAATTGATTCCTTCACCTGATACCTCGGAAGTACCATCACGTCAGACGGAAGAAGAACAGCGGACACAAAGAGAAAATACCCCAAGCTTAGAATGCCTTCATGGTGAAAAGGCAACTATTGCGTGCAAATACAATAGGACAACGAGCAAGGAAACATTATGTGAAAACTTACGTGTGGAGTATGGTACTCAATGGATCGGAAGCAAGAACCATTAGAAAACCAGATCAGAAGACTAGAAGCTTTCGATACAAAGTGATGGAGGAGGATGCTGAAGATCAAATGGACGGTTAAAATAAGAATTGAAAAAGAGTAAAGAGAAAGAGGACCATTTGGAACTCTGAACAAAAAAAGCCTGAACCTGAGGACTGGACACACCTTGGGGCACAATGGGTTAGTGAATAATATAAGTGGAGGGAAAATAGAAGGAAATATCCGAAGAGGCAGGCCAAGTAATAAGTACATATACCATACACATAAGCGCATACCAAAAAAGGAGGAAAGTACAGAAGAAGAATTACCAGGGAGTAAGGGAACGAGCATTAGATAATGCATCTACATCTACATACTACCCTGCGAGCCGCAGTATGGGCGTGTACCAGGGGGTGTTAGGACACCAGCCGTCTGAAGATATTCAGAATATGATTTTGGGAGGTGAAATGGTGACGTGTATTATGGAAGTGTATTTAGTGGACCTCAGTTTTTATTGTGTTCGCTTACAGTGTGCGGAAATAACGAGCTTTTGTACCTATCTGTTCGGCAATGTATCTCTCTTATTTTATCACTTTTTTCAGACCTAGACAGAACTATGAGCAGCAGGCGGCCAAAATATCATATGGGAAGGTATAATTAATCAAAGGGTTTGCTCATTTGAAAATGGATGAAAAACATTCATAACAAGGAAAGATGTGGCCGGCTATTAGAATTCAGTGATGACCACGTTCAGAGAATTGACGACAAGTCCGAGAATGTTGTCCGTTCACTACCTCTTGAGTTATCCGAACAAAGCTGGAAGTCTCGTGCTGTTAATCACTCGGAGGTCACAGAAAAATTAGGTTACCGGAAGATCGATCGATGGGTTTCCAACATGCGTACTACTGAGAACCACTTAACACATTGATGGGCTGTGCCTCGTTCAAATGAGACTCGATTCAAATAGTGCATTTATGATGCGCAATGGTGCATCACCATCTATTCAGCGGTAAGGGGAAGGATAGCGTTGACTACAGAAGCTTTTACCCAAAAATATAATAAGTTAGTGTACAAAAATGTTGATAAGGAAGTAAGGAAAAATTATGTCAAAACCTTCGTATGAAGCACATGACTGTATGGAAGTGTGTAAGTGCTTTGTGTTCCAGCGCTTTGATGACGACGAAGATATTCAAGATGCTGTGATAGGCTGTCTCAAGTCCCAAGCGACAGAATTTAACGAAGAAAATATTTCCATAAAATTTTAACACTATGATCATTGCTTAAATTTAAATGACGATTGTAGAGAAATATGGAAGAAACCTATAGTTTAATGACGTGGATAATAATCAAATACCTGAGCTAACAAATATGTCAGTGCTTTATACATATTCAAACGGAGGTTACTTTCTCGAACGGCCCTCGAGTACACAGTAACTTACCCGGAGTATTTCAGCCACACTAAACGATATTCATGCGCCAATGATTTTATATATCCACTTCGTGTCTCTCACAGTTCTTGAAATAAAAAACAAAATGCGAATTCAGTGTCTAGTATGACTCATCATCATTGGTCATTCAATCCTAAGGTTGGTTGCCTTCAGCCCTCCTCCCTTCCCTATCTTATGTTAGTTCCCTCACTTCCTGGTATCTTTTCCTTTGTACTATCTTCTTTATTTGGTCCATGAACTTATTCCTGGATCTTCCTCTGGGGACTTTTCCCTCTATTTTGCCTTCAATTACGTTCTTCACAAACTCATTGTGTCTCAAGGTGTGTCCAATCCATCTGGTGCTTCTTTTCTCTTTGGTGATCCATATGGTCCTTCCCTCTTCCACTCTTCCCTACACTTCATAATTTCTTATCTTGTCCGTCCATTTTATCTTCAGCATCTTCCTCCAGCACCAGGTTTCAAAGGATTCTATTCTTTTCTGGTCAGCTTTTCCAATAGTCCATGATTCCGGTCCACAGAGTGCCACGCTCCACGCGAATGTTTTCACATACTGTTTTCTGGTTTGCAGTCCTATCTTCTCTGAGCACAGCAGTCGTCTTTTTTCCGTGAACGCCTTCTTATCTTGGGCTATTCTCCACTTAATGTCCATCGTACTTCTTCCGTCCCACTTGATGGTACTTGAAAGTACTAATATGACTATGACGAGAGAAACAACTCGTTCAAACTACCTTCCGAGAGGGGCGAGAAGGACGCGGAAGGTGAACAATGAAAAGAGGGTGGTGAGGCGGGCACAGAGTAAGTAGGGGTCTCTCCTCAGATCCAAGAGACTTCCAGGGACACCCACTGAATGGCTGGGGGAGTATCGTCGGCGTCGGGAGGAAGGGTTTAAGTCTGGCTTAAGGGACCGCGATGCGTCGGTAGAGAGAAGGGTGGAAAACGTACATATGTGTACATACAATATGAGTACATTTGAATATACATACATACATTGAGGTGAGACAAAAGTATATACTCGGACATGCAAATTCTGCCCTCGTGCACACGTACGGAGTCGACAGGGGGAGTAACGGAGTAGAGAGGGGAAAGGAGAAACGGGCCTTCGAAGTGAGTGTGGGGGAGGGGACGGGAGCACATCGAGGCTTGCAACGCAAGGAACAGGAGGCGGAGGGGGGCTTGTGATGAAAGTCAAGACTGTGCGGTGAAGAGGGGAACTCGACCGAAAGGGCTGTTCATCGCGGAGGAGGAGGAAGAGCTAAAGGAGAGCAGTTTGTTTACACTAAAAAGGTCTCATAAATACTCAATGCCGGCACGGTATGGAAGTTAAACGGGAGAGTAATGGAAGTCTATTCAATTTAGGACTCCCCGATATGGTTGTTGCCGGGGGGGGGGGGGTGGTTGGTGGATGGGTTTTGGGGGGGAGGGGAGGAGAGTGGGTGATGAGAGCGTGGTGAGACGGGGTAAAGGGTTGAAGAAGAGCAATAAAGGGGTGAAGGGGTGAGCCGGTGGGGGGAGGGAAGAACGGGAGCAGACGAGTGAGCCAAGAGGAAGGAAAGGTGCCCCACCTCCCCCTGCTCTTGAGCTCCTAATGAAGAGGGATAGAGAGAGACACACACAGAAAGAGAGCCGAAGGGGAAGGCTAGTAGCCAAGGGAGAAAGCAATTCTCTCACTCACGTCCCCCCCCCCTTGAAAGGGAAGCTCGTTGCAGGAGTTTCGCCAGGGATATTGGTCTGAGAGAGGGGGGGGATGGAAAGTGGGAAGGGCATTAAAGGAGGTTTGGCTTATGGACAAGAGAGGGGAGGGGGGAAACCGTTTAAAATGGGCCCAGAGGTGATGAACGCGGTGGAGGATATGTGGGGGGAGGGGTCGGACGAGCATTGAAGAGAGACAGAGAAGGATGGGATGGGAACATTGGACGAGTAGGGGGTGGAGAGAGAGAGAGAGTGCTGCAGCTTGCTGGTGGATTATTGGGGGAAAGGTTTTGGAGCGGTGTGTGAGAGAGGGGAGGCGATTTAATTTCCCAAAGGGTGAAACGCTGGCAAGACGCTGATAAAATAAAAGTACGACGGGAGGGGGAGGTTTGCGTCCTGGGTCCTCTTGAGGAAGTGAGGGGAGAGGTGTGTTCGAGTGGGGATCGGGAAAAAATTCACCGAGAGAATCCACGGGATCAACCTCTTTATTTTTTTCTCCTCTATCCCTCTCTCTCGCGGTAAGGGGAAGGATAGCGTTGACTACAGAAGCTTTTACCCAAAAATATAATAAGTTAGTGTACAAAAATGTTGATAAGGAAGTAAGGAAAAATTATGTCAAAACCTTCGTATGAAGCACATGACTGTATGGAAGTGTGTAAGTGATTTGTGTTCCAGCGCTTTGATGACGACGAAGATATTCAAGATGCTGTGATAGGCTGTCTCAAGTCCCAAGCGACAGAATTTAACGAAGAAAATATTTCCATAAAATTTTAACACTATGATCATTGCTTGAATTTAAAGGTGATTGTAGAGAAATACGGAAGAAACCTATAGTTTAACGACGTGAATAATAATCAAAATAAAAGTACGACGGGAGGGGAAGGTTTGCGTCCTGGGTCCTCTTGAGGAAGTGAGGGGAGAGGTGTGTTCGAATGGGGGTCGGGAAAAAATTCACCGAGAGAATCCACGGGATCAACTTCTTTATTTTTTTCTCCTCTATCCCTCTCTCTCGCATCGCCTGGACCAGCCGACTGCCCCAGGCTGCATGGGGCGTGAAAGGATTATTGAGGAGGCAAGAGCGAGCGGACAGGGTGGGATCCTTGGGGATAAAACTGGGCGGGGCAGCGTTCCCTATCCCTCCTCCCGACTGCTAATCGAGAAAAGAACGAATTGAAGAGGATGGGGAGGAGACGGAACGTTGGGAAGGAGATGAATGCATGAGACACGTCGGAAATGGATCGCCCTTGCACTTCCTGGTCAAGCAATCTAAATCTACATATTGCCCTGGGAGTCGCCATAGGGTTGTGAGTGCTATGGCTCCGGAATTGGAGTGGACAGTCCGTGAGAAGAAAGTCAACAACAAAATAACGAAAGGAAGCCCTCTCGGTTGAATCAAAGTTTCTCTCCGGAGAAATGGGCGTATGGAATGATATCAATATCTGTATAGTTCCCGAGGTGGCTCTTGAATTTTTATTTCCCTCGATCATGGGAAAGGATGAAAAAAAAAATTAGAATTGGATGGAAAGTGAAGAAAATCACGTTTCAGAATACACTAATTTTTTTTCTATTCGTTCGACAAGTGATCGAGGAACTTCGGTCACTACAGATAAATCAGAAAATAGACCCAATTCCACGAGTACAATATTTATTACGACCTGGGTTTCGCTTGTTACAGCAGCACCATCACCTGATGATGCTGTAACAATCGAAACCTAGGTCGTGATAAATACTGCGCTGGTGGAATTTGCTCTTTCTTTATTTATCAGTGGTTTTCCGGTTCTAAAATATCTCCTGAGTCTTCATAAACTTAGGCCAACTTGGGGTCATAACTCACAACAAGTTCAACTAAATCGTAATACAAATTAAACGAGGGTTTTGCTTTTTCAGTACTCGCGACAGTAGCTAAAAATAAGTTGGCAACACGGATATTTCGGTCCCCATAAATCAACTGTATTACAGTATTTTTCCAATCCTCAGCCATACCAAAAAAAGCAAAAAATTAACTTTTGGGGGGCAATTAATAAGTGCATTTGCAGAGATTTCCAGTACAAATAAGCTTCAAAGAACTACCGTAACATGGGGTGATTTTAGCCCACTGAATTGACCTTGACCCATTTGTGGAAAAAAATTGTTTTGAATTTCTCCGGTATTTATAAAGATAGCACAATTATATGACGCCTGCTTAGAAGGTGAAACACTATTCACTAAAGCGTACGGAGAAAATTAGTTCCTCTTATCTCGAGTGGATAGCAGCGCTGTTTTTTTATGTGGCCATTTTATATGGCTAAGTGGGACTTATGGAACTTTCACTCAGAAATCGTACTTCCGGTAAGAAGATAAGCAAGTAGGCAGTATTTTTTACATAAATTGTGCAGTAAAAATGGAAAAGGTTGTAAGTGCCAGAAACTAAAATTTTCAGTATTCAATAAAATTAGTCTAAAACGTTGAATATTTACTGAAAAAATCATTTTTTTATTTTTTGGCACTTACATTGTTTTCCATTTTTACTACACAATTAGTACGTGGAAACATGGATAAAAAAAGATTAATTTCTATTTCGAATTACTTGTGGAAAGGTTCTTGTGCACACACTACATACTCTTGCTCTTTTGGAGGTGGCAATAGCCCGGGAAAAAGTCACCCGAAATTTTCCTCACCAGTATACAAGTTTATTTAGGGCATATCAGTACTTTTCTAGACTAACGCTTTCGATCACTGTCGGAAATTAACCTCTCGATTTCACATTCACATTTCACATTCAGATATTATATTTACCTGCCTACTCCATGGTCTGGTTTCTTCTTGAAATAGTGATATGGAAATTTCAAATGGGGAAATGGATGTGCACAAGGCACTGTCACTGGATGGAAATATTCACACTGATTCACAAGACTTTGGTCAATTTATAACTTTTCTTATGCGTCTTCATTTATTCCTTCTATGATAGTATGGAGTTTCCTAGAATTATTGTTTCTAAATGCTCAAAGGTGTCAATGGCGACTGTATAGTGAAGCAAATTTAAATGCTAATTGCGTGATTGCAATCATTCATTTGAATTTTTTTGGAGTGTGTGATCGTAATTATTCACACTGTTATTTTACAGATCATAAAAATTATAGGGGATTCTAAACTATTCTAAACTATTTGATTATTTTACTTTTATATTTTTTTTAATTTAAATGATGAATAAATTATCCTTTTGATATATTTTATTTAAATTACATTTTGTACAGATTTGTGCGTTTACTTAAACCCTAATGGCCCTTTCATAGTTTTAAACTGAGAAAAATATTGTTCGGCCGATGTCAACCTACTGTTGGGGTCACACAGACCAAAATTTACAATAAAAATAAATTTTTCAAATAAAATTTCTTCCTTTTAATATATCTTACTTTTTTAATTCCTTTTTAGTGTATCTTACTGCATCTTGTCACAGAGGAAATCTTTGATATAAAATTTAAGGTCCTGGCGATTTAAAATCAGTTTCTACGCAGTGTTTAAGTTTACAAATTATAAAAATGGGGAAAAGTCACCCCGTATTGCTTGTTGCAAATGTAATAGGCACATTAATTTCTCTGCATACTCCTAATAATACAGTTATTAATTATTATTTTTATTAAACTATTTTCCACAACAAAAGCAATGGAAACTTTAACCGGACCGGCTCATGACTTGCCTATAAATGATAACGAACCACTGAGAAGTAGTGCCACAAAATCCCCCGCCGCCAAGTTTTTACGCCAACGAGTAAATGAGAAAATTAATATTAAATAAAATGGCAAGAGTTTGAGCAAATTTTAAAGCTAATGCAGGATTAGTGATAAACCTATTAATACACCCGGCATTACACCATGGTCAAAGATGCAAAGAAAATTAGGAAGTGACTAATTCACTACCGCTGGGGTTCATGGCGAGAAAGGTCTGACCTAGGCCATGTTTTTGAGGCATGATGTTTGCATGGTTGGTAAGAAAAAATAAGCGCAACAAGCTTGCATGTCTTTTATTTGTTTATAACTATGTTGACTGATTATTTATTTTAAAAGTCGTATTTCGACCCTCAAAGGTTAATTCCGACTGTGTTTCGTCGTATTCCACAGCATCCACCTCACCAATGACATGTATTGACTGTGAAATTACATCACGCGTACAGCGTTCGTTCGACTGCTGATCGACTCAATTTGTCGACGCTGCTTCATCCTCTACACTCATTCTGCACCTGTCTTGGATGCCTTCTTTGATCGCTTATTTAGTCTCCCTTCACTTTGAGGCCGATGGCGACGTTTATTATTACCTTCTTGTTCTGAACATATTTGGACATGTTCAATATTTTCGAGAAAAATAGCCTAAATTCGACGTTTAATCAGTGCATAATTTTTAAATTCCTACCACCATTGTTCTTATCAGTTAATTATTTTATAATAAAATAACTATGTTAAATGATATAACCTATAACACCCTCAGAACGGATATTTTTCAGAGCGACATAGAGAATATTATCATGACTCCTCACCACATCACTAGGTCTGACAGATGCTGTAACGTTCCTCCCGGGAGGGCTCAGCTGAGATCGGATATAATGGGCGCCAGTACGGGATTTGGATTCCGCCCGCACTCGGAAGAGGGAAAGGCTGAGGGATGAAATAGATTAAATAAAAATTTAGGAATTCTCTCAGTATAGGCAGTGTCGGTCAACCACTCGTTGACTCGAACACCTGTTCATCATTGAGAATGGGGTCGGGTAGGAATAAGGATAAGGTAAAGAAAAAAAAGGAAAAGGAACAACCTCCACAAAACAGAAAACCCTGACAGCCAATACGAAGAGGAGTTAGACAGAAAGAAAAGACAGAGAGAAAGTGAGACTGCCTAACGAAAGCCAAAAAAAAACAAGACTCACAGCGAAACCGCTCGCAACGGAACTCACGGACGAACTGCCTCCCTCAACCCGAGCCGCAGCTCACACCTCCCCTCTCCACCAACAGCGGTCTCCGCGGCTGTCCAGGCAAACGCAAAAGACAAAAGAAAAGCAGTGGGAGCACCGGAGCGCCAGAATTTAAACGTTACAATGCGATAAAATAAGAAAGATACACTGCCGAACAGAAAGATAAAAAGCACTCGTTCTTTTCGCGAACAATAAGCAACCACAATAAAAATTGACCTCCTTTTAATACTCCTATAATACATGTCACCATTTCATCTCCAAAAAACTTACACCTTTGCACGGCTGGTGACCTAACACCCCTGGCCACACGCCCATGCGGCGACTCGTAGGGTCTTACGTAGATGTAAGTGAAGATGAAGCAAGTGCTCTCTTAAACAACATCAATTTTTCCGGACGGGGAACCGTTAATATTCCGCTACAAATTGTACACTTAGCTTTTGCAACATGTGACGCCATGCGCGCAAGTTGAAAGTGACGAAACATCCTAACATCTTTGCTTTATAATAATTCACGCGTTAACGTAATGAGCAATATTTTTTCTCCGAAGTATTTCATCATTCGTCACAGATACATGCGTCCAACTCCGAGATGTGTTTGCTTCTGCAAACATAACTATATTTTTAAAATGTCATCCTTTCCAAATGGCCCGCTAAATTCAACGGCATCTCGAAATCAAACAAATTTAAAATTAATTAATTTGATTATCATTCTAGAAAGCCACAGATATAACAGTTATATGGGTTGGTTTCTCCTTATGAGAACTTCAATGTAACATTTAATTAACAAGTCACCGACTCATTTTATGCACCAAAATTATTTTTGTAATGCGTCTAATTATTACAAGGTTTCTGCGCATAATTGTTAACTACGGTCTTATAAAAAAAACAGCATGACGGTTCATATTCCTTAATTGCTTACGCGGTCAACATTTGTCGTGGAGATTCGACGAAATATTCAATATTTGAATATAGGTAACAGTTTTAAAATCATTTGGATCCGCTTGGCTCACGCAAAATCGTAACATTAACTTTCCCATGGTGGCACCTCATACCGAACCCAATGTCTAAAATATTTTCCAACAAATTGTCACAATACTCTCTCACCAATTCGAGTAAATCGAGTAATGATTAGTGCCGATCAAATCGAAAGAAAAAAACACCCTAAACGGCCAAAAGGATGCCAAGTAATGGCACAAGTTCAAATGAAACACATGCTGAATGTTCGTAAAAACTAAAAAGAAAATTAAAATTCCAACCCTCCATTATTCTCAATTCGATTTCTAACGGGGTCTCCATCTCCTGACGCAATTCCACCGGTTCACGGAGGCAGAAATAAGAGCACCCAGATGGGATTTCGGAATGACGGCTTGGGCTCTAAGATGCGAGGACACTTATCTCACTGAGAGAGTAAAGGGAAGGGAATGAGGGGGGGGGAAGAGGATCCAGTGGAAAGCAGCCTGAAGTCTTGAGTGGGAAAGGGGATCTTCTACGGCCTGGATGGAGAAGGCATCCCCAGCACACACATGGACGGAAGAAACAAGAGAGCAGCGAAGGCGGAATGGGATGAGTGTCAAACCGGGACCTCTTGAGAGGAAAGGGTTGAGTTCACGGAGTAGAGACCTATTTCCCAACGTTGGAGGAGCTTTTAATGAATCTGGGATGAGAGTTATGTGAGTTTTCTGTCGTAGAGAGCGATGGGAATTCCCGTTTCCCAGGGCCCTTCGCGAGCAAATTCTTGGTGGAACGAGCGCACAACTTTCCGGTGGAAATGGTGAGGGCAGCACTGGGTACATCCACGTATTTCTTGATGCCCCCTCGCAACGACTAACGTCCTGGGAAAGGGACGGAGAGTCAGGCGAGCGATTTCGTGAGGCCGGAAAGTCGCATATACGTCGTTTGAGGCTGAAAACCCATTCGAAACGCGGCGGCAAACTTCAAGAGCAGGAGAACGTCGATTTATTCGAAATCTATTAGTTACGGCAAGGTGAGCTTCCATTGTATTATACTGTAGTTTTCAGCACATGCTTCATTTTGCCCATTTCATTTAACAATTACGATTTACTAAGCACTGTTGACGCAACGATATTTGTTCTTCCTGAATGCTCAGCCATTTTGTCGTAGCTTTACGCATTTCTCCACGCTGCAAACAGCTGTAACTTTGATTTCTTATAGTTCTCTTGGAGCTAAAGTGGAAATATATTCATTCTTACGACTTAACTGATCTAAATTTGGGGAAAAATACGGTAATAATGGTAACTGAGGTAATCGTAGCTTGATCCGAATACATTCCCGTGGATTTCGCATTAATCATTGGTTAAAATCAATCTTAGAATCTGGAATGCGGAACATTTTGGACAAGTAGTAACGAGTAAAATTATCAGGCAGTTTTTCTCCGATGTTTTCTACCAATAGGTTAAAGAAATCGAAAAATTACCAAAAATGTATTACTCACGACTGCAAGAATACTTCCTTCATAATGCCACTGTAAAATTAATTATGAGAATCTAATGATATACGGCAAGTTAAATAACTATCCAACCGACATGACGACCACGCTAAACTTTTCCAGGAAAGTTTGAAGAAATATCACTGGGCATTATTTTCGGTTTACATGAGTTTAGATGAATTGTCATAAAACCCAGCCTTATTATACCTTAGCCAAAACATTATAACTTTGTCACAACAAAATTTCGCCTAAAAGTCCCCAGGCAGACTCAGAGAAACCACTCAGTATCAAAAATAAAAATTCCACGTTTTTCCCGGGTACTTTTCAATTTATCCAAAATTCTCCAAACAAAATCTATTTTAGACCTTTAATGAGGAGAAAGGGCCTAATTAGTAATAAAATAGCTAGTATTTTGGGTACTGCAAATAGGTAGCTATAAACTGCAAGATATACGTAGAGTTCTCCTGAAATGCATCTCTACGTAGATGAAATGGAACGTTTCTTTGAACGCAAATTTGAGCCCTTGTAATTATAGAAATCTTGTATGAGTTTCTTACATCTTTTTCGTAAGTTCTGCGTTGTTTTATCTCGTACGTATTCAAGTAACGCTTCACCTCATAACTATTGTAGTCAAAATTAAATGAATAATAGGACCTTGGAGTGTATCGACAACACAAAATCGATATATTCCGATCATCATGTAAGCATTTTCTTGAAAATTTAAGTTACAAGTCACTTTCTCGGACAGTGAATTGAATTTCTTGGATGATCTACGAATTCTATACTTGGGGTTATAGTACCACTCATCGAGTGATTTAGAGGATACAATGAATTTCCCAAAAAGAGGAAATATGTTTGAGCTCAAGAATTTTATTTTTCAACAGAGCATAAAAGAAAAATAAGAAGTCGTCGTAAAAGACGATTTTAGTTTGTTAACTTGATCATCATTTACTAAGGCATATCAAACGTGAACTACCCATTCCACGCCCTTAGTAACAAAAATTTTTACCATTTTTGAAAACTAGACATTTCGCCATTATAATTATATATGTAGCGTTTGCAAGAGAAAGGAGATCTCAGGTGCAATCGCTCATGACGACTGAAAAAACCCTCCTATTTTCTCTGGTCCTACAGCCTCCTTGGCCGCAACTAAAGTCCTTATACCTGCAAGGGTAAGAAGTATAAGGACCTTGGTCGCGACGTCGCTAACGCTTGCGTATGAACCTTTTGCGCGGCTTAGCGTGAAACTGGGCGCACTCTTCGCACACATGTGAACAAGGCTTATGATTTTGCTGCAATGCACGCGCTTTAAGGCCGGTAATATTGATACAAAAATCCGGTAGCTATTGTATGATTTTAAGATTTCCTGACTTATCCCCTGGCCGAAAACCTCACGGGTTTTACTCCAGATCAGGATCTCTATTACTTTCAAAGTTTGAAAATGCGACTCCCCCCAACGTATTCATGGACTCTGGAATCCAATGTCCTTCCCTCACATGGTAAACCATACATACCATTCCTGGTAGGTTCAGGTGGTCGATGTTTGGTTGGTCGTCAATTTTATCTTACGCTATCTCATGCTTGGCCGTCCGTTATGGCTATATGTTTCCAGAAATGAACCCTATAAGCATTGCCTACTGTAGCCATTGTGCTATTGAAGACCAACATTTCGTTTGCTATGCATTAAAATCTTTTCCAAGCAAGGATAAACGATTGGTCAATATGAACAATCAGCATTGAATTTATCAATGATTTTAGGTGTCCACGAAAGAACCAATCATCTTCACAGACAAATAAGATAAATGTTACCAAAGAGCTATTACACCGGAATGAGCTCCATAGTATACTACAATACCAATGTTTATAAAAATGAATATATCATTAAAGTATGCCAAACATAGGAATAAATATCTACGGAAAAATTGAAAACGTACTGCCATACTAAAAAAAAGTTGTACATTTTAAGAAAACCTCCGAGATATCAACTGAACAGCTGAGAATAATGTCAACTGTTACTGTTAACCCGATTGTGGTTTAAATGTCTTGGCATCATTGTCGCTGAGAAGATTTTCCTCATCATTCTCCACCTGAAACTGAACCCTGTCACCTTAATAAAAACTAGATGGCATGATTCTACCATTGGAAGCGACACTAAAACGTGTAACCAGCGGTTCGGATAGTAATGAAAATTGTGGGTAATATTGTTAGCGTCAAGTTCCTCTAAAATTTCTAAAATCTCCCAGCAAATTAATATTAGACGAATTCTATGGATGGTTATTCAGCTGAGCCTTTTCAGATTGGCGGGGAAACCGTCGGTAAGGAAATTCTCGCGTGTTATGGTAATGAACAATTTTCGCTGTGGTGTTTTCGCTTCTGCAGAATAACCTACATTTTATGTAATCATCATTTCCAAATGATCCGTTAATTAACCTGCGGATAAATTAGTTATTCATTTCTTAATGAAACATTTTTCTCAGAGATTTTATATAATTTAACTATTATTATTTCATTCATATGAGTCAAATTTTGTTTTTACCCTCACTTTTGTAGATTATCCTGACAGCGGAAGCTCTGATGGACGAAATACATAAAGGTCTTCAACAAGAAAGCTTCATTGGACTAACAAGGCGACTTTATTTCCAGTGAAAATTCTTTCCTGATGCTCATACATTGTGACTGATAATGCATGTTATGAATTGCGTTACTCGAAAGTAGTTTAATGCATAAACCTATGTGATGAAAGCAAAGTATGTGAAGTCGTATTCGTTATCGCCTTCGGCGTAAGATGAAATATTGTACCATTATGAAGGGATCATCCCAAAGGGCAACCATTAAGCTGCTATTATTACGATGGGTATCTTTACATTTTGATGGATCCCACATTTTGTCAAAAGCTCGGGAACAAAAATTTTCCACGTGACAACCAAAATGATTCAAGAACATATTTTTCCTGACCGGTGCGCGCAACCGTTTTTAGATCCTAATGAGAAATTGAAATTGTTTTCAGAAGTAGGCTGGCTTGCACATTCCAGGACAGCCCCCTCCCAGGAAAGATGTCCGGTAAAAAGTCTAAATATATCCAGGTTAATTTACATCTTGATTCGCGGGCCAGAAATAAGTAATCGGCATGTGACATTAGCCCACCGCTGACCTACTGTCCGTGTAAACATAATGTGACCCTGAGTTAGTGGCCGAATGGAGAGAAAATGGCCGTATTCCAATCCGTAATTATGCGCTTTTCCTACCTTATCAGCTCCTTCCGATTGTCATTTTGCCGGACGTGACGTCACGCAGTGCGGTTCTATTCCGTAGGGCGCACCAAGGAGTATATATACTCCGTGATGCGGCGCACCAAGGGGCGCTTGGGCGTAAGGCAGGAAAGAGTTCCACAATGCACCCTTATGCGCCCTAAACCACCGAGGATTGCGGCTGTAATCGGGAGGTTTTCCAACTTTAATCGCGGAATGGAAGCAGAAGAGGAATTTATTTCTTCTGTGAGAATGCTGAATATTTCATTTCATGAATATTTTTGCATTTTTATTTTTCTCAGCAATTACAGGTGAACCATAAAACACGTCTAAAGAAATTCGATTTCATTGCAGTATGAAAGTAAAGATGCTGGCATATCTCGGGAAGTTGCGACATGGTATAGGAGGATGAATCGTTCTTTGTTTGGGCCGATTGCTATAACACAAACGTGGACGCGTGGCTTGGGTTATTTCCCGTAGAATGGCTGCGATTAATTTTTTTCATTTTTCCGCATTGCTGTTCCTCACACGGGAGTGAAAATGAGCACGTTTTTGAGCCTCTAGAATTTAATGCAGAAATCTCACATATTACTGCGTATATACTCTTGAATCAATCGCCTTCAAATTTTTATAATATATTGTCTAAACTTTTTGTTTCATTTCCTCAAGCCACTTACTCTGTCTCGTTGCCTCAAACCAACCATTGCCTGACAACTTCGTACATATCACACTTGAGCAAGACTCGTGCGCGCGTTCTGCCAGCGACGCGGACCCACAGAGCAAACTTTCCCTACCCCTGAGTCACAAGCATAATGGACATAAAAATCGCTGTGAATGATTACTTCAGTTTCATATTTTCTCAACTAATCGAGAGCGAATTCAAGTTGACGAGAAAAACAGACTACCTAAGTGTTTTGAATTTGGCAGCAAATATTTACGATCTTGAGAATACGGGTGGGCAACATGGAGACTGCCTTATACCCCCTCGCGGGGCTAGGTCATAGTTCCTGGACTCATCCTCTGAAAGGGTCTTCTACGCAGCTGCACAATGTGTCGCTACCTCTATACCTGCGAAGCTATTGAGGTCAGATCGTGATAACAGGTGGAAAAGTTGAAAATTTTATGGAGTTATATCGGCCAAAAAGTTTTTTAAAAAGTTATATCGTCACAATATTCAGTAAACCAAGTAACATTGAAGTAGGCACAGCCACAGTCCGATGGTATTCTCTCAAGTTACGGTGAGATGGTTGAACTGCCTACAGCTCAATGCTTGCAACTCACTTCTCTCATTAGTCCTGGAAAAGCCGCGCTGCAGTTGCTCATTGCAGTATGGTTTCAGCGTGCGGGCCTAAATCTTCCGAAGGTCTTCCGGTATTATAATCTTTGGTCTTCCGCGCCGGAATAAGTATGAAGTATGAACGATTCTACTTTTTTCAATGTCGAATATGGAAAATAGCCTCATGATCCACAAAAACATTCACGGTGAAGATGTCAATGAAGGAGAACAATAAAATGCACCACTACGAAGACAGGAATACAAGTTTCATTAATTCAGGTCCAGACAACCTTACCTAGATTGAAACTCGTTAAAAAATGGAAACGCCAACGTGAACTGTAGTGGAATCGTAAAGCAGAAACAGCCGTAAATCAACAAAATATGTAAATGAGTTAAACATCACTCGGGGGGAACTTCCAGACAGCAAATGAGAATACAGCAGATGTAAACCAGAAGAATGAGTTTCAATTGACATGCAAATGAGTCGTAAAGGAGATTCTCTTTCTACAGTTACCACTTGGAAAATGCTGACAATTGTTCCTTCCGTGGCGTGTACTTTAAGACTATACAACGCAACCTTTATGAATACGACACAACCTCTCACCCCCTGAGCATAATATTCACCCGCAAACCCGTTATTTTACTAATAAGCAAGTAAATCTACACAGCTAGGCGGTCGATGGTAATTCACGCTATAGATAAACTAACAATATGGCGTCAATATTGAGTCAAGACCAATTAGCAGTTTGTATACTCTAAAGAGGCTTACCTTGGCGAAATTGGCAGAAACTTAGACCCGGGATATAACTTTCTCGTCCTTATCAACCATTTCCACTAGAAAACCATACAGGCGAAAGAACGCTCACTCACTTATTTCGTTTAGTACGAAGAAAATTTTCGAAGCGTATTTATTTTATTTAAATATCAAATCCCAATTAATGACTTGTTAATTAATTGAACGAAGATAAATATAATTTAGCATCACCCAGAATATCTGTGGTAGGCAAAAATTAATTGGATCATAGATAAAATTATTTTATTTTTGGACTGGCAATTACGGAAGTGGAATATTACTGTTTCCGCAAATACTATAGAGATGCATCTTAATTCAATGTGTCCCTTTATCATTTTCAAAATTGTATCAATTCGTTTATGACTTAATAATACGAATATGATGCGTTTTTCCAAATAATCTCCCTGCTTCTGAATTTCCTTATTCTACTCAGATCATTAAGAACTATTTTCTCCATTCAGCTGATGTGGCAGGAAGTTATCGATCTCAATAATTGAAAAAATAGGCGGCCTATATACCCACCGAATTATACTTTAATAAGTATATACTAACTATAATAAGTATACGTTGAATGGATTCAGTTGCTGGTCCATTCTCCACAAGGCAATCCATTTTTGCAGACCCCTAAATGACTTAACACTATCATGATCTCTTCCAGGGCCTATGTCATTGGCTTTCAGTTCTTTGGAATATTTGAGGTTCATTATGATTATCTGCAAGTTTTTTCCTACTCTTAGTTTTAGTCTTGTCTTGAACAATAGAATACAGAGGTTCATTCACTTGGATGTTATTGGATACCTCACCTACTCACCCTATCTGACTCCATAGGAGTTTCACTATCCCTTGAGTCTCTAGGCAAGAGGTATGGGCAAGTATGACAGAAGGGGGAGTTACGAAAAAGTAGTAGCAGATGATAACCGATATCTCTATAAACTGACCCAGGGGAAACTAAAAGTTAAGAGGAATGGAGGAAGAATTTAGAAGAGAGATCAAAAGGTTAATAATAGGATAATGACAACCAAGAGCAAATAAGGTCCATCTGAAAAACTTCAGGAGCAATGAAATACACAGGAACATAGCTAAAATAATGATTGAGCTACAATCAACATCTCATTCAATCAGAACATGATGGCAATGACTGCATATATAACTCAAACAACTCCATGAATTCAGTGAGCCATTATATTTTAATCTGAATATTAAAAGAAAGCAAAAGCCTGTTTAATTACTTTCATCCTCATCACAATTGAAAAAAATATCTGGCTGGAATACCGATTTTTAAGCGTAGCCAGAGGAGTCAAATATTAAAAGTAACAACAAAAATGTTGGAGACAACACACAGCTTCCTCTGGCTACTTTACAACTACCATAAATCTCTCACAAGTAGAATCTCAAATTTAAATTTCATAGCAGATGTTTTATCTACTTCAGCACATATTTGCATTCATTAATGAGCACATCTTGAAGTGCTCCCCAATAATGAAATTGAACACCCAAAATGTTGAGCTCCAACTTAGCTTTTCCCTACCTTTATTCCTCATGAGTAGAATCTCTAAACAACAGTTTTAGCTAAAAGTTGTCCGATAAGACATATGCATATCCTATGAGGCACATTTTTTAAAGCTACCCCACTGGAAAAATTTAAGTCCAAAATTGACTGACATTTTCTAATACCTATTATTTTTCAACTATATAGGTATAAGTACAAAATCTATCTGGTATCTAATCTTCCTCGCACACAAGAGAATTCCTGAGCCAAAAACAAGGTTTTAACAGGAAAAAAATGTTGATTACGTTTGATTTCAACAATGAAAAAAATGTAATAGGACTAAGGAAACTTAGGGGAAGAGTTTTCCATTAAGGGTACCTAGCAGATTTTCAGCATCTTTCCAGAGTCATAATTAGATATTAGGTTATTTAAGATGGAAAAAACATTGGCATTCTTAAGAATTTACACAAGCCATTTTGTAAAAATGGGAGCAGTGAAAAAACGAGAGATAATGTTTAAAAATATTTGCATTCAATCAAAAACATATAAGGGCATTCTTGAACCAGAAATGAATTGCTCCTAAAATGATCAATCAACCATCACTGGAGCATTTCAAGGCTTCATGGCAATAGTTTAAATCAAACATATATTTAATTCAAACTTATTTAAATGATTTAATAAATCATGCATGGAAGATGGAATGAATTATCTATTGACAACCAAAATAAAGGCACCCAAAATGTACTTTTCAACAAGTACATTTTTCATGAACTTTTTTTATAATCATAGAGACAGACTGCAGTGCCATTTCAAAGAAATTGCCTTATTTCGAGTTCCATTTTCTCAGTTAGTTGCACATAACTCCACATATTATGCAATAAGTTAAATCTAACAAACTTTTTTCTATTTATTGGGAGTTTTTGCTTCTTAATGAGTTTTCCATGTAGATGGCATTCACATAGAAAAATTCTCTTCTTCCTCATGTTTCTCCTGTATGACACAGTCATTTCAAGTTCAATTTGCAAGAAAAATAGCAGAGAAAGGTAACTGTTTTCCACATCAGATAAAGGCCTAATTTTTTACAAGATCTGCATGCGGATGAAATAAATCAATGTCCTCTCCCGGTGGAACCACCTATAATGGAATGGCCCCAATTGCAGAAATATTGTGCGAGATGGAAAGGGGAGGAGGTAATAACAAAACACATGGAAGCAGCAAATTTTAAGGATAACCAGGTGTCCAAATTTAGGGAAGAAACTGCAGTGGTAGTGGTCCAACTTCCTCGGTAGCATCCTGAATTGGGCAGTTGGTATCAGGCACTACCAATAATGAACCATGAGCTAGATGAGATTTAATGTAAAAATAAATGATGCTTAAGAAAGGCTTCTTGGGATTCCAATCAGGTAGTAAGGGCCATAAAGGCCGATGCTTCAGATGTTCTTCCCAGGGTAATTTCCCAAGAGGCCTCTCTTATTACCATTCACTGGGGAAGCCTGGAATCTTTCAGAAGATGCCTATTACTTCAGTAGTCATCATTAGGCACATGAAGAGAAACTGAAGTGGAAGCCTAAAATTCCACGCAAAATTAGAACAATGAATCTGCAGTGATCAGTAGTGTCAATGTGATAGATTACTTCAGGTGATTCAATGCTATTTCTGTAAGATTTTCAAACTAATTCTAACACATGACTAAATTCAAAGTTCATCACACTTTAAACACAAATTCAAATATTTTCATAACTCTTAGCCTAAATGGCCAAAATTAAAGTAAATTTTCAAGCTTAAAATTCAGAAGCTGATCATGTCATAATTCCTTAGATATACCAGCAAGGATAAAATTAATTTCCACATGAACATACCATACAATGAAAGCACTAATTGTAACAACTTCCTGTGAAAGGTACTATGTTCTGCACAAGAATTCTAGGAAGTCTAAGAATCCCAGTAAAAGAAATTTGCTAAAACCAAGCTAAAATAAAACTACTTAATTTCCAACAGAGCTAATAGTCTCCACAGCTTTTGATGAAAATACTACTATCAACTTTTAGCCTGCATGACATACTATAGGCCATAAATGATAAGGTCGAGTTTGTTCCCAGTATTTCTGCTCTCAGTCAAGAATATAACTATATTACTTACTCATCCCTCCTAGTTTCCAATAAAGTAGCTAGTATGTAACATAAGCACCCATTAGGAACTCTTGATGAGCTGCATAAATATTACAGAAAATTAAGCACTCACTCTCTTGGTGAATAAATACATCAGTAGCCACCATAGGTAATTTTTACAGTTTATTGAATAAAAGGGGCAATCAATATTCAATCATTCATATAACATTTTGGAACATCAAAAATTTTTAATTTCCACTATGGAAAAAGTTTATACGTTCAGTTCACTTTCAAGCACAACACTTGATCAAACAATGATGGGAAGGGCAAACTTGAGGTCAATAGCGCCCTGAGCGTCCTTCTCTCTCCCGATCTCGAGACCTGGACTTCTCGCGGCTTCCTCCACGTCCCCCTCCACCACCGACTCCACCACCTCCTCCTCCGCCACCACCACCACCTCCTCCACCACCACCGCCGCCGCCTTTGCCACCACGCCGCTCACGAGAGCGAGACCGGCGCTCCCTAGACCGTGACCTCACTCGACCTTCTCTTGAGCGTGATCGACGAGGCCTCTCTTTACTCCTTGACCTGGACCTAGAAGTTGAAAAATACATTAACTTTAACATGAAGTCTCATAACCAGACAAATGACAGTTATAGGAAAAGGAGAATAAGAAAACAAAGAAATAAAACGTAAATTTATTAACTTTCTAAAATATAACTAATAGTAGGCCTATTACTGTAACAACCAAAAAGAAATCCTCAGGAAAATGTTAGAAACAAAACCAGATATGAGGGGGTTGACTGAGAGAGATGTAGATGCAAACCGAAAAATACAGAGAGAGGAGGGAAGACTAGAGTATGAAGAAAATGACGAGTAACAGGAAGATGTGGAAGCAGTTTTCAGAGCCCCAATGCAAATGGCAAAAGTCTCTCACAACATATCTTGAGTCATTTAAAATACCTTTAAATATTAAAAAAGCACTAAATGATATCCACTGAACAAGAACCCAGTCAACACTTACTTTCTGCCACGTCGACGTCGGCTGTACAGGTATCTCCTGAGCTCCCTCGAAATGGGTTTCAAGTGCATGAAGTTGCAAAATCCACTCCTGGTGCACTCCCTGAAAAAATAAGAGTAGAGCAACAGAATGTTGCATTACGATAAAGCCATAATGATGTATCACCTTAGATGACCATTACGTTCCCTCTTGGGAATAGGGGACTTAAACCCCTACCCACACAATCCCTCACGCCAATATCCTCACAGCTGGAATGGAATAAACGGCCCTTCCCTGTCACCTGAAAGAGATATAGCATCTCATGACAATTTCCAAACTAATTCAGGATGAACAGTAAGCAATGAAATTGTTAGGTCGCAAATTCACAGATGAGAACAAAACTACTGCAGGATCCATCTCAAGGAAATGAAGTAGTAAATCCAACAACTGATTCTGATGTTAATTTTCAGACAAAACGAATTTATCCGCCATCAATTCATTCCTATGAGTGCCCCTCAATGCAAATCTCAACCTAGCGAGGATGCTGAAAAATTTCAACTAACAGACTTCTCGATATTTTTCCCCCGTTCTGGTCATCAAAGTATACACCATTTATTCAGAGGTAATAAATCTAAAGAAAACAATTTCAAATGATTTTACTTAATACTGAAACAATTTGAACAGAAGTTTTCAAAAAACAGACCAAAACTTCATATTAACCCTATGGCTCCTTATGATTACGCGGAGAAACAAAAATGTAAGGTCCTGAGTAAAACGGTAAAATCCATGTAAGCATTAAGTGCACTAATTACTAATGAAGCTGGCATGAAATGGTTAATTAATAACATCAGGATCCATGATCAAGAAGAACAAAAATTGAAAATACAATGATTCACATGCAAGGAAATATTTTCAGGACAGTTCTCTCACTCGTTGCATAGCAGCACTTAAAGAGCATGGTGCTAGAGCATATGAAGACTGCCTGTAATGCAAGAGCCATAGAATTAATATAAAGAAATTGATAATCAATATGAAAAAATTAAGGCACTAATTAAATAAACAAAAGTTGACAAGAAAATTAAGCCATGTGAGGCTTAATAGCAAGAATAATGCCAATTAAAAAACAACCAAGTCATTAAAAGACATGACTTATCAAAACTTTGGAATGACAGGGTATTCATAGAAAGAGAAAGTGACTTATTTCTGAGATGTTATTTTGAAATTCATTAATTTGGCATGACTAATAAGACTTTATTCCAGCATGCCTTCAAGAAAAATCTAGCATCCACTAGAACTAAAAAATTACCTTGGTCTTGAAGTTGGCTTCCCAGAACCCCTCTCCATTTCTGCAAGAATACTGTAAGAACATTCCGGTTTATTCTGAAAATTCATTAACTCAAAATAAAAATAAGTGGCAACATGAAATTGTCCCATACAAATTATCATTTGATCTCTTTCAAACAATTACAATAGTGGTAACAACATTTACAACCAATCCACATTTAAACATGCTATTTGCCAGAAATGGTGAGAACCTTTTCCATTCCTGAAAGCCCAACTTCCACTAGACTCAAGTTAAATTAATATATGTACAATTGTTATCAATACAGTTCAGCAAATATTACTTTCCTTAAAACATTTTATTATTACAACTTTTAAATCGATTAACTTGTACTGGGATAAAATGCTCCCAAAAATAATCCAATAACACTGCACTCTTACCCCATTTCATATTGACGACAGCAAGCTTCACGAAAGTCTGTAACTGGACTCAATTCGGCATAAATAGGTCTACCACCAAACCAACGATTGTTGAGATCCGCTACAGCTTTTTCAGCATCTTCTTCTTTTCTAAACTGAGAAACCATGCAAATGCTTAACCACTTGCTAATCTCATTAAATGAAGTTCAGACTAACTTCTTACATATCTTGTACAAAACAATATTTACCTTAATGTATACATTGCCAACAAGGTGATCACCCAGGTTGTCGCACACATTCATCTCTTCTATTTCACCATACTGTAAATGGCAAGGAACAATAAGACTATATCAAACACTGTAGGTTACTTAGAGAAATATTCTAGACGTAACACATGAGATTTACATCATACAATTCTTAAACATATTTTACAGAGAATAATACTTTCACCACCACTAATCAATTGGCTGGGGCAGAAGAGAACGTTACCTGAAGTTGTGTGTGGTTTAACCAACAAAAATATTAAACTGATCAAGTATGAGACTGCCATGTGATCTTGGAATGATTAACAGACCTCATATGTTTCAAAAAATTATAGACCTATCTGGCTTATAGATGTCAAAAATGAGAAAAACAATCAGTCAAAGAAAGTTTCAATTACCAATGATCTTGTAATACTAAGATGTACCTTGGTGCAAAAAAATGAACTGAACATTAAATACTGCTACATGGGGAATCGCCCAAAATAAACTGAGTTTTTAAGCTAACTTTATCACCATTATACTAAACACAAAACCAGTAACAAATTTGCCTGTGTCCCAGCCTCTTTTAGGAACATTGCTGGTGATCACAAAAGTCAATACTCTCTCAGGAGTATAACTTCGATCAAAGGGTGCATCTCCAAATTCACAACCAGAGCTACCAATCCATTCCATAATCAACTGGCAGTTATGTAGATAAAAAAAACATCATTACATAGATGATTTCCCCTATTGTGGATTCTATTGCACCTATTAATAGCCCGGGGCTGAAGTAAAACTGTTGCTATCATACACATTACAAAAAAGCAGTGGGAAAACATCAAACAAACATGTTAAATAAACATAATGAGTGGCAAACTATCACAAACCATATTTTGTTGACCTCCAAAACAAGAAATTTATGCACACCTAATAGGCTAATAATAGGTAATATAGAATTTTTTACATAAAATAATTAAGTTTCAATGGATGACAAAATTAGGATATGTTGTTGAATTCACTTGTTTTTCAGCTACACAAGAAAGTATACAACCACCAATTTTTTATTCAGGTCAGGTCAGGTTTTATTCATGATAGAGGGACACATTAGAGATGCATCTTAATTCATAGTATTAGTGGAAACAGTAATATTCCACTTCCGTAATTGCCAGTCCAAAAATAAAATAATTTTATCTATGATCCAATTAATTTTTGCCTACCACATATTCTGGGTAATGCTAAATTATATTTATCTTCGTTCAATTAATTAACAAGGCATTAATTGGGATTTGATATTTAAATTAAATAAAATGCTTCGAAAATATTCTTTGTTTAATTTTAGTCAAGTATTCTCCAATAATAAGAAAATTTGGAGCTCTGCAAATAAGCTAATGTAATAAACGGTTTTTAACAATGACGTGGATCAGCTAAGAAAGCCAAGGAGCCATGGTTAAGTTAAGGGAGTAACAACAAGGCACCTGATGTCACAAAGGGTGAGGGCTCAACAAAAAATAATTTCAAACACCACACAATAAAGAAAAGAGGAAAGCCAATCACAGCTGCTAGAAAACTTATGTGAGGAGCATCTGCCAGCAGAATGGGCCCGTGATTGGCTATTTGCTTTTACATCTCACTTTCCATACATGAGAATCTAGCAAAAGAATGGAAGATATGAACACTGATTACATGGCACACATTTTCACACCACAAGCAGTATGTGAAATTACATCTACTTTCTACAAAATATTTCTGGTGTATTTGTACATGCTACATCACTTTATGTTACATGTTCTCAAAATCCATTTGTTGTTAGTCCAATGATCCAGTGGTGGGAGAGATATCATGCTACTCAAACAAAAATATACAGAGAAACCTCGCATTTTCTTTCCCAGAACATACGTTTTTCCTCCATACATGCCATTCTCTTAAGGGCCCAAAAATTTTTGTATCCTTGTAATCAAATCTCATCCCACCATTTACACTTTCAGACTTAAAAAATATCACACAACTTATGATAATTGACAAGGAGAAAGATGACTGCGAGCACATTTAACGCAAACCAACCGACAAACATGTCAGCACAAAAATTACACAACCCTGCATATGAGGTTGAATATAAAGAGTATGTCTGGGTTAATTGTAATGAAACAAACGTCCACGCATAGCCAGCTATATTCCCTGTTGAAAAGGTGTAATTAAAAGTGATTCACTGCAGTAAAAATGGTATCTAACGCAACAAAAAAACATTTTTAAGAGCTCTAACAACAATTCTGAATTTTATTTGCGATGGGGTTGCTGCTCATTTCATGGAAAAACTCAATTCCCATTCACGAAGGTCAAAGGGTGACATCATCGCTTTTCAGTATTATATCCAAGTATTCTAGCATATTCAGTATCACATCCAAGCATGTCTGAAAACATGAGAACAACAGAATATTCAAAGCAATTTTTAAGGAAAATTTAACTGGTATATTTCCCCACCAATTGCACCAGCCAGCTGCAGCCACTAGATTTAGGTATAATCCATTCAAAATAATAAATTTATGAAACATTTGGCTATGAATTAGCTTCAATTTTCTACAATTTATTTCCCTCGATTAAAGTTTCCAACTATTTAGATTTTTTTCCTTTGCCCTCCTCAAAAGTGTATAAGAGGGGTTTCACTGTACTGACCAAAAACCATATAAATGAGAATTCCTCAAATGATTTCTACGGTAATTTACAAGACCGAAAAAGTTGTTAAGAGACAAAGAAGATCAATACGCCTTTCTATAAGGAAATCTAACCAAAGCACCCACAGGAAGCAGAATTTGAAGGGTCAGTATTGTTACATTTGTAATTATTTTGATTTGATGCTCTTTATTGAGTAATCATCAAATATTCAACATATGTTGCACAAGTACTAATGAAATGATCAATCACATCTTGGCATTATAGTCCACAAACATATTCCAGCATGTTATTTGCAACATCCATTAAATATTGATTTAAGGCATATAGTGCTGATTACATTAAGCCTAAAAATGTTTTCATGTTATACTTATAGGGTATGCAAAATAACAGCAGATAAAGCAAGCAATGCAGCCACTTTTTAACATACGCAACACTGTTTAGAGAAGGGATCATTCTACCATGGAATCAATGATAGCAGCCTTAATTTTAATTGAATGATCATAAACCAATTGTTTCCTTTTCTATTCTTTTGGAGCCAAATTAGTACATTTCAACTAGAGATGTGCCAAATTACAGTGGTATCTTGCATAATCTACCACAACCCCTGAAAATTACCATAATTTTGGTAATATTCACGTTCATCTTGGATATATTTCATACCGATATTTAAACATATTTAAAGCCAAGTCTACATATTACATACAATCTAATTTGTACATTAAGGCAAGAACAACTCGTTTGTAGAATATCTGCGGGGCTACTCTTTTAAGGGTTATCTCAAAAATTTCTCATTCCACACAGAAGAACGTTAAATTGAGTGTGGGTTGTTGTATTTGTTTTTAAATTCCTAATATGTTAATGTATCAATTGTTACGGTTCAAATGTCAGTAGCCCCTTTCATTGCTATTGGCTTTCCTAATTAACCCTCCAGTACCTATATGTACATTGAAAAAATTAAAAAATTACGGGAAAATTAGTTGATTTACCTCAAATAAAAATTACAGTAATTTACCAATCTCTAATTTCAACAGTACTACATATAACCCTAGACATGCACAGTTTACTTCATCCAGGAGCTATTGAGGCTTTTTTTACAACACATGAAAATATACAGTAAAATACAAGGAAAATGATACAAACATAACACACATTGGCAAAACAACAGCAATGTGCTTCTTATGAATAGGTTACCATGAAAAATAAAGTAGAATTGGTATTAGGTGTCATGCAGACACACAAAAACCTTAATGGACTGATTCCTATGCATTAAAATCCCAGTTATGACTGGGGCATTGCCGTAATATTCATTATAATTTAACCTTTCCAGATGGTCTATAACCAAAGTATGAAGTGAGACTGGATGTAAGCAACTAATAATTATTTTTCAGTTCAAATGAGACCCTCAAGAAGAAAATGAGGAACTATCTGCAAAAAAGAACTCCTTGATCAGGTGACAGATCCTCACACCCCACCCAGAGTTGCATATAAATCGCTATGTATTACCAATCTCCTAAGTGCCTCATGGCTAGCAAGCTCAGTAGAAGATAAGCCTTCGACCTGGAACAACAGATGGGATTTCTTCGCACTACTCATCCAACCACCAATCTTTTCTCTTATTATCTTTTCACTTGATATTCAATACCTGATATACCCAAGCAAAACTAGTAGCAAGCCAATGCCCCCTGTTAAGAGCCTTGTATTGGACAAATTATTGACTTACAATTCGCCTGTCCTTACCCCCTCCTCCTCCTCTCATGGCTAATATTCCAACACCCTCTGCCCTACACCTCTACAGTGACTTACTGGGATGCATACAGATGTGTCCTTTGCAGACACTGTTTCACAATGAGCACCACTGCTACATTCTACTAAACATGTATGAATCATGAGGCAACACTACTCTAAAGAGTGCATTACAATGTGAAGTATCCACCTGATTTTCCAGGGTCATATATAAATGGCCTAAACATAGCACAATCTAGTTTTTCATCCACAAACAACCACAATCTAAACGAAAACACAGGGGTTACAAAGTTCCTCAGACAATACGTCATAAGAAGACGTTAATTTCACAGTTATGATCATTACAAATAGGAGCAATCAGCACCACTTTGATGTCCATAAAAGATTGATTTTTCGACAATGCCCTGCCATTCCAACCCATAACAGTAAGTTTCAACACTAAGAATTCCACAATAGCAAAAAGCAATACTGCTCAATTACTTAAGATTAAACACTAAACAAGACATTAAAACCAAGGCAGTAGAGCAGGAGTAAAAATTCTTCTAAAAAGTTACCGACATTAATCACATATTCGACACTCCATGATGAGAAATACCATTGTAGTCAATTAATTAAAATGCGTATGTTAAAGTGAATAGCACATTTATAAGAAAAGCATATGACAAGAATCACACATCACGAACATAAATACTCATTTGCATTAAGTTAATCCACCAATGAAACGAAGGCATTGGATATAGTTCACCACATAGCGGTTAACAATGTTTCCATGAATTACCCGCAACTTCATCTGGTAAATATAATTACGAATTACTGCATCAGCTGAGATAGGCAAACATACCTACTTTAAAAAAAAACAACTTCTTGAACTGTGGATATAAACGTTAAAATTGACAGAAAATACTCCACGATTCCGTTTGGTGACAATATCATGACAAGACAGATGGTAATAACATACGTAAAAACAAGGTGTAAGTCGTCAGGTCCATCATAATGTAATCCACTACACTAAAATTAGCACTAATGACACTCGTACATACAAATCAATGCACAAAATAGTACAATTACTCTACACCAAAACTTTAAACAACGAGAACATAAAACAATTGTGACACCTCTAAACACTACCGCATTCGAAACACGTGATGTCCGGTAATTTGAGCGACTCCTTAACATTTTCAGAATTATCAGTTATCGAAAAGACATTACGACAAGAAAATGTGGAATATGAACATCTAGCCGCTGCAACTTCTCACTCATCTAATAACAGTGCATGCGAAGTACCACATTACAGCCGTGAGTTCACCTACTAGATGAGCATCCACATCATGGTTATTACATGAATGAAAACTGCGTCGGCATCGCTTGATCTTGGACCTTTATATTAGTGAGGCTCAATATCTAAGACGCGAACTGAACTGAAGCAACTGATAGGTTACCTACGAGAAACTTCAAGCGAACCGAGTGGGTTTCCGTAACCGATCACTGGAAACCTTTTCATCACGAAATCAGTAAAAGTTAGTGTTTAACGGTAAATTTACAGGATATCACCAACGCGCCCCACAGCTCAACTCACCTTATCTTCACATTCAACAAATACGTCCTCAAAGAAGTTATCATAATGCTCTTGCATTTCTTCGTCGGAGACATTGGCCACCACTGTAAAGAAAGAATTATAGAATTACGATACGTTTCACATTGACAACAACATTCCAGTCATTTGGTGGACAAATAAATTTTCGAATAACTACGTTCCTATACTTACAATGAGAACCGTCGGCCGATTTCGCTGAGTTTTGAGGGTTAACATACAAATTTTGAAGTAATACGGTCTGAAAGGAAAATAGAATGCATAAAATAGAGGATAAGAATTTCAACTAAAATAATTACTCACTACATAAAAACCTTTTATAAAAATTGTAACTCTTTCGATACAAGATGCTAAGAACTAACCTGGCTGAAGGTTGGCTTATTGTGGATTCGGGAGCATCTATCACCATGTCGGCATGCTCCAATTTTGAAGTAGAAGGAACAATTAACCCTGGAAGAGAATTATAGGAGAATTGCAATATAACGAATTGAAATAAGCAAGTCGATAGGTTTTATGATTCAGACGTTTCGCGAAATATTAGTAGCAAGATGCCAGATATCCACAATGGCGTCGGCAACCTCTTCACTTACTTGTCCTTTTCAGTACCGAAAATTGAAGCTAAGTACTCCGCCATGTCGACTCAAGAAACTTTCTTCAGAATCACTGACTGGAGAAATACTCGCTGGAACGACTTCTACTAATAATATAGTTTACATTGCATTATCTCTAGTCATCGACGTCCAAACATTCCACATAGATCCAATTGCCGTCTCAGCTGGCAAACGCTTCTTGTCCGATTCTTGTCCCTGACAAGATGGCGGCACCTTTCAGGATTGGCGGAAATTACCCAACAGAAATGTAGTAGCCAATCATTTAGCAGGACATTCGTGCATCATCAACTCCGCGCTCCCCGCGGTCATGCGCAAAGTTATATGAAGAACTGGTATTGACCGCCTCAAGCGAGCCCAAGCTGTGGTGCTCGTTGAAGCAGTTGTGGTTGTGGTGGTATGCTCTAGTAATATATCTCAGTCTGGCAGTATTATTTTCCGGATTGCTATAAGAATGTGTTAATATTAATTATGCTGCAAGGAATGCCAATCTGCAACAGTTCACCTGGGAGGAGACAACAGTTGGAAGTGTTTCCTTCCATTTTAATGTTTGTCGAGATAATGTTCATAAACATATGCAGTAAATGTATACTACTACTCGAATTATTACCGTCTACATCTATTCTGGGTTTATGAGGACTATTCCCTAATAATTTCAGTCCTCTTAGCTAGATCACAAAATTAAGTGCATTTTGTAAGTTCCTTAGAAGTAATCGGCCAAGCAAGCCAATGTGTGGCACTGTGAAACGATGTAGATAATTTAGGTCACTACTTTTATAACTTCACTCCGCAATTTACTAACTACAATGTAGTCAGCGACTCAGCTCCACAGTAGTCGCAATCGCCCCCCTCCCCCCCTAAATCCGGAATATCGGATTTTTTTGAAATGACGCTTCGTATACTGTTCTATATTTCAGCATAATTTGATTAATTTGGAAACTACGTAGCATCATATATTTTATCTATTTTATGATCTTTGGTTTTCATAAGTCCCTTGAGTATCGATATACGCATTTTTTGTTTATTTGAAAAAATTTCTAATTATTGGAACATAAGAAATTTAATTTCTTATGTAAAGAAATATAATTTACTACCAATTATTTACCTTCATTCCAAGTTATATTTCCCCTTCGGAGTTGTGCCGGGATTTCTTTGAAATGACGCTACAAGCCTCCTTTACAACCAATTGTTTGCCTTCATTCCAAGTTTCTTTCCCCTTCGAAGTCTTGCTCCAATGAATGTAATTGTCCTACCACATGGCTTCTGGAGATATTCTTATCTTTTCAAATCCAAGTCTCTTTCCTGAAAAATGATTTGCCGGAACGGGCCTTCATTGAGCTGCTCTATGTATTCATTTAATTCGTCTGTACTCAAGAGTCACCTCAGTAGCCACCCAATATTGGCTACTCATTGGCACCCCATATTGGCTATATGTTGGGAATGAGATCAGAACCAATGCATAGCCAATATTGGCCAGCCCATCGGCAGCCAACGTGGTCCTAATATGGATACCTATATTATATAGATGCTTTTGCATATGAAAAAATTGGTGTGTCATTTGGACTCAGATAATTAAGTGAGCCTTGAATATGTGAGTGGGAAAGCAATCATGAAAACTTGTGCGCTGAGGTATAAAATATTAGTGAACTCTATGATTAACCACTATAAATTTAATGGGGTAGCTGATATTGAGTTTCCTGGGATAGCCAATATGGGGTTACACGGGGTAGCCCATATTGGGACCATATGGGCTTTCATTGTCAGTCCATGGCCAATGAAACCTAACATCGACGTATTGGCCCCAATATAGTAGGCTACTGGGCAGTATCATCATAATTTACCTTTCACTGCCATAAATACCGTAATGCTTCAGCTGCTGATGTATTTTTTTCCCCCTAACTATAACAATAACAGGCTTGCATGTTGCCCCTCAATGAGGTTATTTAGTAAATTTATTCAGAATTCTGAAAGTTCCCCGGATTCTGCTGTGTTAACAGACAATTGTCTCATTGCGGTGATGATACGTTTCCTAAACATTAGAGGAAATATCTTCAGATGCATCATCCTCCTGCTATGCACATGAAACGTCATCACTGCAATGAGGCAAGTCTGCAATGCAAAAGCCTTAGGCAGAAAAGTAGAACATTTATTGTTCAACCTGACCTAAATTTGAGCTTCCTTAGTTTGCCTTAGCCTCCCTAATTCCTGATAATCTCTTCATCAATCATCCCCATTTGGATCATGGGGACTGCAATTTCAAACTGCACAGAATGAAAAAATTTCAACGTGACAAGGGCTCTCCATGTTGCTGTTCAAAGGTTTTTTTGTATATGTTTATCATTTTCCACTATGATTTTACCAGCTTTTAGTCAAATCCTTTTTAACCCTCCAGAATGTGTAATCAAAAAGCTACTTGGGAATGCGCAATGATCTGAGAGGTCTATTATATAATTTTCAGCAAAAAATAAATTTTTACATACAGGAATCGCAAATTGATACCCCCGCCCTGGATGGGAAATGTAAAAAGAAGGGGGACCTTACAGGGCATGCATTCTGAAGGGTTAAACTCCATTTAGCCATTTTCTAGACGTTCATGTCAAATGGCTAGAAAAGGAAGCCATTCCATATTGTTTTTCCTAAATCATCATTTACTAGAGCAAGCCTCCACGTCCAGCATGACTCAGCCATGACAACAGCCATGACTGCTGTCCAGAATACTCTCTCACATACCTCAAGTAACAAGAGTTGCTGCAAACTAAATTATGGTCCTGTAGAGTGTTTATGTCCCTCCTCAGCTCTGCTTTGAGTTGGAATGAAATATGTTCATTAAGGTCTTCTTACCTAACTCCATATCATGTATTATGATATAAAATATTCCACTGGTTGGAGCAGCCTAGGTTTTGACATTCATTCAAACCTAGGTTTTGAATGAATGTCAGTACAGTACTCATTCATCTTTCAATATCTACTACTTCCTAATACCATGTTTCTATTCAGATCAGCATGCATCCTACTCCCAGTCATCACGCTAAAATTCCTCTCCTTTCAACTGCCATTCCAAACTTCTATAATAAACCTATCATAATGATCCTCAACATCCCTTGCTGCTAATTATATTCTACAGTGACCAACTCTGTCTCCTCCTCATATTCTCCTGCCACATTTCATCCCTGTCCAGAGCTTCCTCATTGGTCCTCCATTCTGGCCACCCTACTTCCTTAGTCCATCCCCCTGTTATCAACCATTACACCTCGAATATGTGCAATCTATTTTTGTCCTTAAGATCCATACATCTCATCAATGTAATTGCCACTCTCCATCGCAAGGCATTCTATTATCTCTTCTTAATATCTTTGCCAAAGGTTCGTGCCACATGTCCTATCATGTTAGCAAATACCCTTTCAAGTTAGTAATGTGATTCTCTTCCTACGAAAGTATTTCAAATAGCATTGAAATTCAGTCTTGGTAGCTGTGATGACAGTCCAAGAATCCCTGCTTCCTCAAGGCGAGGAGGGTACGAGAAGGGTGAGCTCTCTACAGATGTAATAAGCAGTGACACGGAAAGGGAGAGCAAGCATCAGTGGTAGATTAAGTTCGTTGTTTTGGGGAGACTCGAAGAGTCCAGGGGGTATGGAATATCTTGTAGCCACCATATATTTATATTAACACAGGTGTTTTTGTGGGGCCGCCACTCCCTTTGAACCTCCCTTAACCTGCCA
The DNA here is from genome assembly GCA_963169105.1 of Ceriagrion tenellum. Lineage (NCBI taxonomy): Eukaryota > Metazoa > Arthropoda > Insecta > Odonata > Coenagrionidae > Ceriagrion > Ceriagrion tenellum. The sequence goes on along the minus strand of OY720636.1, from coordinate 88,287,162 downwards.
CTGGGGAGAGTGAAGGGCACCCAACCTAAATACTAGTAAATATAAATTCCTAATCTTTGATACAGTAGTAAATACAACTGTTTCTAAGTAACATATTTCAGATAAATGACCGACATATAAACTGGTAGCAATAACCATTGCAAGTACTGGAGCATGAAGTGAATGTGACTGAAACTGGAGGGATGTTAAAAATGTTGAAGGGTCAGCTAAGCCCCTATTATTCTTTTCCAATATCTAGAGGGCTGAGAGGCAGGACAAAAATTTGTGGGGATGAGCAAGAGAGAATGTTGCTCAGCATGTGAATTTCTCAGAGCCAATTACAATGCAGTATGCATAGGCTAGACCTCATTAGGGAGAACTTGGTGAACCTGTTCACTGGCTTGCTGAATTTTGCAAGCCTATATAAAGACCCATTGCAAAGGCTGCGATTAAATCCTTTAAAACTATAAAATGCATTGGTCACCCTCTGTAGTGTTCTTCAATGCTGATGTTGGCCGTTCACAGCACTCATGATTAGGTTCCACACATTGTGCCCCTTGGAGCCTCTCTTATCAAGGGCCAAGTGGATTTCCCAGTAGAAGGGTTGAGGATAATGTTGGCAATGTCAAGCTTGACCTCTCACAGGCAGTTCCTTTGACTGTTCTAGCCTTACCCAAAAGACACCAGCCTCCATTGGTTCTATGCCTACATATCAGTACTTGAAAATAATTGCAATTTCCCATTTGACCTTCTCAGGACACAAGGCAGTAGCCTCCTCCTATGATTGATACCAGAAGCACCAAGATACTTGACTTCAATGAATGGAAAATAGTGTCCTAAGCACTGTATCAGTTTTGGTGCAAAATACTGGACATGCTATCGACTCATGTATTCCACCTGCTTTTTTTTCAACTTCTTTTCCAAGAATGTCTCATTAATTTCATGCAAGAAAATTATCTTCATAGTACACATTTCTTACACTGGTTATGTAATTACTTGTGGTGGTACCTAAAAGTGGTACCTAAAAAATCTTTGTTAATTAGCCATGTAGCATGTCATCACCAGAATACTTATGTGCCTCCATCAGATCCCCTCTCACTTTGAACTCATGTTCCCCTCAGTCTCCTTCCACTATTCTCCTTATGTATCAACTTGATTGATGATGGGCAGCCCTTTCTTGTGCCCAGATCTATATCTGCTAAAGAAGAATAGGTACGGTGTTTTTCCAGCGAGTATTGCAGATCAAGTCTTCTTGGATTCCTCATTATATTGAGGACTCACACATCACCTGGCACAACGGACCCGAGACAATTCAAGAGTTCCTTGAACATATGAAATAAACATTCATTTAATGATGGAGAAGAACAACTGCTTACTCTTCCTCAACGTCACTATCCAGAGAAAAGCCGATGGATCCCTGAGACATTGCCTATATTTGGGACTGACCCAAACAGATAAGTAGCAAATTCGACCAAGCCACAACCATGCCTCCCCAAGGCTGGACAGTATTTCAAATAAGTTCAGTATTTTCTATTGCAAATACATATTTTAGATGCATTGAGTATTTTAAATTATTTCTGTAGTAGAGGAGCACAAATTCCACCTCATGAATTTTTACAATTCATCCACATAAGTCAGTTATGGCAATTTTTACACCCCTTCCTCTTAGGGAAAATTCCATTAGAGGAATGATGCATTTCAGACACCCCAAGGATCTCTCTCTCACATACAGGCAATCAAGCCGCAGCCAGCCAACAATACCAACTCTTACTTAGAGTCCATCATAGCATTGTTTGGCACCTTTAGTCTTGAACAATCATTGGCACATTTTAACCGCAATGGCCTCTAACTACTCACTGCCTCATTATTGTAGAGCTTGGTGGAAGAATTCATTCTGGATAAACAGGCTCTTGACACTGGAAAAAATGCTCATAATATTTTAATGCTCAAGGCGGTTCCCGCAGATAAGCCAATTAAATTGAAGGATTCTGAATTCATCAATCAATAGACTCAAGATACGTCCATAACATAATATGGATGTATAATATGCTCGAGTTCCTTGAATCAGGTAAATAGCCAACGAACTGATGGATGACTCTTTCATCATCATAAAGACTGATGTTGGGTCCACAAAATAGTCCATCCTCAGGTTCACGTGGTTTTTGATAGGTTGAATTTTCCCTCATCTTCCCACAATCCTTTCATTTTATGGAGGATGTAACCTAAAGTTTCTTAGGACATATCCGATGTCACAATTTAATTTCCTTTCTTCCACTCCAATTTTCACAGCTTCTTTGCCCAGAAAGTCTATTGGATCTTGCCTAAATGTTTGCCGTATTTTGATCTTGCTCAATTGAAAACAACAATATATCCATGTTGGTTCTCAGGTTTCCGTGGAGCTGGAATATTGATCTCATGTTTTCCAGGATTCCTTCCTTGTCAGTTGTTTGTGGGACAACATTTTTGCTGGCTGTCCTGCCAGTGTCTTCTGGTGGAAGTTGTTCGCAGTTCAACCTGAGGACGCTGGCAGGACAGACAGCGAAACTGTTGTCCCACAAACAACTGACACGGAAGAAATCCCAGAAAACATGGATAGATCAATAATATGTCCAGCTGTACAGGATCCTGATATGCACATTAATTTTCTCGGTGGTCCCAAAGTTGGGCTTACCATATGTCCCAGTATCCCACTTGGTTTTGTCCCAGGCTACACTAAATGTCCCACATAGTCTTGGTTAGAGCTGCTGTATACAGCAGGTAGCTAGCATGGTAAAATGGACAGCGAAAAATGTCTAAATTTAAAGCAGTAAAAAACTATGTCATACATCCTTGACGGTTTTTGACTGTCCGTTAACTCATTGTGTACCACAACAGCCTCAGTACACACTACACAATTCTGCTCCAATTGTTACACAAAGCCTACACAGATTGGGCCACTTTACCACAATGTTACACAGATTGTACACAGGAGGTATGAATATGTACACTATAGTTACGCGGAGTATACACAGAGTTTACCATTTTTGTACACTAATGGTAGGTACATACCAAAGTTACCATTAGGTTACACAAACATTACCATTCTTTTCTGCCAGGGTTGAGAATTTACACTTGTTTTAAAGACTCATAGGTAGAAGCTAAACTGAGCAACCTTGTTTTCTAATTGACAGCAACATTTTCCAACAGAGAGAATTGAGGGTAAATGCGTGCAAGACTGAAGTAGTAGTTTTTGATAAGGAGAATGGTGAGAATAACTGTATGATGAGGGCGAATGGTGAAGTAATTGAACAAGTGGATAATTTTGTGTACTTAGGTAAGACATATACAAAAGATGGACGGATAGATGAGGAGATAAAGACACATGAGAATGCTGGAAGGAAAGTGGTAGGTAGCATGTGGAGCATATCAAGGAATGAGTGCCTGTCTAAGGAAGCGAAGATCGCTGTGTACAAAAGTGTACTTCTCCCCACATTGTTGTGCGGCAGTGAAACATGGGTATGTTAAGATAAACATTAGAGTAGACTAAACGCCGTGGGTATGAGTTATCTGAGGAGTGTTGGCAGCAAAAGAAGGATGGATAGGGTGAGGAACGAGTGGGTAATAAATGAATGTAGATTATATGCTCCAGTAATGGACGTATATGAAAGGAGTGTGCTTTGTTGGTTTGGCCACGTGGAGAGAATGGATAAGAGTCGAATAACGAAACATATTTATAAGAGTGAAATGAATGGTGCGAGAGGGAGAGGTAGGCCAAGAAAGTTGTGGTTGAGGAAATTCTTAAAGAGTAGGAATATTAGGAGTCTTAAATACAGGTGGGCGTTTATGAAGCAGAGTATGGGGGTAAATGAGGCAATAGAGGTTTGCAAGGGTAGGTCAGTATGGAGGAAATTATTGAAGCAGAGCTAGGTGTACACGTGTGACTGTGCCTACCCTGGAAGGGAACGGCGTGATCGGTATGTATTAGCCTGAATCACACGATCACTTTTTCCGTCCCTTTTAAGGGATAGCTCCAATGATCTTTTTTTGATCAAAAAGCTTTTCAGGGACCGTCACAATGATAGCTCGAGCTATCATTGTCTGAATCACACGGTCATTTTGGCCGTCCCTTTTACCATCATTTCTGTTTACTACTCTCATTCCATTGAAAGCCGAACGTGGCGTTAGAGTCGCTCTTTGCGGCTGAGCGCTCTGATTGGCTAAATGGTGGTGTCAGCGATGCCTGAAAAAGTGACGTGTCCAGTGATGGAAAAAGCGATTGGGATCACTATCGCTGGAGCTATACCTGACTCTCTTCGAGTCACACATGGTCACACAATCATTTTCGAGCTATCATTGGAGCTATCCCTTAAAAGGGACGGAAAAAACAGCGAAGCGAACTTGGCCCACTAATTTTTTTCCCACTAAATGAAATCGGCTGTTCCCTTCCTTCCATTCTTCACTACTCAACTATAGAAACACTTACATGGTAAATCATACTTTACATTTAGGTTGTTATTTCGATGAGGGGTCCCACTTTTGACTTGTTATTACAGGCGATTCTGATGACATGGATACTTTTTACAAACAAATAAAATATATTATGAAAAATTACAGCCAGAAAACATTGGTACATACTCGCCTCATTAATCGTTTTTACAAGACTGGAAATGGCTAGTTTAAAAAAAATTCCACAAGCTCGAAGTGCCACTTATGCTAAATATTTACGGGAAGGAATAATAGCGTCACTTGAAAATTTGAAGCAATAAACCCAACAATCCTTTGACAGGAGAAAACAACATAATGAGACGTAATGAGTTTCATTAAAGAGAAGTGGACGGAAGCTAGCCATTGAGGTAAATCAGTGGACCTGTCTCGCGAACATTTAACCACAATTACTGCGATGAGAGATTTCGGGCTAGAAGTAAACTGTATGCAGCACATGATAGTAAATAGACGAGAAAGAAGTGTTTTCATGTATTTAACGGACGTGATCCAACGAAATGGATTTTCCCAAACCAAAATTTCTTTCTGAAAACCTGAAGTTATAACTGTGTTGAGACATAAGTCATTCATACACAGTGAGACACAAGTGAAAAAAAACACGAAATCGAATTCACTCATTACAACTACGCACATCCCTATCTCCATTCTCAAACCAACGCACGCGCCGCGCCTTCATCAAAATACGTGCGAAAATCGTTTGTTTTTTCTTCGATGCCAAAATAAACGGAAGGTTTGTTTTTAACGTTTTGAATCAGATAACTGTTTTTAAATTACAGCATTTTCTATAGTCCTCCTACTCACAATATTAATGGTCTTAAGTTGTACCGTTTTCGTATTGTCAACCCGTAACCTGTTTTACATTTGGAACGGATGTTGATTTTAAGGTACACTTGCCAGCCCACTGGCGGAGCCGTAATTGATTAATTGTAATGACCTTCATATGAAAGTTGACACCACTCTCAATGCATTGTATTTGATTAGAGATTAAGTGCTTACATGGTTAAACATACAATTTTTGTACTTATAGGCAGTAAATGTTCGAGTGAATGCTAGGTGACAGTTCGATGCGAGTCAATGTTTTGAAGCGTGCCAGTACGACATGGCGGGGTTTCGAGAAATGGCAAAGGATCATTTCCCGCTACAAGATATTTCATCTGTGGTACGTTTATTTAAGGAACAGTTGGAAAGTTCATTAGAGCCAGATTTGGCTCTGTTATCTATCGTTGCTGGTGCGGTGGAAAATTCGTTGACATGCAGCCGGACTTTAGCTGCAGGCAAGGAGTCGGACACGTGTAGTGAAATCAAGCTTCCTCCTTTAGACTATCGTGTTGTGGAGGGCCTTTATAATAAGTTCCATGCATTAGTGAAAGGTACTATTGATTTTTCTCAATATGTGGTGAATAAGTATGCCTCTCGTGAACTTGTGAAGAAGGTATCAGATGTTGTATGGAACTCGTTGACAAGAAGCTTCTACAAAGACAGAGCACACTTACAGAGCTTGTACAGTTACCTTACTGGTAAGTTTTTGATATATTTGTATGTTTCACGTCTTAACTTATCCCTAGCAGTGTTAAGGCCAATAGATATGGTTTGTGGCTGACCATTGTTATTGGTTTTATAGTTGTTTCGGATATATTGATGGGCCTGGATGTCACATTGGAATTGCTCTTGGTGCATGAATTTCATCGTTGACTTTGAATACCATATTTGGTGATCTACTGCCATTTCATCAGATTATTTTGTTCTTAGAGAATTTGCCGCGATGTTAATCCACGGAAAAACTGAACAATATTCCTGTTTCTGCATCCAGTCAGAATTTTGAATGTTTCAGGGCATCTACGTGTTCGCTTATCTGACCTCTGGGGCCATGATTTTGACATTCGGCTTTTCTTTATGCTGTAGTGGAGTTATAGTCGTGGAGAATCCGTACCCCCTTATTTAAGTTCATCGGTAGGTATGTATTTCAGTCATAGGATGAGATTTATACAGCACTTGCCGATATAGGTGTATTGAACTTGGAAAACGAAATTCAGTGAGAGTGAAAGGTGTGACGTGGTAAGCATTCCGTGGATAGGGTCACTGGGTAGGAAAAAAGAAAAGAAATTCGGCCCTAGGCTTACATTGCTACCGCGCAAACGTCGTTTACTCCTCCCCTCTGCACCCCTTCCTCTGTATTTTCCGTCTTCCAATAACCTTGATGTCGTGGAAGTTAGAGGAAATATGACGTTATTGGACAATTTTTATCTGACTCGGATTCGGGAAGAATTAATTACGAATATACATTTCTTGTCAGTGCTACAGTTTTTGAGTTTAAGCATTTTTTGTCGACGAATAAGGTTCTCGTGTAGATAATCATGGCACAGGGTCATGTTTTCTGTCAATTAACGACATACGTCGTGGAAAGTTTGGGCAGTGGGGATTAGAAGTACCATATAACATACATATTTTAAACAATGTTATGTCATTTATCGAAGCAAATTATTTCCTTTAGTTATTAGTGGGAATGGTGTACACGTCAGTGGAAACTCAGAGGAAGGGAACCTTAATTCTGGTCTCGTGGGTCATGCATGTGACCTGTGATCATTAGTTTGTATATGGAGTCCTGAAAATTCAGTTCCTGAGGTAGATAGTGACACTGTTCAATGCTGAAAGATTACGGTGCTGACAGTGACGCATAAATGATGCTCTGAAATAAAAACTCCATTGCAAATGGGTACAGACTTGGCAAACGTCAAATAGTAATTTTGTAGTTTGCATACAATCCTATTTCGATTATCAAGAATGAGGATGATACAGCTTCCTCTCTTTTTATTTAACCGTGCTGCCACCAAGTATAATATGAATTTCTTAAACCAAATCCATGACCAGAATTTAAGCCTCTGCATTGTAAAATAGTTCAGCTATTATTTTATTCACGATTGAATTATAATCTCTGCTTTGTAAAATAACCATCGACAATAATCCAATCGAAAAAGTAATTCAAATTAACTACCTTGGAGAGAAAATCTATAGTTTAGAAGCCTGGAAAATAGTGTAAGGAATAAGTATAGGGAATAAGGCTGGCTCATTCTCTGAATACTTAAATTTTATCTGGAAAATACATGTATAGACTCAGAATGCTATGCATGTACAAAATATGTGTCAGACCCACCATGATACAGTGCAGAGTTCGAAGCTGATACCATGCACATTAAATATTACTTATAGCAAAAGAAGTGAAGATGATAAGAATGATCATGGGCATTACAGATTTGGATAGGGTAAGAAACATTGCATTATGGCTGCTGACAAACAAAAGGCCTCATTAGTTAAGAGAGCTAAGAATATTCTTGGATGCTATAATTGGTATAGTGACAGAAAACAGACCCACCCACCTCGCAAGAGATAATATTCCTCTTAGCAGGCAGTTGATAGGAAGACCTCTGAATAGATGGGAAAATAGCTGACAACCTCTCTCCCAGTATCGAGACTTATTTACAGTTAATACCAGGCAGCTGACCTTATTCAAGAAGATGAATCCCGTTCCATGCTTAGATATATTATGGAGGGTACCATCAGTGCAGTACTCCATTTGAGGGATGATGTTAAAATATGTGGTCCCCATGATGTCTCTGATTGACTGTTGGTTTTGCTGCCCTTCATCCATTCCTTTGATCAAATTTATGTTATCAGTCTACCAAATCTTTCTTAGTGGTGTGAATAACCTCCAAGGTCCATCTCTTTTCTCTAATTAAAGCACCAGTGAATGAGTAATTTTTAATATGTATGAGCCAAAATTTTCTTTGGTTGTGAATGGTTGTCTTTTGCAGTTCCTTGCTTCTGGTAGTTATTACGGTAATAGAACTATTCTAATTTCTGTGTATCTCATTTGAATAGGAAACAAGTTGGATTGTTTTGGTGTGGCCTTTGCTGTTGTTGCTGGGTGCCAAGCGTTAGGCTTCAGGGATGTCCACCTGGCTTTATCAGAGGATCATGCCTGGGTTGTATTTGGAGAAAATGGGTCAGAAACAGCAGAGGTCACATGGCATGGTATGATTTTATTTTTCCTTTGAATATTCATTGGAAAGAAGACAATAATTCTGTGTGAATGGTGGCTAGGAATGTGACACTCAGCCTCATACCCAGGTGTGAGATGAAAAATTGTATGGAAATTCAGACTGAGAAAATTCTTGATTTGATTCTAACCCAAAGTTCCCATTTGGATTGTTGTGTTTGCCAATTGCGCAGGTAACTCATAATGCTGTATGAATATGCTGACGCATTGAAATGCACTATATTATTGAATACATTTCATGGGACAGTTCGAAGTTGTTGTATTTATTTAAGTGAAATAATTTTCTCTTGATGGATTTTCGCCCATTAGAAGGTCTGCATAAAATCTTTGATGACTAAAAAGTTCATGGCTGTAGTTTTTCTTGAAGATATCAATTTCAGTTTTACCACTTTTTAATTGTCTACATCTTGTTCCCATTACAAATGTTGATTTACTTCAAATGGACTCCATTCAGCTCTCACTTTTTTATCTCCTTTGTCATTTGTTCCTTTGTAACATTGCAATAACTTGCTTGAAATTTGTCTCAGTGTTTTTGCATTCTACGCTGCATGATGTCAGAATAGGCTTGTGATTCACTTTTAAATTACAAAATTCCTAACCCTTTAAAACCTACCTATCAGCTGTTTTTGTGAATTTCCTCTGAAGTCACATTTTGCAGACAAATTCAGCATGAATTCAGTGGTTGTGGTCTCATCCTTTACTTATGAGCTCTGCTAAAATACAAGAATATGAGTTGACAATGGAAATCTTTTCTAGGCTCTCAAATAGATATTTGCATTTATTTCAGCTAGCTAGTCCTTGGAATGTATACTAGAGCAGAAATTAAAACTTGCAGGTCAAATATTAAGATGGTGTAATTGTACAAAAAATGTTTTCGATCTCCCTATGGAAATGAGTATCGTAATCATTTTCCTTCTGTCATGATAGATACTGCTTTTAAAAGTAGTTGTCATGGTTGTTGGGGGTTAAAATTTTTTGAATGTGCCACCTTTCATTATTATCAGGTAACATTTTGTTTTGATTTTTCTTTGAAGGAAAAGGAAATGAGGACAAACGAGGCCAAGAGATTGGACGAGGCTTTGGTTCACACTCTTGGCTGTACATGAATGGTTATCCAGTGATATGCTCCAGAGTAATGGAAGTGGCAGCTCTTGTGTCAGCTATAAATCCCAGTCTAACTGGTTCCAGTGATTCATTGGAGGTGGCACTTCTTCAGCAAGAGCTTCTTTGGCTTCTGTATGACTTAGGGCATCTCACTAAGTACCCCATGGCACTGGGTGAGTTATATTTTTCCTAAGTAAATCATTCCATTTTCACCAGCATTCATGTGCATATTTATATCTGTTGTTGATAAAAAATAATTTTATGTAAGACTGTGGCCTGAAATTCCCAGCACAAGATACAATGGCTTCAAAGATATTTGTATGATAATGTGTGTTTTGCTACATATTAACCTTTGTTGTTCGGGGATTTTCTCCTCTCAGTAAAACTTGGTGAACCAGGTTATTTTTAATTTTCTGCCTGTAAAATGTGGCGGGTTAGAAAAATAATAATGACAAAAAGACTTGTATCGAAACAGAATATAAAGCTTTTATTTTTTAAACATATCTTTCACACAAAATATGCTCATAAGTGGGAATCGATTTTTAATAGTATTTATTATAATTTAAAAAAATTATCATTTTTTTAATAAAAAGTGACCAAACATTTAAAAAATTACAATTTTTTTTGGAATAATAACTAATACTTCTCTAAATTGTAAAAAACAAAATTTTATCTGTACAATTTTTAAGGGTTTGCAATAATGGCATGATAGATCATCTGGAAAAGATAGAAAATGCACAAGTATAACTGTTACATTTATTTGAGTGGCCATTTTGTTATCTGAATTCTCTGTGAGACAATTTTTTTAATCATAATTTGAGAGCATTTTAAGAAATTTTTTCATGATTAATTACTTAATTATTCTGTTTATGATACTTAAATTTAAATTGCCAATGTTAAGGAATTAAAATGTTCAAAGTTATTTTTGTTTCATCGCTCCATTGATGTGACAATGATTTTAAATTGCTGTGGTGTCTTGTCTTCCATGGAAGTCTGTATCTGTTGAGGCAATAATAAGCTGTTTTGGTGCTAAATTGTAAATGATTGATAAATTTAGTCATCACAGAAATTTGGTTTAATAGTTTTATTATTTTACCTTTGAAGGCATTCTCCTTTACCTATTGTGTGCGATGTCTTCAATTTTAGGGAACTTGGGTGATTTGGAGGAAATAGCTCCAACGTCTGGGAGGCCTCCATGTTCTGCCCTTTTTGAAGAGGCGGTTAATTCTGCAAGAATGTATTATAATAATCAGCATGTATATCCTTACACATACCAAGGTGGATACTTTTACAGGAGTGGTATGTACAAAGAAGCCTTTGAAAGCTGGGCTAATGCTGCTGATGTAATCAGACAGTGAGTACCTGATCTCAGTGTCTTTTCTATTTTTAATATAAATAAAGCCAATCCTTGAAAAGAGCTCTTGTTTTGCCTTTATAATGCATTTTTGTCACTCAGGAATTTTATTTTAATATGAAATATGTAGAATTACCAGAGGCCTTTAGAATCAGTTATTCCATAGTTTTGTGATTTTTTCCATGATAATAAATTTCATTGCATCCAAAAACATTATTCTTTACAAAATATGAAAGTATTTCACTGTGAAAGATGCATTTAGGTGCACCTGTTTTGTGGCTACCAACAGTTAGTGATAAAATGTCTCTTCTTTCATTTCTAGGTACAATTATTCACGTGATGATGAAGAAATATACAAGGAATTCCTTGAAATTGCTAATGAACTTATCCCTCATATAATAAAAGTTGTTAGTTCAGGGCATAGTGCAAGGTCCATCCTCAAGGATCCAGAGTGTTTTGCCCACCTCTTAAGGTAAATAGTAAATAAAAATTTGGCCATTTTGTGTGTTCAAATCTTGAAGTATAATGTACTTAGCTTATACATTAATTTACTGCTTAGAGGTTAGTTGTTATTGTAGCAAGGTTAGCTGTTTAAATTTAATATTCTACCTTTTTGCTGTAACTGCGATGGTGTGCAAATAGGGAGTGTGGTTTCAGTGAATCCTTGTATTCTTATTAGTAATTGATTGTTGTGATAAAAAACAAATTGATCATACTAGTACGTATGATTCCTGTGGATGTTAGAAGTTTCAATTTTTGAACATTTAGCATAGTCCAGGTTATCAAGTTCCCTGAAAGAGTAGAATTATCCCGAAGTTTTGGCTCAAAAGAGGCATTATGACTAATATTAGTACGCTCGGTGTATTATATTATGGAATTATGTAGTATCAAGTTTGCTGACTGTATTTTAGTGTGCAAATCGTAAGTACAAAATAGCATAATAGCAAGTATAGCATCTTTGCCACTGTCGTTATGTACTGAAATGTGCGACACCCTTGCTGCAACCCTGAGTATAGTTTCTATTATCTGTCGTTTGAATCCACGAGCTGATATCTTAGTCATCAGGTATTTAAATTTCACCACAAAAAGAATAATTATTAATTGTTTTTAATTATCAGTTTTTTATCTTGTTGCATTCAATTTTCATTTTCATTCGCTTGTAATTAGCATGATTATATTTTACCAAATATGTACTAGGTCACTTCTCTTTTATTTCCAGTTTCATGTTTTCTAACTCTTACTCTCTTTCAATTATGCTGCTTTCTCTGATTGGTACTGGTGAGAAATGCCTAAGGTATTTTAATGAAACCACTCCGTAGAAAAAATATTGTGAAGCCTGTGTTGAAAACTTCAACCTGCCTTTTTTATTTCTACCAAAAAGCCAATGCTAGTCTGTACATTTTTATATAAATCACTTGAACTGTAAACTTAATTACTGCAGTAATACCAACTTACATTCTCAGAAGTTAATATATATGTAGGTTCACAGCAGTTCTTATCTGAGAACCAAAGACGAAAAAATTGACCCATAGCAATTACAGGGTTATTCCTACACTTTTTTTGCCTCGATGTGGTTGAGCTGTTAAATATTAATTAGTGAAATGACAATTTGCCTCTTCCTTGGACCACACTTCCTTTGTTAGCCTTGTTCCTAGTCATCCAAAATTCCAAATTTTATTACTCAAAAGTTAACCACATATTTATGTGCTCTTATATGTTATTTTTAACCTGTGGTTTAAATATTGGACTAGTTTTCTCCCAGATTAGTATTTCTTATCTGTTATTCCTAAGAGTATACGCACATTTATGTTAATGTAACACCCATGAATGTAGTTATATCGTTGTCACAATTGTTAATAGTATACTCTATTGAAAAATCTCATCATAACTCTTCATGAATCTGCAAAAAAATATTTTTGATTCAGTGCAGATGTATAACAAGTAATCCTCAGTTTTTTTTCTATTTGAAATGTAATTTATTAATTTTTTAAGGTTTTATGATGGGATTTGCCAGTGGGAGGAAGGTGCTGCTACCCCTGTTCTTCACATTGGATGGGCTCGGCCATTGGTAAACACCATTTCTAAATTTGATGCTGAGGTGCGGTCACAAGTGATAATCATGAGTGACAAGAGTCACTTTGTTGATGATGAATGCACTCTGAATGAGCAGGATAAGGACATTCCTATGAGTGAAAAGAAGGTTTCAAAAGAAAAATGCTTTGCTGGCCAAAAAGTGACTGGTGCTCATGAAAACAACAATAATTATCAGATGCCTGGGTCAGCTTCTGTTACGTGGAGCTCAAGAGAGCTCCTCCAAGGAAAAGTGGCGAAAGAGGAGGAAGACACTCCTCCTCATCCAACTATAGCAGCCCTGACTGAGGCTTGCGCTGAGAATATCCTCAATCGGGACTACTTGTTGGGCAGTGGCCAGCCTTTCATTCCAGCTCCAGCCTCCTCAACTTCTTCTGATGAGGAAGAGGTGGCAGAAGGGAAAGCTGACATTGATGCACTCCTTCCAGAGGATAATATTGAACCAGGAAAATCTCCATTGATTCCCATAGCCAATGGTGGGAGGAAGGGAAAAAGAGTGGCTTCCTCCGAATCGTCTGTCAAATTGCCAGCCAAGAAGTCATTACAGACGACAGGAGTCCCGAAAAACTTGCCAAATCAAGAAAATGAGAAGCCAGTGGAAGCAAAGATGGAAAATAATTCAGCTTTCCAGGAAAAATTACCTCCACCATTGAACGTGGATGACCTGGGTAAAGGGAAGCAGAAGAAAATGGAAATCAAATGCTTGGATAATTCTTCCGATTTGCGATCTTGTTTGACTTTGCGCAGCCAAAAAATGACTGGGCTGAAAGACTTGCTTCTGGCAGAAAAGTTGAACACGCACGCCATATCTTTACAGCTGACAGCCCAGTCACAGGTTCATGTGACAAAAAAGAGTCGTGGTTTAAGTCTTCCTGGTGCTGGACCGGAAATCGGTGAGCCAGGAGGGCAGAGTGTTATTGGGAATGTTACGAGTAGAGCTAAAAGAGCAAGACGGGAATAAGGAATTCTTAAATTTCTGCCCTCAACCCTTAGTATGCCTATTTTTCATAGGCCTGGATTGTTGTTTTGTATAGAAGAGCAAAGTACAAAAAATGATTTTTCATGGTTTCAAAGTTATTTTTTTTAAAAGGTTGGCTAGTTTTTTGATAGTATTACACTTCATTTACTGATGAGGTGTATCATCAGTACTCCCTTAACTTGTGGTTAAGAGACTTGATATTTTGTAGAATTTTAAAGTATAGCAAAATATTTTGCTGCTTGTTTGTTAAAAATCATACTAATCAGGATTTGATTGACAGACTACTCCGGTGTAAGTGAAACATGAGTACGATAAGTCTTATTTATCATATCTGGAGGCAAAGGATAATGAATTTCTTTATTCCAGAATGTTGATCAGTCCTTGTTGTGAGATATGGTTACTTATATTATGAAGAATATCTCCTGTTATATTCTTAAGTATTAATATGTTACATAACACTAATCCTACTGATCTCTGAAAGTGGTGCATGCCATGCTTACAATTAATAATAGTTCATATATTGCATCTGTACTTCATTAACATGAATTACAGAATGTGCATGAATAAGGTGCTTAGAATATCAAATGTCAATGCTGTACATTGTAAATACTTAAAAGAACAATTGATTATATTTTTTTTGTGTAAATTATTTCTTAATTGATCTGTCATTGTAATGTAATTTTTGTTCAACTGGGCAGTGATTGAAAAGGTGTTCTTTGAGGACTTTAAAAAGATTGATTTGTACAATTGTGGTCATTATCATGTGGGAGAAACTGTCACAATGCAAAATTTTGTACCGGTGGAAAGCACTTATTTTTTTCTAATTGTTCATCAATGAGCTAATTTGCTTATTTAATGCACAAATATTATTTTATAGAAAAAGACATTCCATTTATTAACGTGTGTACTGGAATAGATTTCCTATTAATTTAACCTGCTGGACAGGATGTGTTTTTCATTATTTTGGTGTCACAGGGTCATCTGTGTAAAATTTATTGTTAAGATTACGCTATGTAAAGATCAGAGTTGACCTGTGTTAATCAAATTCCTTTTTAATATTTATACAAGAATCTTGATTTGCCAAAACTATAGGGTCCATATTAATTTTTCCAGTCCTTTTTTCTTATGGTAGCTGGTAATCAATTTTTGGATTTATTTTACTCTTTGCAGTATACATATATCTATTCCAGTCTCAGGTATATTATCCTCGGGTTTTACTAATGCATGTTTCATTTTGATGAACTTTATTGGTATCCCTTAATCATGAAGAATATGAATATAGTCATAAAAGATATTTTTGCTCGATGATTGCTTGTAAACTAGCATCTGGGGCTTTTGCAGATCCTGAATTTGCTTAGATCATTTAATTTTAGGGAATTTTATTGCTTATTTCATCTCATTATCTTACACAAAAATTGCAACTGACAGTTAATTATATTTTTTATATGATTAAAATCTACTACGAAAGTATTTGTAGATAAATTTTAATGAGGCTGTTCTTTTACTGTTGAGTTTTAGCTACCTATTTTCCTGGTGTTCAAGCTTTCTATGGTAAATTTATGTTTATTTGTGGGGCACACTGTAAAACATAAGTCTTAATTATTGTTGGAATTAGGGGTGATTTCATGCTCTTCCACCGTATGGAAAATGGGTTCATGGAATGGAAATCAAATGTTCATTTTTTTTTAAAATAATATCATTTGAAATTCTTGTTTTAAACTCATTGTATCGAATGCTTAGCATTGACTAAGTGTTCATTAAGACTGTGATTTCTGAAAAAGTAATGAATAAGAAAGTCAGTATTTTTGTAAAATGTCTGTAAATGTGGAGTTAGCTCTCTATGTTGGTGAATTTGCCCAATGGGTTTGGCATTACGTTGCCCAATGATGAGTTTGTGTTGCATTGTTAACGAATTCATGTGTTGAGGGGGTGAATGTTGAATGGCTTAAATGTTCCCTGGCCAATACTCTTTTATGAATTATTTTCGATTAAATGAAAATGATTGTATGTTATTTTTTGAAGGATGTTTTCATCTTTATGAGGGCATGTATGTAGATTCTAGTCTTACATTTCCTCTGCTGTAGCAGCTGTTGGAATGTTGAATTGGAATGTGTTGAAGTTAGTTATTCAGTGAAGAATCTGCAACCCTTGACAAGTATTTAATGTGTGTACCTTAAAGGCTACCCTGTGAAGTGAAAATATTAATGATTAGCCATTGTAAATAGTGTGTATGTTGAATGTTTGAAGTGAAGGTTTAATGTTTCCTTTTTACTAGTTTAAAAATTTTAAAGAATAATTTTATATGAATCAATCTCATTGATTTGTAACTGCTCTACTTGTGCACAGTGTGTAAATGTGTGAGGATAATTAATGTTATAAAAAAATTTTTAGAGCCATTGGTTGTTCTTACTCCGAGCTTATATGGGCTCATGTTTGCTGATTCATTCTTGTAAAGAAATTATTTATTAAAATTATCATAAATTTGCTATTGTTTGCAATAAAATTTTGTTTTGCTGGATGACTTGTGTTCTTGCTGAAGAAAGTTAGACTTGATTTGCAGCTACATGTTTTGTACTGAGTGATGACTCATTTTTCCTTCATCAGTAGAATGCCTTCAATATTTAGATAAGAGCATTGGTTATTAGTTAAAGGGCATGGAGTGAAATGGGATTATTTTAGTGGACTCAGTGTGAATGGAAATGTAGTAAGTAGCGCTATCAGAAAATCCCTATTGAGTAAGATAAATGTAGGTTATCTGGGTCCCCCTTCAGAGAAATATTTATTGTTGTGCTGGGACAACTACATGTAGCCCCCTTTTTCCTTAGAGCGTTTAATGAGGTGGTAGATAAGCTAATGATTTAGAGTGGAAATGAATCAGTTCTGGTCTTAGACTTCAGATTTTCTCTCATTGGAAATGATGGTTGTCTAATCCTAGTTTGTTGCGGAGGATGTATGTAATTTTCAGTACAGTAAGTCCTCTGTAAGTGTTGTTTCAATTTACGTCTGACTCGATGTTACGTCCATGCTGGCAAGGGTCGTCTAAACATTTTTCTCTGTTTAATGCTAGTAAAATAGACCGTATGTCCACATGCTTGCATTTTTTGATAACTGGCACGTAATCATCCTATCTGCAGTAGCTTTTTTTTCCTGGATGAAGGACAAAAATGAATTTTGAAATTAACGCCTTGATTTATTGCAGCATTATAGTGGTCACAAATATCTTGATATGTTTTACGTTGTTATGCTCTCCTTCAACATGCATCTCCCACCTACATCGAAGAGTTACTGTAGCGTACTACCAGATAGAGTTCTGGGGAACAGAGTTCAGAGGTTTTAATTGCTAATATTATATTTTACTGTATGGATTGTGGCTATGGCTGTTCTCACCATCACCAAGTGTATCTATTACATTGTGAATGGTGGGTCAAACTTTAGATTTAGGATATACTTAGCTGCAAAATGGGTGAATTTTCTTGATGAGTAGTCATCGACCAAAGCCTCATTTTCTAAAGGGATTGGGGATACATACTTGTGTAGAAGGTCTCAAAATTCTGTGGAAACCTCGAACAATACTGTTTGTACTAGGCAAGTAGCTGCTGTTAACTTGTAGGCATCAAATTACCCAGGGAAGGGGGTAGCAGCCCTCATTCACTTCAGAGAAGTTGGATGCCACATGGTTTGGTACAAGATCATGCAGTGTACTGAAAGAATTTACGTCTGTGTGTGTATTGCCTACAGGTATTTCTTGTTAACCACAGGGATTTAACATTTCTGAAAAAACTCCTGGTCTGAATACTACACATTTTGTTCTCTGGAATTTAAGGGATAGGTTTCATGTTCCAGAATTACTGCTGAGAAATGTGTGGGTGAAGATCAGTTTAGAAGAGGGGCGGGAATGTGTGACACAAGAGGATAGATGAGGATGCTATTTGAAAGAAACCCAGAATAGGGGCAGAATTGTTTTGTAGATTTTGGGAAAGGGCTTGGTTAGGGGGACTGGGCAAAATTAATGGGAGTGCTTATGTAATTAGGGGTCTATTAGAGGGGCAGATGTCTCATTTGGAAACTTTATCTGGACCAGATTGGGCAAGTTAACATAGGCGATGGAGAAATGGGATTGGTCATAATAGGCAGGAGAGTTCACCATGGGTGCCCTCTGTTACTGTTGCTTTTTAGTGTTGATTCAGAAGAAATGGTCAGAGAGGCTTGGGGGTAAGAATGAAGGAGGGGATTCGATACAATCAGTGAGATTTGCAGATGACCATGTGTTGGTTTGTCATTCAGCCAAGAGGTTACAGTCAGTGACGAATGTGTTAGAGGTTAAGGGCAAAAGGAATGGGATGAAGATAAACCTTAACAAGATGAGTGAGACAAGATTCTGCAGTAGGAAGAATTCAGGGCTGAATATAAGGGCAGTAGGGCACAAAATAGAGCAAGTCATGCAGTTTACCTATCTATGTAGAAGTTAAGGGGGAGAATTGGTGTAGTGTTAGGGTATGTAGAATTGCACTGGTTTAAGAAGCATTTGCATAGGGCAGGGAATGAATAGGGGGGGTCTGGGAAGAGGCATAAAGAATTGTTTGGCGAAAACTAATATGGAGTGCAGAGCCATTCAGAGGCCCTGAACTTTTCCCCAAGCCCCCACTTTTTAGGAGCCTGAGAGGGGCCCCCCAAAAAAAATTTTTCTGGTTAGGATGGAGACTAGAGGAAGGAGACTAGAGGCCCCAAAGAGAATGTCATCCTCGGAACCCAAATGTCTCTGGGGAGACCTGAAGGAGTTTGTTGCTGTATGTTACAGAAACTTAGTCGTTGCGAAAGGAGGTTGTGGATAGATTTGAGGAGTTAGAGGTGTGGATTTGGAGAAGGATGGAGAGGGCGAGTTTACTGTTGAGGAGGCATTACATAGGTTAGAAAAGTGGGGAAGCCAGTGGTGGTGGTTTGGAGAAGGCAGAAGAGTTGGATGTTGATATTTTGAAAGCAGAGAGGAGAGCAATAGGAAATCTTGGAAAAGGATAGGAATGTAATAAGAAGAGGGAGAATATACTAGGATTTTAAGAGGGAACTAATGGCTGGTCATCAGTTTGATGTAAATGGAATGTTGTTCCAGAATTTGGGACATTAGGACAAGAATTGTCCCAAAAACCTACCAATCAGCAAGTAAAATGCTCAAATGTTTAGGCACAGGTTGAGATTCAACAAGTTGTGGAGCAAGCATGTGTTGCTAGTGACAAAATTCCATTCTCTCCACATGGTCTAAACATCAACTGAATCTGGCTGAGATGCCGAGTCCAACCATTTGGTGCGGAATGAAAAACTGATGTGACTGAATTAGAGATGACATGCGATACTTAACACAATAGCCATTGTCAGTGGAGTAGATGGTGGAGTGCGGGCACTGAGTCAGATTCTCCTAACAGAGAGAATCTATTGCTTGAAGCTGAACAGAAGCGATAAAATAAGAGAGATACATTGCCGAACAGATAGGTGCAAAAACTCATTCTTTCCATGCACAATAAGTGATCACAATGAAAACTGAGCTCCACTAAATACACTCCCATAATACACGTCACCATTTCTCCTCCCAAAACCTTGTCTCTTACGTCTTTACACAGCTGGTGTCCCAACACCCCATGCCAAACGTCCATTCGGTGGCTCGCAGGGTAGTATGTGGATGTAGAAGTTAGTCTTTATACAACATTCATTTGAAAAACCTTGGAAAAACCACCATTGCTAATTGAAATACTCTGTACTACTGAACTTTACTACTGCTCTGGTTGTTTTCTATTCTTTAAAACTTTTCATTTTTACATTTTGTTGCATTCGTTGGTTCATCCATACATGACCCTACACCTAGCCACTTTGTGCTATGGGGAGGGTCGATCAAACTCTCTATTAATATTTCACTTGTTAAAAAGAAATGGAATGTGTCTATATGAAAACCACATATCCCTAGCTAATACACCTTCTCCCTCCATGTTGCCAGCATAGCTTTTCATCAAACCCCTACCTCCCCTCAAACTGACTTGAGTGTTGTATGGACATCCCCTCAGTTGAAGGCAGTGGTTATGCATACATACCACAGCTCCTGACTAAGTCCGAGTTTGAAGGTAATGGCATGGACTATAAAGTTTTGATGAATGTGGTCCATGGGCTCTGCATCAGCAAATCCAAGAGCATGGATGTGTGGTTGGAGGTCTTAGGACACCAGTCATGAAATTGGGGAGGAAATAGGGAAGAGAAATCATGAGAGGGAGATTGCAAAAGTTAATTACTGCTATGTTAGTGGAGTGTCTTAACTTTGGTTTTATGATATCTGGTTAAATGTTTTGTGGTAGAAAAACCAAAGCTAATACGTCTTCCAAATGAAAACTTGCATCAATCAACTGTCAGCCAAGGGCATACCCAGGATCAAAACTAGGGGGGGGCAAGCCATGGTTGTTCAGGTTATAACATCTGAGCATGGAAAAGGCGAATGAAACCAAAATTTTAAGAAAATTATATATAATTAAAGCAGTGCTTTATTAGTTGTTACAATTATTTGCTTGAAAAAAATTTAATTTTGTTTCTCGTTACATGTCTTATACTTGCTTCTAGGGGGGGGCAGCTGCCCCTCGCTGGGTATGCCCATGCTGTCAGCCTAATTTAATAAGCAAGACATGAACTTAGAGGTAACATCAGATTAAGGTAAAGGACGGGGAAATATGTTCGTGTAGGGTTTTCTTGTGGTAAGTTAAAACCAGAAATTATAAAACTGAAGCGAAGTGTTTTGAATTGCTTTGTCAGAGCTACTGATAGTGCATAGAAAGAAGGAAATTTTGTAAGGACTGCTCACATTAAGTACAGGGTTGGAATAAGGTGGTTGTTCTGGGGGTGGCAGATTGCCACTTGCCGTGGTCTGGGAGGCATGGAATACCTTATGACCACCATTTTTCGTATTCTACTTGGTATTACTGGGGGAGGAGGTTGCCAACCACACCTGCCCCCCCTCAATGCACCACTGAATGAGTAAGCATATGTTGCTAAGTCGGAGTAAATCACACCTGAAATATATGTTATGCAGTATACACAAAATGTCAACTTTTTAAGCTCTAAGGACACTACACTGAAGGTCTTGGCATGAATTGCACTTCAACCGATAGGCTAAATAATCTGTTAACTTCTCAGGAACATGAAACCAATGCTCTTTCAATTAATAAACAAGTGTTGCAAAAACTGTTTGCAGAGACCACCCTTCTCTCTTAAATTTAAAGGAGGAGCAATAATGAGGGTCAAGGTGTTACATTAGGATGTAATATAAGGGAAAATTTCAGGTACACATGTACATGTAAGAAAAAGAATATGTTTTATGGATGGGGTTAAGATCAGTAGGTCAATTTCTTAGATGAAAAAAGAAACATAATTTGTGGACAAAACCTTCTCATGTGAGTCTGAATGATTTATTACTTTCAATTAAAACCTGCCTTTGGAGTAGAGAGCCTCATAATAACAATTATTATATTTGGAGCATGGTTTTATTTGTTAGTGAGGCCTAGAAAAATTGGCTGCACAGCAAAAGAGATAGGAAAATGTGGAGATTTTACGTCATTAAAGAATGGAAGAGGTCAAATGGAAAGATATAATCATCAACATCAAAGTCCGACAAAGAGAGAGAAAAGAAATGAAATGAAAACCCCAATAAGAAGTTAAATTGGATGACTAGACAAAATTTGAGTCCTATCATGAATAAGAGTAATGATATTATCCATTGCGTTCTTGAGAAGAGACATCTCCATTGACAATCTGAGAAAAATATGTAAAAGATATTCCCCATCAACTTCCTACCCCTGATTATGTTTGAAATTCATAATTCCCTCAACATCATGCAGAGGTGTTAATGAACAACTGCTGCATTTCCAGCATAAGAGCAGGAGAAGCACCAACTTTTGATTACTTAATGTCTGCCACTCAGCTATCCTCACAGTTATGTCGCAAAGTTAGTGCTTACATCTTCTAAGTTTTCTCAAGGTGGAAAAATGTAACCCTAGTGAGAGAAAGTGATAGTGAAAGATTTTGCAAATTTCAAGTGTAAACTAATATCACTAATTGGGGAGTCAAAAGGCTATATCAATATTTAATGGGAAATAAATTTGAGCTTATGACTGACCATAAAGCCCTGACAGCATTATTTGGAGAAAGTAGGGGAATACCTTTGATGACGGCTGGTAGATTGCAAAGGTGAGTTGCATATCTATCAGGGTTTGATTATGTGTTCAAGTATGTCAAAGGTGAAGACAATGGAGTGGCAGATGGGCTGTCCCAGTTGCCTCTAACTCACTCTGAAAAGAGTGAAGAGGAGGAGCTGGTGAGCAGCTTCCATTTCATAGAAACATCTATTCCCATTAGTGCGAAAGATATTCGGGCAGAGACCCTTAAGGATCCTATTCTGAAAAAGGTGCTCAGGTATATTGTACAGGGATGGCCTGAAAATGTCGAAGGCAAGTTAATGCCATTTGAGAATAGAAAGGTGGAATTAAATGTTGATGAGGGTATTTTGATGTGGGGCCACAGAGTAGTGATACCTAAATCACTGAAGGAGCAATGTTGAGGGAGGTTCATGCCTCTCACATGGGGGCCTCTAAGATGAAAGCTTTGGCTAGGAGGTACATGTGGTGGCATCATTTGGACAAAGATGTTGCGAGGAACTTGTGCACTCCTAGGACCGTGCTGTCCCTCAAGCTGGCTTCTCTCTTCAGCGCGATTTCCACTAAGTCCACCAGCTTTATTGTAGGGCTCTCCTCACAGAGCCTATCCAATATCGGCCCCCGTTTTAGCCCCATGACGAACTTGTCCCGGACTTTGTCGTCTAGCTGCTGCCCAAACTTGCACAAAACCACAGCATTCTTCACCTTCGCAAACCAGTCGCTTATAGATTCTTCGGTATCTTAGCGTAAATCATAAAACATTACCCGCTGCCTGAAAATACTCGCTTGCGGGGAGAAAAACTTAGCTAACTTTGCTACTTGCGCAAAGGTTGTTGTATGACAATGCACTCGGTAATGTGGGGTCACAAATGTCCCGCAACGTGGTGAAGGCCATTTGTCCGATAACCATTAAAAGTACCGCAACTTTCCTATCACCATCAATACCGTTAGCAATGATATATTGGTCCAATCGCTCCCACGGTCCAAGGAGTGCACAAGTTCCTCGCAACATCCAGTCCAGGTCTGTGATGCTAAGGAGACAGGGCCAGAGGTGCAGGTCAGTGTGGGGCTGAAAGTGAAAGTGATAGAAAGGAGAAAAAAGGTCAAGGAGTGAAGCCATTCCCTAAGTGTTTTGCGTGTGGCAAAGCCGATCACAAGTTCAGTTGCTGCAAGTACAGGGAGTACAAGTGCAAAATTTGCAATAAAGTGGGGCACCTTGCAGTGGTATGCAAGGCAAAAAGTGTTCGGGTAAACAAACTTAATGAGAGTGAGGAGGTGACGTTGTTTAACCTCAAGCCCAAGGGGGGAGTTCAGCCATGGTTGGTGAGGCTTCAGGTTGAAGGGGTAGATATTGAGTTTGAAAGTGATACAGGCAGTGGTCTGTCAATAATCCCTGAAGCCTTGTTCAAAGAGATGTTACCGAATGTTGAAGTGCGTCCCACATATATAAACTTAAGAACTTATGATGGAGGAACTAACTAGATCTTGCCACTCATGTCTTATGAAACGCCCAGACCCTCCTAAGGCAAAGTTAGTAAAATGGCCAGAAGCAAAGGGAGTTTTTCACAGGATTAAAAAAATTATTGGGGGACCCAGCAAATAAGGGATGCAAGTGGGATGCTCTGGTGGCAAGGTATTTGCTTTCATGTAGAACTACACCTCATTGTACCACAGGGAAGTCCCCGGCTAGTTTGATGTTTGGCAGAAACCCCAAAACTAGACTGGATTTGATCCATGCGAGTAAAGACAAGAGACAGGAATCACACAGTAGGTAGGTTAATGGTTTTAACGGGAAGAGGGAAGACCAGTTTGAGTTAGGTGAGCAAGTGTATGTCCGGGATTATACTACTCCCAATAAAAAGAAATGGTAGAAGGGGGAGATAGAAACAGTTTTGGGAAAAAGGAATTACTGCTGTAGGATTTTAGATAGTGGTCAGCTATGGATTACGCACACTGACCAAATAATTCGAGTTGGTAGTTTTATAACAGCCAATATGAGGAGTTGGGAAGTGCAGAGTGTGGGCATTACTCTGGGGGCTCCACAGGGACTTTTTCAAGTGGGGTGCGGGAAGAACCTCTGCCTAGCCCAAATGGAACAGATCAGGGGGTGGACGAGCCACCACAGGATGAGAGTAGGGCTGCAGATGATGGCTTGCATTCTCCCATCACCGAGTCAGGAGAGCAAGGTTTGGAAGAAGGTAAGCAGGTACAAGCAAAAGAACGACCGAAAAGAATAAGAAAAGCACCAGAAAGGCTAAATTTGTAAATAAATGATAGGTGCTGAGAAAATTTTGTTCAGTGTTATATAATGTATGCTTGTTTTGTGTTTCAATATTTTTTTGGGAAATATGAGTGATATATTGATGTTACTGTGATATATTGATGCTCTTTTGTTTGCGTATGTTTTTGATCATCATTTTAGGGAATAAGCGTCACTTCCAGGACGCTATCAGCAGGTGCTAGAAGCCATGCCTGATGTACAAAATGTATCTTTTTGTATCGTTGATATTAAGTCACTAAATTGAGTTTTGCAAAGTTCTGTAAGTTACTACAAGTCTGAATGCACCTAATGAGAACTTTTACAAACAAAATTAATGGGCACACTGTACAAAACCATGGCCAATTAAAATGATAATGAAAGGAGAATCAATGGGGGAACTGCAGAGGAAGACCAGGAGTAGAATTCATCCACCAAATAGTGAGTGATGCCACAGAGAAAAATCAAATATAAAGCTGTTAAGCCATTGGCTGGTATGATAGTAGAGAGCTGTAGCTAACCGATATTCAGGTTTATGACTGCTGATGGTGACAAGTTGATATTCTAATCCAGACCTCCAGGATGTGAAGCCATTGCTTTGGCATGCACACCAACCCTATTCCCTGCTCAGGTATTCTGTCAGTTTTATTTTAGATAGCATTTGTGAGGGAAAAGCATCAAATTGCACTACCTCTTATGTAATGAGAACATTATATCAGACAATTTCCAATAAGTAAAACAAAGGGAAAAGCAAAGACAGGACGTGTGTTAAGGTTAACTTTGAGTGTTGAGTGGAAAGTCACATTTAGATAGAGATAGGAAAATGTGGAGATTTTATGTCTTTAAAGAATGGAAGAGGTCAAACGCAAAGATATAATCACCAATAACAAAGGCCGTATGGGGTACAACGCTGGAGTACTATCCTGGACCAGTCAGCAGGAGATAGCTAACTGGGGAGTATTAAAGAAAAAAGAGGCAGACCTCAAACTATGCAAATTGGTATGGGTATCAAGAATGACTGGGCAGAATGTTCAGTGTAAGGAATGATTCAGTAAAGTTGCCATATTTGCTTGTAAACCACGTGTCCAGGAGTGATTACAAAATTGAGACTTTTCAAAACTTTTATTGGCTAAATCATTTCTAGGCTCCAATCTACTAAAAAAATTAAGGGAAAATCTTCAGACTTGATTAGACATTTAGGGGTTGTGCATCAGTGGTCAACAGCCATCAGTAGTATGTCACCAATCATGCCTTGGTTCTTTAGGGGGCTGCAGCAAGGGTAGGAGTAAGGGAGTTTTGAATCTTCTTTGCGGAGTGTTGACATGCAGTGCATTGGAAGTGGAGGAACAGCAATGAAAATCCTCATATTGAAAAAAAATTGTACAACTTTTTGATTTTAATAAGAACATTGCATCAATTATCATAAAAATTGTGGAACTCCACAAACTTTGAAGTGAATGACACTAGCTATCAGCATAACTTCAAGGAGCCTGGGAGTAAGATGAGTGGGTATTTCAGACAAGATGTGATTCCACAGGATTTCATTTGGTATGATAACAATTATATCTACACTCAAATCATCATTGTATGTGAACTTTTAATTAATTTTTATGGAAAAAATCATGGTTTATGGCACGTTAAATCAAGTTGTCCTACACTGTGTGCCTGATTTGGTTGCTTTACACTTTGTTATCTTCCAATTTTTGCTCCACAAAAATTGGACAAGTTATCTTAAAAAGCATGAAACTGCTAACAATAAAGCAATGAATCAAAAATTGATTCAGATCATATCATGGGTAATTTGAGATTTGATTCAATATTGACATTTTAAATAGTAGTTATTTTAAGTGCTAAATACCTGTAATGCTCAGATCTTATATTTTGTAAAGTATTCTACCAGCTCAAGGTAGGTTTTGTTGAAAGCCTGAGAAATTTCTCCGGACATCCATAAAACCTCTTCTCTGCTTCCCCAACATCCTTCCTCTATTATAGAATTGAGCAACCCATCGCCTTACTTTGTATCACATATTACTTCCCCCAGCCACCTACCCTGCCTATCCAGGGTTTCATTCATAAGCTTTCTATCCCCACCCATTGTACTATGCACTTCGTCATCTGTCTTCCTTTCCATCCATTGCACCTTCTCTATCCTTCTCCGCACCCTCAATACCTCAAATGTCTGCAGTGTATTGGAGTCATCCTTTCTCAGGGTCCACATTTCCGCTCCATACAGCACTACACTCTATATCAAGCTCTTCTTCATATCTTTACCAAAGGTTCCTGTCATTAGCTCCTTTTTATTATTTATGCTTTCTTAGCTAAGGCTATTCTCCTTCTCATGTCTTTGCTACTCTACACATTTTCTACTAAAGTACTCCCCAAGTAACTAAATGCTCCACTTGGTTCAGTTTGTGTCCTCCAACTTTTATGACCAACTTCTCTTTCTTTGTCCTAGAAAATCTCATTACTTTTGTTTTCTTATGATTTATCATCATTCTGAAATTCTCATGCAGCCAATATTGCTTGTAATCCCTACAAAGACCAACTTACCAATGCCTGAACATCCATGGATGTAACTGACTTCATCACCTGCCCTCCTACTTTGATTCCTGAATCTAGTGCTTCTCATGCCTTTCTAATCATTTCCTCAGCTAATTGTTAAAAAGCAAAGGTGACAATGGGCACCCTTTCCTTACCCCATGACCTGTTGCTGTTCTCTGTCAGCCACTCTCACCTGTGACTTTTGGGCCATATCTAATCTATGGGTTAGCCTCCAGTCTCGCCAATCTATTCCCATTTTCCCAAGGAACTCATTTGATTTTCACCATTTACTCACAATCAGTCAAATGCCTTTCTGAAATCCACAACGCAAGCGTGAACATCCTGGTTATGCTTTCATGTATGTAATTTGTTCCCTCAGAGCTCTCATCACCGTAATTGCATCCAGAGTAGGCCTTCCCATCCAGAACCTAAACTAATCATTGCCCAAGTGCTAATGTGACCTACTCTCCTACCTTTTATTCGTTATTCTGAGCAAAACTTTGGCTGCATTTGATATCAAGCTAATTGTGCTATACTCCTCATATTCTGTCACTTTCTTCTTCTTCAAGATAGGGATCAGGACTGTTTTCACCATGTCCACTGGCAATAGCTTTGATTTTGTGGACACAATGATCCGACTCATGTATGTATGTACTGAGCCATTCCCTTTGAAGTTTGCAGAGTTCCACACTTTTACAGCTATCGGGCAAAGTCTTCAAGGGAATAAGCCCACTCCTAGCAGGAAAAAGAGCCATTGATGGACAAGCAGCCAAACGCACACCTCCATGTGGTGCCCGATGGAAATGGGATCATTTACACTCCCTGCAAACCACAAGAGTCACTGAGCTCCAACAATCCAACTGACCCTTGTGGCAGAGGGTGAGCAGTGGAAACCTGCTTCTTATGTTGTTCAAGGGATGCATGAATGGTTGCTGGCTAATGTGCATGGGTTCAAACTTTGGCAAGGGAGGCTTGGAGCTTCTTTTAACCATGAAACAGAACCCAGGGTTCTAATTCATAAAGTAAAATTCCCTATCTAAAACCTATACCCTTTGGTTCACAGCTGATCCTTCTTTTGCCAATGGCCAATCTCATGGGATTAAACACACAGTGCAAGGGTTCGGGGATCTGTTTGGTGAAATAGCCCATCCTATTAACTAACATTTACTAAAATTTTTACAACAGGTGTGATTTTCATATTAAAATCATAAAGTTATAAATTTATCTTTTGATATGAGGATTTTCTGTGCCGTTTCCCTACTCTCAATGTGCAGTGTGTCTACCTGCCACAAAGATAACTCCAAATTCCCTAATACCTGCCACAGCCCCCGACTAGGCAATGACATTATCGGTCTCACGCTACTGCTGGAACCCTGTGGAATCACCTCCCATGTGCAATACCCACCCACCCAACCGCCAGGTCCCTTGAAGTTTGGCAAATATGTAATTTTTAATGAAAATAAATTATTTCATAATTTGAAGCCACTACATGCTGTACAATCAAGTCCAAGCTTCCCCCTTTATTTATCACTACATTGAAATGGAGAACTGATTAAGCCTATTAACATTTTTAAAATTCCCGATTTTGCAATCACCTTCATGCACCCCAG
The DNA here is from genome assembly GCA_963169105.1 of Ceriagrion tenellum. Taxonomy (NCBI): domain Eukaryota; kingdom Metazoa; phylum Arthropoda; class Insecta; order Odonata; family Coenagrionidae; genus Ceriagrion; species Ceriagrion tenellum. The sequence continues at coordinate 88,258,531 of OY720636.1, read as the reverse complement.
TGTAAGGCATGCACTTTGATTTTTACCAAGTGAACAGAGAAAAATGTTTAGCATTCATAGTTACATGGTTGAGACTGTTAGGAGAGTAACAAATCAATGTGAAAATGTATGGTGAAAATATTCCGCTATTTTAGCACATTATAATTGTAATGTGCTAAGAATCAGAAGCATGTGAATAAAATCAGATTTAAATCTGATTCCATTCAAATAATTTCACTATCTAGCGAGAAAAAAAACACCTGATGGCAGCATTACAAAGGAATAGATACAGGAGTGAGATGATCCTGAAAAGGGCCAAGAAAGAAGTAAGACGAGGCCTATCAACCACAGCACCTGACCGATACGAAGAACCCAAATCTGACCCCAAGACATATGTAACCATCCCTTTCGTGGATGTCCTGGTCGAGAAGAAAGAAGATGGGTCTTTAAGACATTCAGTTTTCCCAGAAAAAGACCCATACTGACCGATATCTTCACGCAGACTCCCAACATCACCCTCAACAGAAGAACGCAGTTATAAAGACTTTGTTCCACCGAGCATGCTCCCTATCTGACGCTGCATCCATAGCCAAAGATAAACAAGATCTCCTGAAAACCTTTTAGATGAATGACTTCCGTCAAGAAACAGTCCTGAAGATAATAAAAAATGATGACCAGAGGATACTGATGGCCCTTGAAAGGACTGCCAAAGAACCCTAAAGAAAAACCAATGGCATATGCTATGCTGCCATACATCGCCAAAACCACAGAAATAAATGCGAGAGCTCTTCGCAAATACAACGTCATAACGAGGTTCAAGTGGGTTACAAAAAATGGCAGACATCCTCCTCAACTCCAAGGACCACCTCCCGGAAGACATATTTGGAGGAATATTCCACATCAAGTGTAGCTGCGGTAACTCCTACATCGGCCTGACCTCAAGAGCACTGAAATGCCGGCTCCAAGAGCATAAGAGGGCCGTGAAAAATGGACAACTCCGCCAGTCGACAGTCGCAGACCATCAGTGGAGTAAACCAACGCATAGCATTGATTTTGACAGCACCATATTATTGAAAAAAGAAGCCTGCTATTTCTCTAGAATCATACGGGAATCAATAGAGATAGCAAAAACACAGCAAAATTTCAACCAAGAGGACGGCTACACCCTCGCCACCGCTTGGAAATGGCTCTTCAACAGTAGGGACCAATCATGACACACCTCCACCCGAAGGCACAAAAACTGAATAACATAAAAGGATGAACCAAACCCTCCATCCACACTTCAGCAGACCTGAAGAAGCCAGCTAGAATGCTGGCGAAATATTGTCCATCAAAAATGGATAAATGCGGAAGGAGAACCGGAAAACCATTCCCTTCAGTTGCAATATTACATTAACCCCAAGTCATATTAATAATTTACCCAATTGTTAACACTAGAACTGCTGGGCTTTTTGAATCCCCAAAAACTATGGCTGGGACAAAAATGTCCCATCAGCGTTCCAATGTTTCCTGAGACTGTCAATTGTCTAATTTTTTCAGAAAAAGAATTTTTTGTCGGAGTGCTTCCATTTGAAGGTGAAAGTATTTTATCATCATTCAGATATAATTAATAATTTCCAGTTCAGATTTTTTAAGTGAAATATGGCCTGACAAAAAACTTAAAAGCCTTGCGCATAGCATCTCATTTCTAGCATATAATGAGTAATTGTCTGGAAATTACATCCTAAAAAAACATTTTTCACTTCAATCAAGAGCATAATAGTAATTAAACTTATAAAGATTGGCTATATAACTGTATAGCATTCTGAATAGGTAAGCAGAAGGTCTCTTGAGTGTTCAACCAGGTAGGAGGCTCTATATCACCTGACGTTTCCTCTAACCTCGTTGAACACCCAAGAGACCATTATTACACCAGGTACCCAGGAAACCTAAGATCCTTCAGGGTGAGTAAATATGCCCCATACAGGCACCTATGTAGCTTCATTATTACATTGAGGTTTGCAAGATGCACAAAAATAAGAAATCCAGCCAACATATCTCTCATGCTGATTTAGAGCTTGATGTACAACTATGAGAACTTTGCTTCCTCTTAAGGTTTGCATTTCTGGCAGCAGAAATGTGGACTGCTGTCTTTCAATACGTGTGCATAACTGGGTGGTACACCAACCTTAGTTTCTATCACTCCTTGACCAGCTCCTCTGAGAGTTTCAAAAGAAAATCTCTCCTTGTTTTTGTCATTAGTAACTTATTTATATATTAACATTCATTTACACTTCCTTAAGTCTAGAATGATAAGTGACCAGTGGAGTCGTTACTTTCTTCCTCCAGCTTTCACTGCACAACCAACCAATCATTGGCTTAAAAATATCTATACCATATTCCATCTCATTGTAACATTGGATGGCCTCAGGTTTTTTATTTATATCAGTTCCAAATGTGATTGGGTTTCAAGGTACAAAAAACTACAACATCCTTATTCTGTACATTTTCAAAGAACCACGGAACTAGCCATGCAGGCTCAGAGTGCTCTAACCAACAGCTTGCTCCTTATAGCCCCCATGAGATTCACAGTGGAAGAGGACGCCTGGGTAGCTTTGGTTAGAGCACTCAGTGCAAAATCGAGGGATCTGGGTTAGATTCCCAGTCCAGGTGAATAATTTTTCCACTGTGAATTTCACACAATTATACACATTCTGCTTGCCCTGATACACTATAAGAGCTATGCTATTGTCCTGTTTAGCCTTCTTTTTGCACTGCCCTGCCCTTCACATACTGCCCTGTGGTACTACCCATCAACTTTTGTTTGTTGACTGTAACAAGTTTGTTCTGTTAGGTTTTGGATAGTGTGCTGGCACCCAAGAAATGAAGAAGTTGTAGCAAATAATGCTCCACCTTTCCTTGGGTCCCATCAACTTTTTTTTTTATAAATTCACTAAGATGATGAAACCAAGGGTGAGTTTCATGCTATCCAAGGTAGAGGAAGACATCGTAGACAAAGTAGAATCTTTGTCTACGTCCATCCAGTACTTGTGCCCATAACTATCATGCCAAGAAGTCATAAATTGAATGAACCCGCACCAACATTTTGAGGGGGGGCAATAACTCATCTACAGAAATGTATGAGCCAGGGATACACAAGCTTTGGCTATTAGAAATAAATCTGTTCCATGCCTCTGATATCAGGGCAGATATGTCATCTGCAAAATGCCCCAACCTAGTCAATTTGAAATCAAATCTCAGAACCTCATTATTTCCCTGAATTAATCATGTGATATAACAGATGTATGAAATGGCAAACCCATTTCTCGGACCACAGAAGACCTACATCAATCCCTTTGGATTCAGTGTTACCCCTCACATGCAGGAGACCCAGAAGTACCTCAAGCACTTTCAATGGCATATGCCTATAGAAGAATCAAAGTTTCCCAACATGTTATGAGCCTCTGTTTCAGTGCATTTTTGTATGCACCCTAGAGTATATTCATCCAGGGACCAATGCCAGGCACCTAATACAAGACCAATAAAGACATTCCTATTTGAGAATGGAGGACCATGATTTTCCCAGACTGTATTGATTTATCCACACCTTCCAGGGGATTCCAGGACTTAAGGTTGTCGAAAGTATTTGCATTGAAAGAACTGGATCGGAGACACATGAAATTTTATAACCTCAAAAAATATGGAAATAATGCTTTTTCCTTTCTTTACAACTCAGAAAAAAACTTAAAAAAGGGGGCAAACATTGTGCTGATTTAATCTGAAAACCCAATTTTTAAAAAGTTATAAAGGAATTTCACTACCACTAATTGTGTAATACAACAAACAATGATCTTCCATTTTCCTTTACAGACAAAAATGCCCCATCTGCAGTTTTAGGCATTTCTAGTTTTTTTTTTTTTTGAAACTGTGAGTCAGAGGATGATAATTTTTTTCCAAAGTGAACAACTCCATAATTGATTAAAAGTAAATTCTCCTAAATTTTTACAAAAAATTTTAAGAGATATAGCTCATTGTAATGGGACAGGCAGAATGGTAATGGGTGGTAGGACAGGCAGAATGGGACAAAAATGTCCCATTCTGCCTGTCCTACCACCAGTCTGCATCTACTGAGTAATTACCACTAGTCTGGTGGACTAGAAGACTATTTGATATTCGCATCATTAATCCTTCAGTTTTAAACAGCAGGTAAGTTTTATTTAAAATTGTGCTATATACATAAACTGTAGCATCCTTATGTAGCATACAGAGAAATAAATATACAAATGAAAATATATAGTTAGGTCCTTGACCAGAATTTTGTTCATATTTATGAAACGCTCTCCACATTCTTCACAAAAATATATACAAAGTCATGAGCTAAATGAAATACATATATAAGAGCATATTTCCTGAGTAATGCACTCATGTAAATATATTGTAAAATGGGTAAGACCCTAGTGGAATACTTACAAAAATTTAGTAAGTACGGATACCATGAAAAAGGCACCTATTGCTCATTCCAAAAAACACAACTATTATAATGATTGCTCATAACAGGCACAATATGTTTAGGTAACTTTGTCAACTACTATCTGTATGTCACTTGTATCATAGAAATATACATTCAAGTCATTTTAAACAGCAAACCACTCTAAAAAATTTCTACCCAACATGGTGGACCGACTTTGTTTCAGCTTTTATCTCCGTTTAATTTTACAAAATTCATATGAAGTGTGTCACCAATGTATCACTTTTTATCTTCTGATTTAAGGCACATACAGAATGAATTTTACTCTATCCCTTTTCTAAAATGATTTACAGAACAAAGATGTAGTCATCAGGGTCCTATTTCATTGAATAAAAAATAAATGTTATCTCTTCTCGTACAGGAGTTGCAGTCCATTAATTATTCAAAAGACATTCTTCCTCATCAGTAAAACAATGTGTTTACTTGACGACATGAAGGCACAATGACCAGCTATTTTTTGCTCATTGAATAAAAATATTTTCATAGAAATCTTTGGAGGGAATATTCCCTTATTCAAGAAGCTGAGATTTTTTTAAGGTGATGAATTCATCTTGGCACATACTTGTGCCAACTACAACAAAAAAAAAGGTCAGAGTAATTATTTCACTTAATCATAAAATAAGTTAAAGCCTTTGGCAGGTGATGGTCCCAAGTTACTATCCCGTTGAAAATAACCCCAGGTGTTCATGGGCCAATTTATACACATAAATCTAACTCTAGTACTCATTATAAATGAAGCATATAAACTCCAAAAAGGACTTAAGTGAAAGACTGCAATTGCATATTCCTGAAATTGACTTTCACGTTGGGCTGAGTGCTGGAAACAAGGAAACAGCTGTAGAATGATAAATAAATAATTCTTCGCACAAAATACAACATTTTGAGCTCCAACACAGAGCTTCAAAATTGTTCATAAAGTGGAATGAAATACACTGTATGAAATTCAAGCAAGTATCACATACGTACAATATCTGTATTTTACCATTGGAGTTGTTCCAGCTTGAATCACTAAGTAATACTAATAAAAAAGAAAAGAAAATACATCTTGTCATTCAAATCATTCCAGTCATTCCATGAAACTATATAAATACACAAATATGTTCAATATTTCTCAATATTTACACTATCTATCTTTGAAATAATACAAAGACAGCCTTTAACATAATACTTAACCAGCATATTAAACATAAACAAAGCAGTATTAAATAAACTCATTGGTGCTGAATGGTTTGAAAGAACCAGTCCGTGAACCTCCTCAACTGCTGAGCAGAAGCCGCAGACTCTTCCTGAAGCCGACGATTTTCTTCCTTTAAATGTCTCACTTCTTCTTCTAATGTAAGTCTTCTACGGGTTTCGCGCGCTACCCTTGATTCTAGTTGCCCCAGCTGAGTTTGAAGTTCATGAACCCTGCGACCACCACCACCACTTCTGTAATGAAAGTAAACAAATTAAGAATTAAACTACACTCGGATGAGAAATGTAGACAGTTTTAAAGTCATTTTCCAACCACGCAAGCTCTTTAATGCCACAAATAAAAATGTTTCCCTAGACAGATGACAATTTCCACACTCAACTGTTTATGGCATCAGAAAAATTTTCAATTGCAACTTGAAAGAAAGGTAATTGTACATGGGGACTGCCTATTTCACAATGTTTCCATAAAAACAACCTTGTTCACAATTAAAGGTATAGTATTACACTTTTCAAAATGAGGTTCACAGAGAGCAATAATCATATGCACATTCATTAATGGCTGCACTAATTTTGATAATGCCACAAAAATTATGATCAAAGAGCAAAAAATTGAAAATATTGTGCAGGTTGTGTTGAAATGTACTTAAATGTTACAATGTAGTGATGAAGAACTGCCATTCTTTCAGAGCATACTCAGAAAAACACCACAGGCTTTGGATAATACAAGAATGTTATACATGAGGTGAGAGGATCTTTCCAGCAAAAAGGAAATAATAATAAGAATGCAAAAAAATTGGGAAAAAATAAAACCATTTCACATAAAATCTAGATTAAATTTATTGCAACAAGTTCTATGAGAATCTCTTCAAAGATCAAATTTTGCAAAATATACGATACAAGGAGAAGGGATGCCAGGTCGGTAATTCTTATGTAGAGATTGGTGACTGACTGACAGAGAGATTCAATGTAGAGTGAAACCTGAATTAAACGACCAACGAATGTTCAACTGAAAAATGGTAGTTAAGATGGGTGGTCCTTCGACAGGGGTTCAGTTTCTAGGAGTATTATGCCAATGAACTGGGGGCTAATTTGAAGAAAAGGGAAAAAAAAACTTTAAAAGCAACGGTTATGTTAAAACCTATACAGATGGTGATCACTTTCTCATAATTCAGTTCCTCCAAAAAATTTCAGCGCATATTAATTTTATGTACAAATACAGTGAAACCTGAATTAAGCGACCAACAATGGTTCTGCTGAAAAATGGTCGTTGTGATGGGTGATCGCTTGATAGAAGTGGTCGTTAAGAGGGGTTTCACTGTAAATACAAATAGCAGCTTAAGAAAAGATGGAAGAAAAACCTACCCGCTAATATTTCCCCCAGTGTCCAAACCAAGTCTCTCTGCAACATGGTCGACCCAATGCCCAAGCCTCTGGCCATTCCTTGCTGCTTCAGGCACACCATTATCACTGTCTTCAATGTCTTCATTGTCCTCTTCATCACCATCCATGTCCCTTCTTCCTGCATCCCTTCTTTCACCTTTCCCGCAGCCCACCTCTTCATCTTCCCCTTCAGTTGCCTGAATGAGCATTGCACGAGTGGCTGTGTCAACCAAACTAGGCCAGTCCATTTGCCTTGATTCGGATAGGGGCAAAGGGGGAAGCAGAGATGGAGGAGGTAAGGCTGGTAAGAGGGGAGGGGGTGGCAAGGCAGGAGCTGAAGATGACCCTTGTAACGAGGAATTCTCAGAAAATATTACCCCAGACGATACTGCTGATAATGCCTTTTGTGTCCCAGATGATGGAGTCTTAATCACTCTAGGAGAGAGTCTGCAATAAGAAAAGAAAAGCAAATTATTCTTAAGGACCATGTTACAAATTAACAACTGTTTACTGTCATAGGACATCAAATTATACAGATGACACAATGAGAAATTAGAAATTCACTCACATTGAATGAATTTATATGCATTCAACACTTACAATATGGACCATTCCATGGGAATATGTAGGTTGGTCTAAAAGGTAGGGAAAATTCATGTTCATGCATCAACATGATATATTTTTAATTTTCATTTTAATCAGGAGTTATTTTCACATCAATACATCCTTGTACCAATTGCTGAGGAGCCATTTCATACAAAAGTCAAGGCTTTGGAGGCAAACACACACAAAATGGTCCCAGATTATTACTCATAAAGTGGTATGTAAATAGATATTTACTGATGAAAAATAATTCAATGAATTTTTGTAATGTTTTTTGGGCAGTAGCATCAGTATCTTAATTATTTGAGCTTTCATTAGAGCTATCAATGCGATCTATGTGATTGTGACTTCAGTAGTACTCCATGATGCACCGAGTTTAAAGATGGAGAGAACACGAACAGAGAGTGAATGCACATTGCCTGATTTCCCGTGGGTGAACTTTACTTTTTTGTTGTTTACATTGATGTCTCTAGTTATAATTCCTTAAGTACTCGAAACATATTTACGTAATTGTACAAGACTTTACCACTCTAAATCGGTCCTCGAATGCATGCATGAATGTCACGTTTTTAGTAATCAGAGTCGAAGTTTACATGAGTCGCCATTAATGCCCAAATCGTGTTATCCTCTTGTTACTCTTATTTAAGTAATGTACCTATGAAGAATTTTTAAGACTGCAGCAATGGAAAGTGACGAATTTATTGTTTGCTCACTTTTTTCAGACCATTTATAAACCACTGGAGGGAATCATGGAAGCTACTAGCCTGCCCGGCATTGTTGAACTCGCCACCGGAATTGTTAATTATGCAGCCGCTATCATTGTTTTCAATAAATAGTATATCAATAAACTAATTTGTGGAAAAATGTTATTTCCTTTGTTTGCCTCATTTTTTGATATCCATCATTGTGATTTTTGTGTTGTTTTATTTGAGTATGTACTTTTGGTGGTCGTGCAAATGCCCCACTTGTTCTTTTTCTGGGTATTCAGTATTTTCAGTTTAGGTGCTGAGTTGGCAATGTGTATTGTGGGATGCTGTTCGAGAATGGAAGTTGGCACATGTAAGTCCTAGAGCGTTTTGGTTAAGAAATAGCCCTTTTCATGACTGGATAAAAGAAAAAAAAAACAATTAGCTATGCATGTAAATATACACATATCAAGAATAGTGCTGTATAAATTAGTTTCCTATTGGCGCGGAAATCGTTTATTAATGATACATAGGCCCTGATTGGCTAGCAGTAGGCTATCGGTGATCGGGTTTAAGGGATAATTGCCACAAAACTGCACGCAATTTATCCTAACGAGGCAAATATATGTTTCTATGAGGACATTCATCTGTCTAATATCTCTTCCTCCTTCCAATTGTATACCTATCGTATACCTTGCTTAGAGATATCCCATCCGTCCACCAAATGACTTATCCCATAACTGTAGGGATAGTATCCGTTCATTTAGGGATATTTGCCACCTTGTGCCGGCTGGGTTGACATTCAAATGAACAAATCAATTATGGAGAAGGATACTTTAGTAGGATGCTATAGTTTAGGAAGTGGATTTGGGTTTAAATCACTGTCAAGGAAAATGATTTTTCCTTTGTGGAATCTTCATGGTTATATTGATGAAATCATTTATTTGAGGTAATCCAGGTATGTTCAGAAAAGTTAACGCAGTGGCTTACTTATTATCAAAATGAACCATTAGATTTCGCCATTTACCTTTCTTCCTTGCTCATTTTATTTTCACTCGGAGCAGGACTAGATGCAGTGCTTGCATTGGATATCACTGTTGCAGGACGGGCTGTGGTAAAGATAACATCTGCTCCTGATGATACATTTCCAGTGGGCTCAGGTCCACTTAATCCCCTTGAAACATTATTTCCTTTTCTTTCCATGCTACTGCTTTCAGAACTCATATCCTGATGTGACTGGGAGGTAGTATGGTGAGGAGCCAGCATACTGAGAGCTGACCCAATGGCTAGGTTCTCACGGGAGCGTGATCGATTCCCAACTCCACCTAACCGTCCAACAGCATCAAGTCCACTGCTGCTATGAACTTTACCTGTGGAGCTAACAATAGATCCTCGAAGACTGTCCCCATCCTATAAGGATTATGATAAAAATAAGTTAAAAATTAGTGATTACAGCAGAATCAACAATGGTTACTGCATTTCCCCTCAGAATACTGACTTCCATAATTTCACCCCATTGAAGTAAAGGAATAAAATACTATATCTCATTGGTGTAGCTACACTGGTAAGGTACGAGGAGAGTTAAGCTTCCCCAGGTAGTCGGTCATTTGCCTCCCTTCCTTTGAGAAATATAGAATTTACCTCAAACCTTACCACCATAGGTTTCTGCAGCTATTAATTAGTAATTAGCCATTAATCAATAATTAATTAAAAGTTTTGAGGCCAACTCTCCTCCATTCATAGGTTTTAACCACTTTGGTGATCATTCAGGAAATAGTTTACCCTATTGTAACACGGGTAAAACTTTCGTCTGAATAACAACCAATGCAGTGAAAACCAGAGAAAGAAGGAACATGCATCAGCACCTATTTGCACACAAATTGTAATTTTATTAAAAATAACTTTCCTTCATTAATTCACAATTATTAGGTGATGCTCTACAGATAAAACAGAAAGATTCCTTGATTCTAGTTGTGAATAATTGCAAACTCTTGGAACAGTTGATAACTTCATCTTTCTCATAATAAAAAAAGTATCCAAAAATCTTCTTTAATACAAAGAATTTCAATCCCAAAAAAGTCCTACCATGCATGCCTTGACTATGCCACTGTTACTTTGGTGCAACATAATTAGAGTTGACAACCAGTTCAATGGAAATTTAGGATGCAAATTAAAATTTAATAATCAAATTAGATCTATTACCTGACTCAAATCGCCTAAAGTGTCACTGTCACGATCAGATCTTAGGTAATCAGGGTTTATCAGTCGCATTAAGTCCTCTTGCAAAGTGCTGCATGTTCCAAGGTTGGCACTGTTGCGATTTGCCGAGCGCCCAGTGACACCTGGCCTTAGACGAGCTTCCCCAGTGTCTCTTCCAATGCTCCCCCCACCACTGCTACCTCCAGATGGCCTTGGGCTTTGGTTCCGACTGCTACCACTTGATGGAGTTATTGTCCCACTTCGCTTTGTGTTTGCTCTTCGCATACGAGGGGACACATTGCTGCTGCCAGCTGACAATTCATCTGCACAAAATTTTATTTTAAAAAATATGAAAGTGAGTAAGGATAAGACCATATAATGCTCAATATACTTGAAATTATAGTGAGTCTTAGAGGAAATAGTCTAAGAGGATAAATGATTCATTTTTATAGGTCAAAACAGGAACTTCGATAACTGTGAACTCTAGCTCAAAGATACAATTGTACCTTACATTTTTTAAAAGATCTTGAATATCATAATTATCTATGTATAGTTACCTTCGCTACGTGCCCCAGCAAGACTGGTAGAACTGGTGTCAGTAGAATGGCCATCACTCAATCCTAAGGGACGGACCAGATCACCTCGATGGACACAATCAGGAGGTAAACTTGCAGATTTTAAGGCACTAAAATCATTTTGTGGAGTATATTCACTGAGCTGAAATGTAGAGAGGAATAACATTATAAATGCTTATTATTATATGTTGATGAAGCAGAAGTCAATACAATAACAAGTGGATCACTGTTTTCACCAAGAAAATCATATTTCCTAGCCTTATCAGAGAACAGAACAATCAAAACAAATGTAATACAAGATGAATTAGTTTTTCCATAAAAAAGCACAAACGTGATATAGCCAAGAATTTGTTTTGGGAGTCCATGTTAAGTATAAGAGAGGTGGGGAAGGGATGGAGGAAGAATATATTGTTGAATCAGGTACTAAATCATGTGTTTAGGCTACTTTGAGAGACACTGTGATGACAGGATAATGCTGATTTTTAAAGACTTTTGCTATTCTAATTCATGCAAAAATACAATACATGCAATTTTTATGCCAGAAAATTACATGAAAGGAAAAAGTTCAAAATTTAATTTATACAAAATGAAATTTAATGAAAATGTTATCCAGAATAATGAACAAATAAAACCAACATTTGTTGTTAAAATACATGTGCAATTTTTTCATTTAGTGCCATTTTTTATTTCTAAATTTTTTGGGAGATCCAGATTCCATGGACCCTCCCCTGGCTACATCACTGCATGTACCAAATGGCATTAAGGACACACTCTAGGATACTATACATGGGAAGGAATTACCAGATTCTTTGATGTAAATATGAGCTGGATAATGATAATTACCTTTGATGATTTAGAATGATATTCCAGTTGCCGATCCATCCTAGGTATAGGCCTGACCTCCCCAAGTTTAAACTCCTGCGATGCCGAAGGCTGTAGCCCTCCAACCATAACCCCACCATCATTGTAGATGGACAAAGAGCCCATTGAAGAGTGGCCATGAGAGGAGTTCACAGGTGTAATGGCATAGTTACTGTGGTAATGAGAATTCGAGCTTGAGCCTGAGATTTTCGAGTTGATGTTGGGAGTGCTGCCCTGACTCGATGAATTCGAGACGGCTGGTTCCTCTGTGGGTGGACCCCTCCTTTTGGGTGCCACCTGGTGGAATGCACTGCCCCCACCAGATCCCAAACGTGCTGGCAGTGGTGGGGGAGGGGGAGATCCATTTGTTCTCATGCTCAAACTTGGTCCGCTGTTCAAGATGATGCCAGATGCACCCGTGGTGGTTATGGCATCCTGGCCGACCTCAGATGGTTCCAGCAATTCATACCAGCGGTCATCACTCGAGTGACCACTAGATGAACTCGTCATCGTACCCTATTTTAAAAATAAGACCACATGTCAGCATGCAGAAGTATAATTATGTGATAAAAATAATCACTTTTGCACACTGAACACACTTTTAATAAGCTATGGCAATATAGTCAGGGTGGCCATGAATGGCAACAATAGCCATGGCCACTAAAACTAGGAGGAACAAACCGCCACTATTAACATGATCATGGGAAGCCATTGTCACCAGGGATGAGTTCAGCAAAATAACAAAACACACATTTTATTTTTATTAATTCATCATGGAATATTCACAGGGCCATGAATTATTTCTAATTCCAAGTTTCCCTGATTTTATAATATTTTTGAAAAAATAATTTCCCATGCACTGATTTAACTTTCTATTTTACCATAAAATGCAATACTTATATTTCTTGCTACACTGACATCAAAACAATTTTGGTTGCATATATGTATTTTTACATAGTTTCTAAAGGGACTTTCTCGGAAAGAAGGCAGATTTCTTTTTCCTGCCAACAAAACATGAAATATGGATTTTAACTGTAAGTTAGAAACAATTCATTGTTATTTGCATTGTGTGTAACAAAAGGTAAAGCAAATTTGCACTGATAAGTACTACGTAATATATATTTCCACTATGGCAATCACAAAACCACCATCAGTGGTGAGGACTTGCCAACAATTTTTTTGCAATACTTTGAAAATATGGCAGTCCATCAAAGGCAGGGTAATTTGATATAACAACTGAGTGGAGGCAGACAATAGCAAAAATGAACACAGGATTGGCAAACTCAAAAGGGTATTCCTAGTTGTACAGCACCCTTAAAAATCTTTATAATTATAATACAAAGGCAGGAATTTGATGACCATGAATAATTCAATGAGAAACTTAGTAAGTACCTCTGGGTTTGAAGGAAATCTTGAGTCCATGGCAGCAAATGATTTGCTGCTACTTCCAGTGCCATAACCTGAGCTGTTACTTGATCTTGGGGGTGATAAGCTTCTTTCGTACCTAATAAAAATTAGAGATTGGAACAAATATTATAACCAATAAATCAGGCACATAAAATTCTAGATTAGATGAAATAAGAAGTATGCCATGCTAATGCAGCAGAACACCAGTAACTTGTGATGGTAATATTTAGATGAATTAAGAGCTATTATACCAAAAATTCTATAACACATATCTTTGAAACAACCCACCACTTTAAAATTTAAAAGGAAATTCTCCTTTTATTTATGTAAAAAGCACCCCCAGCCAGACTGAATGATTCATAAAAACTTCTAATTAGATAGACTGATACCTTCTTCGATGATTTCCAGGAACAGCTTGTTGATGAGTAGCAGGCTTTGAAGTGTTTTTTCCAGAGGGTCCATTAACTTCATCAGGCCCTCCAAGGTTCTCATAGTCACCTTCATAGTTCCCTATGGTGTATTTGCAATCGGTCAACCAGCAACCCCTAAAGAGAGAAATGGCGATAAAAATACTGAAAATACTCTTAGAGGTATTACATCAACCAACAGAAAATTCTGATAGTTTACATGGCATTGTGTGGGTATTTTTCCATCATCATCACCATATGTGATATTGACCAGATAATTATGGGTGAAATAATCCACACATTACTGTAGATATTATTGAATACATATTTACTGAGCGATTTGAGGATATTTTTCCATCATTGTGTATCAGCATGCATGTTTTTGATCCAAAAACTATGGGTGAACAAACCAACAGGCCATTATAGATGCAATTTAATGTATATACAACTGAAATACAGACTCACCGTCTAGGATTCCCATCAGGCAAAGGGGGAATTACAGTTACTGTGACTAGCACAGATGTTTTCAGTAAATCGACCATTTGGTCGTGGGAAAGAGTAGATACAGCAACCTTGCAGATCTGAGGAGAAAAATAATAAAAATCAGCAAAGGAAGAAAAATCTACTATGTGGAAAAATGTGCAAACTTCAGCCAAGGCATTTTGCAGTCCATATTCATAGGATTCAATACTTCATGGCAAAAACATTAAGTCAGAAAAATAAGCCTCAAAATTAATAAAGCTAGTCTACTTTTAGGTTATAACTGTCAATCATGAATGTCTCTATTTACAGGTAACCATCCTTAACTGAGCAACTATTTGACTCAGACAGAATGAAACAAACCAGAACCTTTCTGAAGAAATTATAATATGACAGGTTTGCAGACAATCTTTGGTCATAAATCATCTGTATTGAATGATGTTTTACCATTTTGAAAGGATGCTTTTACTGGAAATTTAAAAGGCCAAAACTATTCATGAAACTGTATATTTTTACTTTTTAAAAATACTTCGCATTAATTAATTGAGTGCCTTACACAACTTTAATTGCACATTTTTGCGTTCAATTGCATATAAGAATTTCCAATAACTGCTACTGATGGTCATTGTTCTTTTAATGTAATGCAATGATAATACTCATTTATTCAAATTTTATGGCACTACAGACAGTAGTCCATGCAATTCACTATTTGTATGGAAAACTTATATAGCATGAGTTGAGGAACTTGGATACCTCTGATGTCCAAGCTCCACATGAAAATACAACTAATATAAGTACCTCAACTAATCGGGCTCCTTGTCGAAGACCAGCTGACCAAGCATGCCCTGAGGGTTCAACTTGGGTGACCACTCCATCAGGTTGGACGTGAAACCCCAACTGCCCAAGTGGATTCCTACGAAGGGGGAGCTCCTGAGCAGCAGGGAGAGGGTGAAGGGTTTTTGATCCACTCCCAGGGTTGCCATTACTGTCAATGGATCCATCTCGCTGACCGGCAACCACTCTTAACCTAGCCACTATTTCCATTAATTCATCCCTATCAGCGTCTCCATCACAGACTTGGACCGTCACACATTCACCTTGGTGGTAATAAATCCTTAAACTGAAATTAAAAGGCACCAATTATTCAAAAATATTCGTAATACATGTTATCATGCCAAGGTATACATGAACTCACCAATGATGATATCTCACCTGTTAGCTTGTGCTGCCCATCCAAGGATGGCTTTACATGGAGTGACAAATACTATTTCCTGAGAGTTCTCCTCTATCAATACAAATGTTTCTGTTGATATTGCTAAAAAACACTCAACAAGTGTTGACTGTCCACTATCGTCTAACAAAACTTGCCATGAGATTGCACCTCGCTGAGCAGCATCTGGCAAGAATCGAGGGGGCTTGTGACGTTCCTTCTTTTTACTGCTGAATGACAACATGGCTGTAAATAAATAATGGTAAACAAATGTTACTTATGTACAAATATGAGCAAGAATTTGTACCACATATAACAAGTATATATTTCAACACCTCGATTTGGTACAAGAAGAGTATGCAGAGTGTTGCAAATGAAAACAATGAATGAGAAATGATGCTTACAAAATTTTTGCCCGCTATCTACAGTTGTTGTTGTGGAGTAATTAGCAGTAAGATCTTTCAGGTACTCTTGTCTTGTACGTGTGGCCATTGTTGCAAATTTCTCCGAGCGGTGGGCAGCATTTTCAGCATTAATGACTAAAATGAAAATAAGATATATTATGCATATGGTTGGGATAAAATAGAGGAAGTTCATTAATGGTGACATTAATTACCCAATCTAAAAATATAGCTTTAAATTGCATCAGTCTATTACCCACTATAATGCACAGGGAAGATTAATTTTGAAAATTAAGGCATCAATATTAAAAATACATGCAACAAATTCAAAAGAAGTGAGGAAAACAAAGAGGAGCACTGCTGGATGAGAATCAAGTTGATCACTACCAGTCTGTAATGAATTTCCGGGCATTTTCATACTGACTGACGACTACTAATTTCAGGAGAAATGATTATATCTGCAATAAAGTTATCTCATTCATGTGAGATACATAAAAAATGAGGAGGATAAACCAAATCACATGATTTTTTAATAACCAATAAGTGGATTAAAAAATACCTTTGGCCAACAAGAAATCAGCAAATGCTTTGGACTTTGGATAAATTGCACCATCTGCAATAGGTGGGCCAAAAACTGGAACTTCTTTTGACCTACTGACAGCAACACTAAAAGACAAACAAAAATTACACATTAAGTAATAGAATTCACCAACAGATTTTGCAATGATGAAAATTGAAAAAAGAAAAGCAAAAAAGTACCTGTATTGGACATTTTCCGTGCATGGATTCAGTACACGAACAACAATGAAGACATGCTGAAACTGTGAGCGAATATTCTTTGGTGTGAAGGGAAGAGCACCAGGCTCTTGGAAGACAATAGTAACAATATCATTACCAATATGACGCTTTCGTAGCAACTGGAAAAAATAAATGAAGTAAGGCAACAAAGTTATACAATAGTTCATTTGGTACATAGATAAAATGCACATTAAAAAAGATAATTACCTGTTGCCTATTATTTGGTGTGAAAGGTAAGAGTGTGGATACATGAAACATTATCTCACAGTCTTGATACTGAGCATATACAGAATATAAACCAGTAGAATCCGCTGTAAACAAAATAAAATAATACTTAATAAAATGATAAAACTATAAAAACATTGAACAAAGGAAAAATTAAATATAATATACTATCTGATGGATGGAAATGGCTAAATCTGTTACAAAAAAATTTCCTACTTATGAGAATTTAAAGATCTTGAATCAGAAAGTTTGCAGATGCCATTGTACAAATATTCACAGAAATATTGCAAAAGAATAAAGATATGCATTGCCTAAAATGGAACTTACTCTTGTTGTCCAGTCCAGCTTTATATTTATCAAATCCTTTAAGCCGTACTCTCTGCCCAATGGTCTCAAGAAACTCATTAAATGCTGGCCCTGCTTCCTCATTGTTGTACATTTCCTCCTCTGTTGACTGTCCTGCTCTACAATACATGATGCCTACTTTGTAATGAGTGGTCAGTCCTTGCTGATCTAACTTGAGAAGTTGTTCCTCCGTTTGGGGTGACTGCACACCCAGCCGTAGGCTGTTAAAAAAGATGATAAGATTCCATTACGACATAAACGTGGGCTAATAACTAAGCTTTGTGAAACATTCAAGAAAATAAATTATGAGGAAAATTAATGCTCAGTCATCTGCTGTACTCCTCATGTTTACAATTACTGATACATAAATTACAGTCAGAAATTGGCAGGGCATGGGTCATATCTCATGGAATTAATAGAAAGTATCTGGACTCTCATTAGATTTGGCAAGTCCATTTCATTAAAAAATAGAAATGTCTAATACATGATAATAATTAATGTAAATATTATTACTACAATAAAAGCATTAATTATCAGCATATTAGTATAAGTATTAACTTACCATGAAAGCTGAATTTCTGGGGTCACGTACTCCAGGACTTCCTTGGTATTGATGCCCTTACCACTAGATGACTTCAAAGAAGGTATTGCATCTTCAAGGACTGATCCTCTTAAAGTTAAAAGCTATTAGAAGAGGAGAGAGACAAATGTCAAGTAAATAACAATGAATGTCACTTGATAAAAACTTTTTATATTCTTTCACAATTTATTATGATCAGGATATTATAAACCAACAGAGGGGTGCTTAGGAAGCCCCTACCAAGTATTTGTCCTTCATCAAGATTCGTTAACAATTTAACAAACAAGAAACGAAAAATAAATTCAATATTTTATGTAAGGTGTGAATGGGGAGTAAGAATAAAGCCATCTTGATTTTCCAAATTTCCCTTTCCCCACAAACTGATCTCTTCCCAAGGCTAAGTGCTTCACAACCAGAAGCATTCAATGAAGTGAGAGAAATGCTCCACTTCGGAAGCGGAACACTAAAGAATTGAGGATAAAACTCTAGTCTATAAATTTACAACTTTGTCAATACCCTGAAGAAAGAACAATAATAATTACACAAATGGTCCTAATTCATGGCAATCTGGCAAAACATACAAACTGGATGCATTACCTCGCTTGTCCTGACAATGAGTCGATACAGGTACTGATGTGAATTGTCAGATGAATTAGAGTTGGAATTGTCAGGCTCCTGTTTTTCCCGTCTTAAACTGATTGCAACGGGTCCAAGGTTTTCGTCAATACCAAACCAGTTGTAATGCTCTGCAAGAGAAATGAATTTTCATTGAATAATTATGAAATACCATATACAGTTAATCCTTGAATTAGATGGGTCATCATTTCCCTTTCACTTAAAGTTAACAAATAACATGAGGAATCTAAGAGGAAGAACACGAGGAAGAGTTCATGCAACTTAAAATTCAATCTTATTTACAAGTATTTCACGCATGAAAATTATGTGCTACATTAGGTATATCCCACCCATAGCCTAGAATGGCCATTAATCCAAAAACAAGCCATTTAAACTCACAGAAATTAATAATTTGTTATGTTTAGGTATATTTCAAGTAAGTGGAGCCTTAGAAAACTCTTCTGCATGGCCTCAGTCACTCAGAAACCAAAGAGGTTGGACATCTTTGACTTAACTGTTACTGTACTTATTTTTAGTCATCCAAAAGCATTTGATGGGATATAGGGATGCATTTAGAGAAGGAATTTCATGTACCACTTTAAAGGCCCTGAATCAGGATGAGAACGAAGTCGACTGTATACATTTGTGCATAGGAAAAAGACTATAAATCAATTTAGAATGCTAACAATACATTGATAGACCCATATGTCATCAAAATATTTATTGGTACGGGGCCATCCCAAATGAGATTCTATGTCTGAGGTATATCATCATTAGATTCAGCATCTTCGATGAATTATTGTATTGGAACAATTATCATATTTCATCATTAGGGCACATGACATCATTTTCACCATGTATTTTCTGAAAATGCCAGCTATAAAAATCATCACTGCTTTAATTATGGATTGTGAATATAGATGTATATGACAAAAGCATGCTTCATTGGTTAGGCCATGAAGAATGAATGGATGAGAGTTCCATAACAAAACAGATATTTGATAATGGAGAGAACTGCTAGAGAGAAAGGGGTAGATCATTAAAATCGTGGGTGGGCGTGGAGGAAATGCCTCTTCAGAGAATTATTAGGAGTCTTCAAGAGTAGGAGAGTGTGCATGAAGTAATGCATGATGACAGAAGCAAAGGAGCTTTCAAAGGATAGGGCAGTGAGGAGGAAATAAGAAAATATCGAAGCCAGGCCTCTCGGTTTATCATCTAAGTTGAGCTCTTTAGAGCCGACCCCAAAGGGTAACGTCGAGCTGAATATTATTGTATGTCTACGCATTTATTTATTTTTCCTATTCCTTCGAGAAAAATCGTCACGCCCCTCATTTTCGCATCCTATACTATCACGGAGTTACTATATTCTGCACGCTCTGGAACAGCTTCTTCCAGCAAACTAACGAAAGAAGTCTAAAATCAAAAGTCAAATATTTTGACGAACGCAGACGGGGAGGGCGGACACATACGGTGGAAGGAAGGGGGAATTCCCAAATGGGGGAGTGACAGCATGCGATACACGATGCGTATCCTTTTGGACAAACAAACAAATCCCTGCCGGGTCAGACCTTTCACACCCGCTACGCAAAAGGGGATACGGCGACCCGAGCAAGAAGTTACGAGCAGTAAGAAAAGTCCTCTTTTACGCCCTTTGGTTTGGGACCAGGGAGTTGGTGGTGAAAAACGACGCTGCACCGACGCTCCTTTTACAACCCTTGTTTTCCGAGGCTTTTCACGCGATGAAAAAAAGCCGCCGATGGGGATGGGAGAAACATTGGGACCCCATCAGATGATAACGAGGTCTCCAACACGGGGGTGGGCGGGGCCCTCCACAACACGCGGCGAAGTACAGGGCCCCCGAAAGGTGGCGATGGATGTTGGGCACCGGAGGTGAGAGGCCATTATATAGATGGGAGCGTCCCGAGGGGTGGAGTCACTGGGCTGTCCGGGGAAGGGATGGGTGAGATTCCGGCGAAGGCCCCTCACATGAAGGCCTAGATCGCTCGTCTAGGTCTAGTCTTGGGATGCCGGGAGAGTGAGGGGAGGATGAAAAAAGTTGAGGGTAGGTGAGCCGGGAATGTAGCCCGGGGGAAGCGTCAGTCCGGCCCTCATCTTGGGTAGAGGTGGGGGGTACGTAAAAAAGACACAGAGTTTACAATTTGTGTACGCTTTTCACCGGTAAGATATACCGGTGCATGACGGTTGAAATCTTTTCAACTCGATATTGCGTTTTTGAAAGGTGCTGTCATATTTAACCGCCATCATGAAATTGAATAGTGATTATAGATGGAAGAATGAAAAGAAAAAAGATTCTCCTGAAACACAACTTAATCGGATGTGGTGACCACATAATTTCAGTAATATATGCTGATGGTAAATAATAGACTTGATGAATAATACACCGTAAATTGGTGTTACGAAAACAACACCAATAACTAGAACTTCTTTAAATCGAATTTTTAAAAAACGAAAGAAATATAGTTTTTCTTCATGGTATTGTACACAATTAACTTTCTCGTTCCCGAAATGTTTGGAAGAATGATAAGATTCTTCTGAAACATAACTTCATCGGATAAGGTGATTCAATTCATTGACCCTTTCTACTTTCATAATTACAGTAATTACGCTAATCGTTAATAATAAACTTGAAGAATAATATAACGTGAATTGGCGTTACGAAATCAATACCGATAACTAGAACTTCTTTAAATAGAATTCACAAAAAATCGAAAGAAATATAATTTTTCTTAATGGTATTGTACACAACGTTCCCGTACCCGAAATATCCGAACCTCAAAGCATTTTCAGTCTCGAAAGCAAAATAAAGTTTGTACGTCAATTAATCCAAGTTCAACCTCATACCGACTTATCAGAAAAATATACAGAGTGCATTGACACATCGACAAGTACCACCCATCCCTGCTCCTGGGGAACATCGAGCCGTAATGGATACAATACGAGCGGCAACTTGAACTTAAAGGGCACAGATGGAACGAACGGGAAGCGGGGTGATGGAACTTCGTAAAAGAGATCCGAAGCGCCCCGATTTCCCAACACTCATGGGGTTTGCAGCCATCCTTCGCCGAAGCACATGGCTTCCTCGTTCCACGAAACCTTTTCCTCCCTCCCAAACACATTCGTAGACCTCAGACATCCACAGCCCTCCTTCAACCAAAAAACCGAGAGGGTCTGGGACCCACCCACCCAACCGACCGCTCCGTACCTCACACACCCTCGTCTATCCTGTGGCTCCCTCCTCTTTTCCACTCGCACACCCCAGACCGGAACGTGAGGAGGAATGAACGCCGACGCTGAACACGGGAAAGCTTTTTTTGGATTCATTTACGCCCTGAAACAGATGAGGAGTCTAAGGGGGTGCCCCTTATTCGGTGAGTTGGGAGGTAGGGTTATCACATATATATATTTTTTTCTCTACAGGATAGGGAACGAAAGGACTCGTGTAGGCGACGAAAATGATATTTATCTGGACGGATCTTTAATCTTCCCACTTCAGCAAAAAACCCCAGCGATTCAAGCATCGTGAAATCCAGAATTCAAATGTTACAATGAACCCAGCTTCATCCATTCATGCACATCCACTTCCATATCTTAAGGTGGTTGGAAGGGGAATGGTGAGTCCTTGTGGGCACATTTTAATAACTTTTCGATTAAGTCGGATAAAAGTTCTAGGACTAAACTTCACTCATGCACATCGATTTACACCTAGTAAATAGCTATATATTCTGTAATTACAATGATGCAAGAGTTTTATTTTAAGGTTTTAATTGTCTCAATGAGAGCATTGCTATGAGCTGGGTGTACGGCGCGCAATTCGAAATTTAAGCGAAAGCCATACAAAGACACGTATTTTTTTATTCGGCACGATTCCTTGATATTTAATAGGGACCATTAAAATTATATGGAAGGTATGTTTTTGCGTTTCGGTGAAAATCCTGCACGTATGTCATCGAATTATTTCGAAATAAATGTCAAAAGCCAAGGGCTTCGAGTTAAATTAGCATTAAATTGCCAGGAAACCAAATCGGTAACATATCATTTTTTTCACTTATATCTACACATAGTACTTACACTACGCGTACGAAAAGTTACAAGCATATCTATAAACACATAAACGAAAATTGCTCTTGCTACATTAAAGTGATTCCACAACTACGTTGATGGTCAAAACAAAAACTTAATTCAACCCATTTGTTTTCTAAATAAACAAAATGATTTCACTGATGGCATGTCACAGCTACTAAAAACAAAGTTGAGGTAAAGTATAAACTGACTAAGCGACGAACATAATGGTAATGAACGCTTCTGTCCAGCTATAGGAGCAAGGCCATGGACAGTACCAACAGTAAGTACAGAGGTAATTGCAGCGAAATTCACACTGAATTTTTATCTTTTTGACTTAAATTATTGAAGTTATTTCCAGAAAAAAATGTCTTAAAAGGATGCCTTTTATTTTTATTCGGATTCCTCAGGGTCTTTGCTTCTTGTCAACAGTTTTTCAAGAAAACGGCTTCCATACTCGATAGAAAAAATATTAGTTTTGTCATGTTCTATTCACTCTCACAATTAAGCCCATGCAACTACACGTTAGATTTCAGAATAAAATAGCGTGTTAAGGTTTGGTTTAGTCGTTCCCATCAATACGAGGGCACGCACTTTTATAAGCAGTCGGAATACGAATTAAATGGCATTTCAGTTTTCACGGAACCATCTTGAGACAAAAATATACAGAATGTAGGGCTAAGCAGGCGAGCACATGCGGCAGGCAGATGGATTGTTACGACGGACAGTTGAAAGCCTCCAAGCATTGTGAGGGGTAGACATAGAAGTAGGAAAGGGAAAAACTCATTTTCGGAGGTAAATTAAGCTCAATATTAACCACATTATGTGAAAACACATTTTAACTGCTAAGCCAAAAGACAGTAACAGACAAAATTACACATTTTGAGATCAGAGTTGATATTGTTTTTTTCAACCTTAAGGATTTCAAAATAACTAAACAAAAAAAACCGTATCTGTAGCGGTTTGCCAGATATCACGTCCAGCTTTCACCGCACTTACAGTATAAATTTCAGTTTTCTAGGCCAGATAACTGTAACTACATATCATTCTCCCGGAGAATCTCATTACTTTTGCTCCATTAAGATTTATCTTCATTCCGCACAGGCAATCTAAGCATCAACTAAATTGTAATCTCTTCGAAGATGCACTAGATCAGGGGTGGCGAACCTTTTGGCGATTGAGTGCCAAAGTTTATGAAATAAGAGTATACTCGCTCAACTAGCGTGCCAACCCATCGAGTGAGATAGAGGTATCCCTTAGCGCCCTCCCAGCTCCGCGTGCCGAAATAATTGCTCCGCGTGCCACTTTGGGCACGCGTGCCATAGGTTCGCCACCCCCGGACTTAATGAAAATTCAAAGACTCGAAGGTAACAACTTATGCATTTTTTACAATTATACCGCAACTATCTTTTAGCTTAGTAGGGCAGTACAGTGAGGCAAGATCATTTTTTTAACCCACTTAAAGCAATGGACGAAAAATTAAAAAAATACTTATTTTATTCAGAACGTAACGAAGGAGGTGGAATTGATAAATAATGATGGATTACCTGTAGTTTCTCCAGTACGAACACGAGAAAAAATACATCAGAGCCCGTATTTCTCCCTAGTAAACGCTGAAACGCAACAGGGGAACACTATGGACAACAGTAGGAGCGACAAAATGTTCAAATGTTCAGAGCTAGTAATGATTAAAAATCTTCTCATGCTTGTAAACGAGATACTTACGACAGGAAAATTCTTGTAACTCCTCCGAGCAACCCACGAGAGAATTTGTAAAATGCACTAAAATGGTCACTCAACGTTAAAGATTTCGGAGGCTGATACTATCTAAGGAATTAGCATTCTAAAGAAACTGGAACCGTAAGGAATTCTGGCGAACGATCCCATCAAAATGCTAAGGACGCCAATGCACTGTTACGTCTCCTCGCCCCAAAGCTATCCGGCAGCGAAAAGACGCGACTCACCTAAAACGGTAAATGCTATTCGTTACCCATGTTCTAGAAGGCTCTCACTGGAGTCACTCCGATAGCACTGATCGTGAAATCCCACCACATCTATCAACCAACTCGAATATTCCGGAACAACCGCGATTGATTTAAAAGCCATAACTCAAATCGCGGGGGACTTCATCGGAGAGAAGGTAACTTTAGTCTCGATCTATCAAAAACCATGTAAACATTACTTCACAGTGAATGTAAGTTTGGTGCTGATTAATTGCTTGGTATTCCTCAGGGGAAGATCCAGGAATAAGTTCATGGACCAAATAATGAGGAAAGTACATGGGAAGAGATACCTACCAGGAGGTAAGGGAACTAGTATTAGATAGGGAAGGATGAAAGGCTGTCGTCTACCAATCTTAGGATTGAACGACCAAAGAAGAAAAATCTACGTATTAGCAGTTGGTGTTTGTTTCTCACGACAAAACATCCAATAGTCGGCGCACATTTTGCCGTAATCCTAGAATCCCACGCATAGAAGAGTAAAATTGTTAGCTCCGTGATACACCAATTTTTTATAAAAAACTTCAATTGATTAAATGTAGGAATATAAAAATGAAATATTATTCGATGCCCGAGTCTAACAGTTTAAGTTACGTGTAAGCTACGTCAAGTATATCTCAGCGCGTAATAATTCCAACATCGGGGAAATTTTGATACAACTGAAATGAGAGGAAGCATTCAAGGTACATATTAATAAAAAAAGGAAAAAAATCCCCTAGCCCAGTTTTTTATCTGTTGAAAAATCATGAGCACAAGCGTTTCAGAATGCGACACAAGGTTCACCTGGACAGAATTATATCTCATGAGTGTTCCTTTGTTGAAAGCCGTGGACTCGCAATCCGGTCGTTAGTCGGGGGGTAATGTAACGAATAATGCGACCGGCTGCCGAGGAAAAGGTCACCCGATGGAATACCGCCTCGGGCAGGGTCGTTGCGTAAAACCTGTTGCATCGGTCGGTTGCCTTGACAACTTGATGACAAGTCTTGAGTGGCTTATGGAGGTTCAATGGGTGCAACGCCCGCCATGGAGATATCCCAAAGAAAATGAAACGCATGTTGTTGTAATACCCCCACTGGAAAACAGGTTACCCTTTTCAACGAAAATATACACATACTAAAAGTTTTTTGTCCCAAGTTCATGGACCCCGGAGTATATTTCAAAGGAGGGGTTCCTGAACCAGGGATTAAGAAGGCCACTAAATTTCTTCTCTTTAATGCGCCATACGCATTTCATTTGGGAGAAGCATCGGTACCCTGAAGCATTTGGTGCTGCAGGGCCAATGCATTAAATACAAATGAAAGTTTTTTTCGGAACTCAGAAGGAATGTAGCCCTATGGTGCCACAAAACTTGTTGCATTAGGAATTAAGATGAGCCTATAGTGGAGGCTCTGTAGTTGGGGGTTAGGAGAGGGATATAGGGGTACGTCAGGTATTCATAAAGGCGAAAGACAAGTATGTTAAACACGGAGGGAGAGGGATGGAGTCAGGAGGTAGATTTTAGAAGGTGATTGAATCAGAAGAAAACATAAGAAACGGTTAAAAGGCGTATTAAGACGTCGAAAACATCTAACAAATATCTGCATACTACAACAGCTAGGACCATGAGTAAAATATTTGGTAAACAAACTGCGGAAGAGATCTCTTTTAGGAGTTATTTTTTTCGGCCAATTTTATAATTAGCTTGTGCGACAAGTAGTTTAGCTGGTTAAGCCACGGTCAAACTCTTCTTCATCCATTCTCCAAAAAGTTCTAACAGAACGTCTCGTATTTTTCCCGTAAACTCTTAACCTCCGAGAATTTATGACACCTTCTTGTATTAACACGCGTTACTATATTCCATATTTTGTTTGATACATACAAGTTTCTATTATATTTGAAGCATACAATTTTTTACGTGTCTGTGAAAATTCGCCCTCAGTCACAAACCCTTGAGGTGGCTGGCAAAGTGCTATGCAGATTTGAAAGGTAACGGATTGGTGAGGCGGGTAATGGAGGGGGCAATATTGGTGAAGAGGAGAAGACGTAGGAAAACGACGGGAATCCTCAGCGAGGACTGGGGAGAGACATTAAGAGTTTAAGGAAGTTAACTCGAGATATAACAACACATACAATTCAATGAATTCAGGCCCATCATTAATCAAAAGGTGATA
Organism: Ceriagrion tenellum; assembly: GCA_963169105.1. Classification (NCBI taxonomy): domain Eukaryota; kingdom Metazoa; phylum Arthropoda; class Insecta; order Odonata; family Coenagrionidae; genus Ceriagrion; species Ceriagrion tenellum. The sequence goes on along the minus strand of OY720636.1, from coordinate 88,231,849 downwards.
TCTTTCTAACGCTACCAAAACATCAGTCACTAACTGCACTTGTAATTTTCGACATATAAGCAAAAAAAATAGAAGCCAATCTTCCAACTGTTTGGTACGGCTGAGCGCTCCAGTGAGACACTTTTTTAAAAAGTTAGGAAGTTCTGACGCACAGACAATGTCAGAAATTAGACGGTAGGTTCTTTGCATGTTTCATTCGAGTAAAAAAAATAAATTTTACTGCTTGGAGAAACAACTTTTCGGCTAACATGGAAAGCGTAAAGAGAGACAGCTGAAGGAGTGAAAGACAGCTGAAGGAGGAGAAAACAAATGAGCATCACTAAAGATGTGAGAAATTCCATTAACACCACCGCACAAATGTATGACAACGAGTGGCTCGCTACCCAGGGGGCAACCCTCGCATGAACGCACTAATGGGAGCTCGCTCTGATGTTACATCACGTGACATATCTAAGCGTGGCCAAAACCACCACATGCTAAAAAGCTAAGGGGAGCCTAGACATCCGCGCACTATTGAAATATGCCATTCGCAGGCGTACACATAACATAGAAAACTCTGAGATTACTCGAAAGAAATCCTCATTTAAATCTCAAAATACCATCCTCCATTGGATTTTAAAACTCAACGTGCGAGAAAATCTCTTAGCGCTTCCAATTCGGTAAGCTGCCGGACCCATGGTATAAACACATGTATGAAGACCACAGCCGAAACAAACCATAGTCTAGAGGCGAAATATACTGATGTATTCCAAGGAGAGTATGCATACAATCAAGAAGAAAAAGTAGACAGGCATACAATTAACGACGAATGATGAAATACTAATGATATGATCCAAAAACATCAGAATATTATTCACGTACATAGATAGATAAGAAAACATGGATTAGTTTTGTAGCTCTTTGGGAAGGGGAAGAAAGAGAACAGGTTTTATACACTTGATCATAAAGGGTAGGATGTATGTTGAGATTATGAATGAATTATTACTGATAAAATAAAGAAATATTACTAATAGTCATGGCCCTGAAAATGTAAAAATGCAGAGGATTTTTACTCATTTCTATTTGAACCTACTTGAAACGGGAGATTATAAAATAATTAATAATAGCTGAAAAACAAGTTGACTCAAAATTAACGCTCGGTCCTAGATAAATGGTGTCTGCGAAATTAAGTCGGTAACCATGAATTAGGTATATATATTAGGCTCTTTGGAGTTTGAAATGGCATATCGTCGTATTCCAATCAAAATTAATAGAATTTCACCACGAATTTTCACGTAGGACACTTTGGAAAACTAAAATGACCCACATAAAGCCAAAAATAAGAGGCAACAATAAACGACAATGCTTGACACTTTTAAAAGCATTCTAATGATTGACGATTTTAAGTAGGGGGTGGTAAAAATGGAACACTGACGATATGGCTATATAATCAGCATAGCGTTCGGATACATCGCTAATAGGTTTCCAAGAGTCCACAGTTTCAAATTTAAAGCTGAGAATCGACATATAATAATTTTTTTAATTTGATATAAAAGGCATTCTCTAGGAAAGGCCAGAAAAGTTCTGCGGGCCTGACTCGATTAAACAATGACTTAACGAAGTCCTTCATTGCATCTCATATCTGTATCATGAGATGATCCCGAAGAAAGGGAGGAAAATATTCACACACCCCTACAAATATTTCTTCAATGTGTCTATTATTACCATCCATTATACATCACATTCCGTTCAAGGTACGGACGTGACCCCGGCGCGCCAAAATGATTTCCCGCCCCGCCCTCCAGGCTATGCGGTGGATAACGAGCGGACGACTACACAACTGCGCTTGGCCCACCTCGATGACTGTATCGGGGAGCCCTTATTTAAAAAGGAAAGACGCCTGGTTAAAACATATTTCCACAGCCCACCTCTTGATAGGCCGGGATGGCTCCTCCGCCTCCGGCGACGAACAAACGGAAAATAAAAGATATCTTCCCCTCCTCCCCCGACCATCATACAGAGCGGGGAGGATTGCCGGGGTGTCTTCATACACAAGGGACCCTTCGTCACCCCGGAGACGGCAATTTTCATAAATTGACTCCCCGATCCCTGAGCGGTGGCCCCTCCTCCGCTCCATCATCAGACACACGTTAACAATCTCCCATTCCACCCCCAGGGTCCCATCTTGGGCGCATCTCCCAACTCAACAAACACCCATTGCCTTCACACGCCTGAGGTCGAACGCACGCTTACCCCAGCAGCCCGCGCACGGCAATGGGTATTCAACTATTTGATCGTTATTCGAGTTACGAGAGTTTGAGCTCGGGTCCAGATGCTCTCGCCCCGTAAACCATTGCCCTCGCCTGCGTCGCTTAAAAAAATCTTTCCCTCGCATACGAGCGGGAAAACCACGAGATGAACGGTCTCGCAAGATTGTAAGTTTGAAGCTGGCTGTTTTTCGGAAGATGTTCGGCACATACTCATACATACATTGTACCAATCACGCAGTTCCTTTTCGGAGTTGGAACCGTAAAAACAGTTTAATTCTCGGTGAGAGAGTACATAAGTTACAGTTTCAGGCTTCACTTTGTGGAACAGTGACACATGAAAAGAGAACTCGCTTTGCACTTTTCACACAATTGTATTCTCTCCGACCATGATTTCGACAAAGTTATGTCATTATCAAGGTACAAGTTTACATTTCCGTTGTCCATATATACCTAACAGAGGGCGGGTGGGGGAGGCGAGGGAGGGAGGGTGGAGAAAAGAAGGGGGGGAGGGAAAGAAAAGTTAGTTGATTGATTGACCAACCAATTTTTTCTTTCCCTCCCCCCTTCTTTTCTCCACCCTCCCTCCCTCGCCTCCCCCACCCGCCCTCTGTTTGGTATATATGGACAACGGAAATGTAAACTTGTACCTTGATAATAACATAACTTTGTCGAAATCATGGTCCGGGAGAATAAAATTGTGTGGAAAGTACAAAGCGAGTTCTCTTTTCATGAGAGAGTACATACGACAGCGGCATGAGGTTAGAAAAGAATTGCTAGATTTAGTAATTTCTTCCACACTCATCAATCCTTGCATATAGCTTTGGCTACAGTAACCCTCATATATTGCTTCATTCGCGCCCTCCTGCGCATAGGATTCCTAATATTACTTATCTTAGAGAGTGTATTCCACCACACTACCCATGACTTTCTCGGTTTACCCCATTCTCTCATACCCTTCTCTCCACTATCTTAAATCTGCTTCGTTATTCTACTCTCAACCATTCTCTCAGATGAAAGAAGAATAATGAACAAGTACTAACTCTACCGTACTACGAAATAAATAACCTCAAGCATATGCTAATGGAAATACGAGGCAGAAAGGATATATTTTGAATGTCAGTTTTACCTGGGACAATATGGGACACCAAAACTAACGACAGACACACGCTTCCTATGGAATTACAGCTCTGGCCACGTAGACAAGACTTCAATCATCCGTAAAATGTTTTTTTTTCATAACCGGTACTAACACCTTACCCCGTATGAAGTAATGTTCCGCGTGTTTTGGTTTCCCACACTAGTAGTGCTAATATGCCGTGTCATCAGCATCTTAACCTATGTAAAAATTTTCAATAACGCAGCACTCTCCTAATGGTTTTGCCTACTATTGTCCTGATATCTGATCGGGTCCTCCCTTAGCGGCCATGAGAACGAAGGTTCAACATTGAACTGACGGGAGATTAGCGCACCTGGTGGGGAACCATCCCATGCCATATACCTTGGGGGTGGCTGACAAGGTGCACTGTAGATTGAGATTTGAAATACGGACAGTTTTACGAGCCCTGAGGAGTTTTGTACTCCAATTTCTTCACTAAAAATCATGATGGTGGGGTATGAACACTTTCATTTAGATAATACTCTGCAAGCAGCCGGATGGGCTCTCTCAAGAGATTAAGGATACCAGCCATAAAAAACCTGTTAGAACGGTGAGAAAGATACAAAAGACAACAATGCGTTTAGCATATTATTATTATATTCGTTCACGTAGTAATGATACAATGAACTAGGGGAGGAGTTACTACATCCATTTGTTCAACAGTGTATCACACTCATTTTGCCAATTTGATCAGAGCAACGGATGCAGGATTGTTGACCAGAATCCCGTGTATTCTGAATTATTCTGGTAGCCGCAGCCTTTTGCATAACGTCCTAGCCTACAGCTGTTCCCAAGTCACGACAGTCCCGCCAATGTCTGAGTTACTATTTCGCACGTTGGAATTTTGAACAAAGAGAAATTCCTCAATGTTTTGTTCGCTTATTAGGTCTTGATGCGCAGGGTCCCTTCGAAGACATACCAAAGAGCAATTTCTTCCGTGATGACATATTCATCGGTATATTTTAGAAAATACACAAATGACTTCTGATATAGGAAGTTTGCAATGTTCTTAAAGTACAACCGCAAGAAATAATTTACAGAAAAATTACATACCCATTATACGCCATTCCCTTTCTTGATAGGTAATTTAAAATAAATTAGTTAAGGCAGTTCGGCTAGGAAACTGGCGCTCTATTAAGACATGCTTAATATCTTTGAGACACACCAAAATAATTTTTTTAAATCAAACAGTAGCTACTCGCATATTCCTGTAAATATTTACAGGCGCAGGCCTAAAACAGCCAACAAGTCATTTCTTCATTTCAGCATACGTCCTATCTTTCTTATCTAGGAGTAGGAAGCTTAAAATTCGAGGAAACTACCTACGTATGTATATTATACAAAGATATATTCCTAGACGATACTTCCAACCAATCGGTCTGCAGCTTTTCAACAACGGACGAATTTCAAATTTCGAGAACTGGTCCTCTCCAGGACGTCGACGAGTCCGTAAAACTTCTCACGCACAATCGTCTCCGAGCGTATAAGAGTGGTGGCTTGGGACCCCCTCGAGGTACTTATCTGAAAACTTAATGCCCGCACGGACAAAGGACAGAAATCATAAAATAGCAAGCGGCGTTACAATAAAAATCCTTTGTGAGGGTTTGAAAAGGGAGCTTCCGAAGGGGATCTTTCAGGTGGGGAGGAGTGGAGGGAGGCGGTGTGTGGCCACGTCCAACTCCCTAAGAGGAGAAGGGGGGGAGGCGTAAAAAGAAGTCCGCGTTTTAGTTGCCCCGGAGAAGACGAAGAAGAAGAAGATTGGGTGAAGAGTCGTATAAGATTGGAAAGAGGAGGCGGAGGAAATTCGAATGGAGGTGTGCGTGAGGGGAGAGGAAGAGTAGGAGGGTTCAAAGGAAAAAAGGTGAAAGGGGTGGGGGAGAGGAAATTCCCGAGGATGGCGCGTGCAAGGGAGGAAGCCTACGGGAGAGCGGGAAGACGTGGCAACGCCGCATCCTTCCTCCCCCTCCCTCACTCCGTTCCTCACCCACCTCCTCCTCCTCCTCCCTCTCACTCTCGATGCTTCGGATGCGTGACGGACGACGAAAGAATACTCACCGCGGAAGGAGAGAGAGAGGAACAGAAAGGGTTGAGGAGGGAGGATCTTAAGTGGAGGCGGGGGCGTAGGACTGAGAGGGAAGAGGTGGGAAGGACGGGAGTTGGATAAGGGTTTGAAGCAGTCACAAGCTTGGAGACCATAATTCTCCATCCATTTACGGATTCTCCAAAACGGTGTGCCCGCTGGATTAAACCCTCACAATTCAATTCAATTTCCAGGTCAAATTAAAATTTCCCAGGCGCCATTAACGTTTATACGTAGATTAGGAACAAACTTACTTTAACAATAATGCTTCCGTCCATATTTGAGTGAATTTAGGACTAGTAAGTCTATTATTATATTTAACTAATTTCAAACAACGCATAACGCCATGACAAGGACGGTGGAAAAACCCACCACAGCGGATCTCGAACCCGCGACCTCAGCTGTAGAGGGCGATCTCGCCAGGGTGAGCTTTTCACCATCCTTAGGAAGGGTATTTGTGCTATTTGTCACCAATGAAATGTAAAAAAGAACTTAATAGTCTTACATTCACCCAAAAAAAGAAGGAAATATCAATATGCAAGTATATTCCTGCCAGTCTCGCTACACAAATTCTACGTGAATCACGATAATATTATGAAAAATAAACAAAACCGAAAAGGTAGAAACACTCATTTTTAGAAGCTCAATCAACCAAACGCCATTTAGATGGCATATACACCGGTTACTTACCTAAAGACACATATGCGCAATGTTATCAAATTAAACACAGTCAAATGTTCGAACTCCAAATATTTTATCAACTCTACACGACAGATTGACTCCGAAAACGGAGATAAAGACATAAATTTCTCATCGAGTACAAAAAATAATTTGACCAAGTAATAAATGCGTACAATTTCATCAAACAAATACGCTCCAAAACGTTTTTCATTACGGATAATTTGTTGGGCGTGTCCTTATACCCTAAGCCAGACATCCTAGTTACGGCCCACGGGGTAAAAAGTAAAAACATTGATTAAAGATAAAGGTTGTATGAGTTTAGTTAATTTATAGAGATAATGCAAGTGGCACTACGCTAGGTCGCACATGGGCGGATGGAAGGAATGGCGAGTGTTCAGAGGATGTCGAGAAAATGGAAGGAATTGGCTATTTTTTAATAAAGAAAATGACAATCGCAATAAAAAATGCAAGAGGATGAAGACCTTTCCGTGACACGCGCAGGCACACATGAAGAGATGATGGAGTCGGGATCAGTCATGCGACGTGTCCACTCTGCGCCGGGAAACTTGAGCGAAAAAATTGATGTTGGGGGGGATATATCATCAACACGACCGGACAGTGTCGCGAGACCGTCGATTTCTCTTCCTTCGGGCCGCCCCTTTAAAGAGGGACTCTTTTTGTTATTTCGGACCGGTGAGACGAACCGTCATCGGTCCTAAAAAATATATCTTTGAATTTGATTAGAATTTAATGAAGTTTCGACGATGGCATTTCCAGTAATGGATATTTTTATTTGTCAAAACATGCAGGGTCATTTACTCAATCGTTCAATCTTAAGATTGGTTAATCGTATCTCTCCATTCTTCCCATTTTAGCTTCCCTCACTCAGCCTTCGTGGTATATACATTTCTCTTTATTTGAGATTCGGGGTTGGCAGTGAGTGATGCCTATCTTGATATAATCAGAAGCAAGGGAAAGGGAAAGCTTCCCTATTAGGAAATGCAGAATTATCAGCGATGCAAGAAATAGCCACATTGAGTGATCAGGTAATTACCTCATGGGTAAAAACACAAAAGCACTATGAGAGAACGAAGGCTTTCGCGGTGCTCTACGTTGATCTCCTTCATTTTTCGTGATCTACCGCGTCTTAAATTGGATAATGACACTCCTTTCAGCGTCCTCAGGTCGAATATGCCGATTTATGAGTTTGGCCCTCCTTATACAGGACCTATTTCCCGCCAAATTTTGGTGCTGCTCTCTCATTGGTCCTTTTCAAGATTCTTCTCTATGTATCGTCCGGGTAGTATCCGTGGCCTGTTGAAGTTGTCCATCCGAGCTATTTCGATCGATTCTCTCATTATCCTAGGGTAATATCTGCTCTCTCTCTCTCTCTCACTATTACCTTGGCCTCGGAAATAGGTCCTATATAACGAGGGCCAAACTCATGAACCGGCATCTTCGACCTAAAGACGCTGACAGTAGAGTCAGCGAAACTGTTGTTACTATCCAACAAAAGACGCGGCAGATCCCGAGAACAGCGCTATATTAAAGGATAATTTTTTACAGTGTTTTCCCACTGAGGCCAAAACGATATGAGAAATAGCTAATGTAGTACAGAGTGAAGATCTATGATTTTTTTCCCATGCAAGTATGCGAAATTGTAACGATTCCATTCCAGAAGCTTCACGGGAAAAAAACGTAATACAATAAACGTAAGGCCTTAACTTTGCCAGGATTCGACGTATTATTCATGGGGGTCTACAACAATAACACCAGAAAATCACATGCCAAAGCTCACAAGCCTAAACAACAGCCTTCTCACCAGGGTTGAAATTCGCTATGAAAAAATCATTTGACTTGACCGGGATGCGAACCCGGATCTCCCAATAACCGGTTAGGTGTGTTAGCTAGTTACACAACCAAGCCATCTTCCTTCAAGGCGAATTTCGAGGGGGGTGTATGCGAACTAGATGTTCAGGTCTCAAGTCTACATTGTAGCACATGAGACGAAGTCGTGCTTACAAAGCCACTGTCGCGGTGGATAAACCCAACATTGTCGTTATTAAAACGACGAAATTGACAAATTTCCAAACATTGCATGTAACAAATGATGTGGTACAAAGTCACTCACACGGGTGCATATGCACCAGGGTTGAAATTCGCTATGAAAATGATGATTTTTTTCATAGCGAATTTCAACCCTGGTGTATATGCACCCGTGCGAGTGACTTCGTACCACATCATTTGTTACATGCAATATTTGGAAAACAGTCTTCTCGTTGGTGTTGATTCAACGTTACGATTCCCGAAGGCGCTGGACGGTAACTTGCCCGAATAAATATCAGCTGGGCGGTAACTTGCCTGGGTTCGGAGAAGGACGGCTGGAGAGACTCATTCGGAGCGAAAGTGAGTCAATGGTATTCCTCTGAATTTAGAACCCCTTCCTTTCAATTTTCCATCTCATTACACCTTCCGGAGAAGAATTGTGCTTCACAAAGAGCAGCGACGGTAAAGATCATACACCACAGTTGAACGACCTTCTTAAAAAATCTCACGAGTGAAAATCTTAGTCCAAGGCGAGATTCGAGAGCAAGACTTTCAGGTCAGCTGCCAATTGCATCCACTCATCGACTTATACATAAATCACTCACCAGCAAAAAAGTATAGGTATCGATGAAAAGAAAACTGACTAATATTTTCCATATCAACGTTGAATACTTGATTGATGAAGGGTCAGAGTCATTGAGACAAAACAAATTCTTCAATATCCGGCGCAGATTTGCTTTGGAATAAATCATTTATATCTAATTGGATTTATTTAGGAATAATATACTGCCACCCGTTAAAAAGGAAACTAGATGAAGATAAAAGACAATACGATATAACAGATAAGGTAGGAGACGATGGAGGCATAGTTCCTAGAGATAAAGCTTAACCTATTTAGCTCCAGAAATGGCACCAGATTCTTCAAATAAAAGCATAAAAATGAAGGAAATCTGGTGAAAAAGCTGTGTTCCTCCTTCAGTGAATGACCAGCAAAGGTCTCTTTATAAGAGGTGGGAAGGAAGTATTGACGAAGAAATAGTAAGATTGAAGGTTTTCAATAGACAAAACGTTACTTAAATATTTCAAAAATCAGCACAATTAAAAAAAGGAAAGCACTATAGGCTCGTTGACTGGCCAAACTTGCGACGTTTGACTGCGGACAAAGAAAAAATCCGTCATGTACGACGAGAATTAAAAAAAAAGAAATTAGAATGACGATAATTTACCATACGGCTTAAGAGATTTGTGGTGAAACCACGAATAGGAACCTCTTTTCCCTGTCAAGACAATGTTCGTCAAAAATCAAATGACTGGAAATATTTCAGCTCAGCAAAGAGACAAAACCTTTTCAATTCGAAGAGAATTAAAAACAAACAAGCTAAACCATTCAAGACCATCAGCAGTACCATAAGTGATCCGCAGTTCTATATCTACATACTACTCTGCGAGCCGCCGCATTGGCATGTGGCAGGGGGTGTTAGGACACCAGCGGTGAAATATGGAAGGTTATGGTGACGTGTATTATGGGAGTGAATTTATTGGAGCTCAGTTTTTATTATTGATGTCACTCATTGAGCGTGGAAAGAACGAGTTTTTGTACCTTTCTGTTCGGCAATGTATCTCTATTTTTTTATCGCAACTGTCAGACCTAGAGATGTAGTGTGGCGTCATGATAATATTCTCTGTGTCGCTCTGAAACACACCAGTACTAAATTTTTCAAGCAAGCTAAGCCTAGCGTGTAGCCTCCGAGTCACACACCTAAACCCCTCTGAAAGTTGTGAAACACTATGTTCGCTCGCAGCAGTTAGCAAGAATATGTGCCCGTCTTCGATATCATAACTCCGCCAAGAAGACAACAGCCGTCAAAAATCACCTGAGGAAAATGAAGGGTGACCAGAAAAGGAGAAGAATAAAAACACAAGAGATCGTCTCATCTCGATAGGTCACCACTCCCCGAGCTTCCGAGTCGAGTCCAAATGAATTATTGAACACGCGCAACGATAAAACGATACGGTAAACAAACACTATCCTGGGAGGAGGACGGAGAGGGACCGGAAAATGTCCGGGGAGGAGGAAGAGGGGGTGAAGGATCGAGACAAGAAGTGAGTCCTGTGTTGTTTCGCTGACCACATGGAAGTAGAGGGGTGGGAGGTTGGATTTAAGTGCCGAGAACGACCGAACAACAACGCACGAGAGGTCTACTACAAGTGTCTTATCACAGTGAAGTTACTTCTATGACGGTGGCCTAAGAAGCCTCGTGTAAGCAGTACATACTTCGACGTGTGGTCACTGACTTGAAAGACTGTAGGTATCGCACTTCTAATTCAAGGTAAGACGCTGCGCATCGATTGGGTCGAACGTTGCGACCCATGCATACTTCTACTTATTACCCCGCAAGTCACCGCCAGGGTGTTTGGCAGGGGGCAACCTATCACCAACATGGACTACAGCGAAGAGATTTATTTTCACCAACAAATTCCACACTATCGGTACACTACAAATGCTACAGAAACTACTAAAATGATCCGTTATGTAACTATGAAAACAAGACACAAGAGTATTGCTGGGAACATGCAAAACATGGTGTTAGCACTACTCGGTAGATTTAGAAGCATGCATTAGTGGGCATATAAATTAATCAGCTACACGACCTGTCAACTAACCTACTTAAATGTCTTAACGCAGCCATTATGGTCACTTATCGACCTCGGGTAAACTACATTTTAAACCTTTCAGTTCTACCATCAATTTCCCTTATTTTATCCTCATGATTTGATCTACCGTAGTATGTCAGGGTTCGAAAGTTATGAAGTTTGGATTACATCAAGCGTTAACTAGATACGGATTGAACTGTGTATTTTATACTTGTGTAGTATTTGGATACAACTATAATACGAGGAAACATATGAGGGAAGGGAATATTTTTAGATACTTCATAGCACATTTTATTACATGACTGAGAGCGAGGGACTGAAAAATTTATATTAACGTTATACTCCATGTTTTCAGGCTTAACTATGATGAAATCCATTGTCACTATTGTAAAGACACAACTTATTTTTAGTAATTTAAGGTACAACTTGTTTCGACGCAACGGTATCACATTCAGGTACCTGCTGATAAGGCCCTTGCTTCGAAACTAGCTGTACTTTAAATAAATCCCTTAGAAAAATATATTGGGTCTTCACCGCAGAAAAATGACGAATAAATTTGCCCGAGAGCGACCCAAAGTTGTACAATTAATATTTCTTTTTTTTACCAGGAAAGGTTTCTATTCGAAGAGATAACGTAAAGAAATGACTCATAAAAATTCCACTATTGAATAACAGGAATTATAACTAATGTACTTCTTTCGCTTTATAGATACACACATATTTAACGAAAGTTATACAGACACGCTTATAAAATCCGCGAACACCCGTGGTATTCCTGCTGCTCGATGTAAAAATGGGTTGGCAGCCAAAATTAGGCGTTCTTACGAAGTAGCTATATTCATAGTTTCACTTTCTTCATTCATTTTTTCGAGGACCAAACGGAAGTAATGAGCAAGCAGAACGATGCCCGGAAAGTATCGATGCAAATCGAGACATAGTTCCACTCGCTACTTCTATGTAAGTCAGCTTTCAGGGGTGATGTCCCGTTTACACAACTAATGTACGTATGACGGTCCATACGACGGTTGGCTGAATTCGTAACGTGAATGCACGTTCGCACGATGGTAATCCATTGATCCTGACGTCGTCACTTTATAGCGGTAGCAAAAGCCGTAAATGATAAATAATGATAATGAAAAAAAGACAATCAATAAGGTGAAGCAGATGATGCTACTTAAATGAATGAGCACTGAAATATGTTCCACAGACCCAGGCGTTATATATTGGAAGTTCGTAATAAAAGAAACAAGTCTTTTACTGAAGGAAGACTCCGTAAGTCGAAACGTTTAGTACTTATATTCAAAATCAGTTGGAAAATGCGATTTTTGTCCTTATTAATCATAAAAATGTCTCATTTTCTTAAAAAAAAAATTTCGAAAGCCACAAAACGCCACATCAATGTGGTATTTCTTATTTCGTTCGCTTGCTTTACTTCTTCGCCGCGATGCCACGGTGATTAAGGGAGGGGAGGGGGGTCACGCTGTGTTTACGATAGTAGGGTGAATGCATACGGAGTTGCTACGTCGGTCCGTACGATAGTAGCCCAAACGAGGCACAAAGTCGCCTCGACCCTACGACAGAGGTACAACGATGAGGACGACAACGTAAAAGAGGGCGTTGGTTGCGTCGTGCAACGGGCAGTGGAAGGAGGAATACGAAGGCTGGGAAGCAAGAACAGGAAAACGCGGTGTCCCGCAAGGTGACCACCGCGACGGCCTCAACCCATGACTCGCATGATTTGAAAAACAAAAAAAGATGGAAACGGGGAGTGGGAGGAGAAGGAGGGGGCGTAAAAAAAAAACCGCACCGGACTGCGATGCGATGCTGCTTCGATACGGGAGGAGAGGTTGGTGGAGAGAGAGAGAGAGAGAAAAGAGAGAGAGAGAGCGGAGAAGGGAAAGGAAGAGAGTAGCCGTGCTTGAGGCATTCGCTGTGTGTTTCAGCCGAGGGAATTTTATCCCTGCGCTCCACCACTTGGAGAGTATTTTTTTTTGTTCACAGAGAAACACAAAGAGACAGCATGCAAGAGGGAACGGACGGCGGATCACATCACATAAGTGCAGATCTCACTCCAGTGATAAAAACCGAACCAAAAAAATATAAAAACAGCAAATAAAACCGGAATCGGGATTCGATAACGAGGAAAAATGTCTCCGGCTATTAACCCCTCCATTCCACTATTTTATTCAAGCGTGATAAAAAAAACTTTCGCACTACCACGATCGATTAAGATTATTGTTTCCTTATTAGATAAAGTCCCACTTCAACCATGAATACCGGTATCAATTATCGAATAAAAAATATTCAAGACAGATATTTACATCTATGAAGCCTCTGTTTACGGTAAGCGATTTAAGCAGGTCATGAAAAAGGTGTATTCTTAAATATTATATCTTTTCTACTTTTCTGTGCGGCGAAGTGTTGAAGCCTAGGCAGAGACTAGGCTTCCCGTCAAAGCTATACTTTCTGCCATTTCTCTAAGTCACCATGTTTGGCGCTTAAAAATCGATAAAACAACTGATTGTCACACAGTAAATTTTCATTGCATTAATATTCGATTCATAAATGTGCTTTCTAATATTGTTTCCAATATTGCAACTAGAAAAATAGTTTGCACTCCGAAAAATTCACTTGTTATGGATAGTGTTATAAACCCCTACCAACTTCGAAACTAACGATTCTATTGAAATTTGACACGCAATTTTCTCATTAAAAGTGAGATATTGGAAGTCGAATTTGCGAAGAAAATTAGCTAAAACATATGAATATTATTTTTATGGATGGTCACTTATCTTCATTTCGTTGGGCAATGAGGTGTTTCGGGATAAGACGTTCTTAAGGTTTCCTTTGCTGCCTCGACGAAAGATTTTTTAGATGAATCGGTTTTGTACGCTTACAATTTGAAGAAATACAAGGCCGATAGAATACAAACGCCAGAGTCAACGTTACGCAAATTCCTCCGTCACGTCCTGCTCAAATAAAACACCCAGGGGGTATTCACATCAGCCATGACCATCGAATTGGCCTCCCCCGCAAGGAACGTTTGCCTCCGCCGCTGAGAGCGGACAAAGCCATCGGTGGGCAGGCATTGAATCGACCGGCGGCCATCGCACGGTCTATTCCGCTCGAGTGGGTTTATTCGACCGTGATTTATACACGATATTACGAAGAAAGAGCGCTCTAATTAACGAGTGAAGACGGAAATAGAAACACGCCCAGCAATATCGATGGGCGGGTAAAAAGAGCGTTGTTATTTGTACGGCCGGGAACGAGGAAACCCCTTAAATGCATAATGGAATGCGGTAGGCATCGGTGAGTAACACAAATGAAGCGCGTCAAAACTTGTTGGCTTCGAAGGTATGCATGCGCACACAGCGGTGGGGTATTTCCGCGAGGTAGAATTATTCCGTGAATAATTATCTCCTCTTTTCATCACATTACTGGTTACAGTAGAGTACCCTCATAATTTTTCCCTTTGCGCTCGTTTCAGCTATTTAAACATTGTCTATGAAAGAAATAAATATGGCTGTCTTAAATTTTGATGGGCAAAATTACTGGACACACTTTGCGAGGCAACAACCAATGGAAGATAATTGGATGGAAAAGTGAAGGGGACGAATTGCAGAGGAGGACCGCTAATGGAATATATAAAGCAAATTTTGGAGGGTGCCAAAGTAAAGAACCATGCGAACAGAAACGGTTGGCTATTAGGAGAGTAGAGCTTCAGCAAACCAATCTTCGGATTGATGACTTTTAATAATGATCATTTGATGCAAGAGGGAATGCTAAAACTCAAGACTAATTGTGATGGCATGAAAATAAAAGTTCCAGCAACCCACATTTTCTGGCTCCTAAGTACACTCCCGGCTTTAGAGTCTCGACATTCAGGATCGAAAACTGCTCCCAGGGTTTCACCAGTAGATTCTGACCTGAGTTATCACATGTTTTTCAACACGTTGCCAAAAGCAGACAGCCGAATCACACATCATGAATCAACCACGTCACCACGAAACCATGGCCATGAAAAGTCACGTTCAATTAATGAATCGGTAGAACATCAGAAGATTGATTAATATACCTTCACATATAATTGGTCCGTATTTGTTCCGGAAATTGCGATTAAATCTAATAACTAGAGGCTCTCGAGCTAATCACAGCTCTTGGCCTTTTTAGTCTGTAATCCGCCCATTAAATTACAATTTTCCACTATTGCTTACTCCATGGGACAGTGACACGAAGCTAGAACTAATCTTAAACAGCGTCATTAACCGCAGCCCACCAAATAAATCATACACCATCTCTCCAACCTTAACACGGCGAAGATAATTTGGCACCTGAATAATGTATTTATGGTCAAAGAATATACAAGTTTGCGGGAAGGCCTTATGAATGAAGGAAAAAACTGCAATGTACTTTCAACATTTTTAGACGACTTGGCATAGCTCAGAGTTGATCAGGGATGATTAGAATAAATAAAGAAAGTTTCATACCGACAGAAAAGTTTTCCACAGTTGAAACCCTTAGTTACACACGGTTTAATTTTTTAGCGGTTACGAAGCGAACAAAAGCATGATAACCTTTCAACTGGCCTACATTCGGAGCTACCGATTTCCTTTATCAGCGTACATCCGATTCAATGGAATATTCTCTCCCGAATTTTGGCCAAAAGAAGGACAGTTCGAACTAAGGAATATATGGTGCACAAAAATAACTTAATATTATGCGTTTAGAAGAGAAGGAATATTTTTGAAACTGTGGCCGACATAGACCTTTCGTTTTAATGAATTCCATTCCTCCAAGGCAAACACCATCCCTCTTTTCCGAGAGCAACTATGTCGCTGTCGTGGACAGAAATCCAATCTGGTTTCAAACATCGGGGGTAGGGATAGGATTAAAGATAAGAGAGAGATAAAAGCGGCTGAAAATCCTACTTCCGGCGCTCCATCTTCTCTGACAGAGCACTAACGGTGACATGATATGCCCCTCGCGAACAATCACCTTTGTTGTTGACGTCAAAGAAGAGTCCGCGCAAGCGAGGAACGTGGACCTTGGGAATAATGGGTAGGTACATTTTCTGCGAGCGAGATTATTTCCCCAGTCATAGCAAAGTCCAAATTCGAAATTTATTAATTTTTTAACTGTAGCGACTGCAATGAACATGAAGTAAATACTGTGATATGATGGACCAAAAATAGTTTTAAGCCGCTGAAAAACTCAATAACTAAATACGCATACGTATAGGTCTTAAATCTGACTCATGTTTTTGGCGCCATGCGCTTAACACTCCTTCAAATCCGCAATTTTTTTAGCGAATTTGTAAAAAGCTTTACAGTGAGTATTACATTTATTTTTTAAAAATAGTCGCGAAAGTAAATGAACAAAAAACCGTGATATTTTTTAGGCCTTTATAGCCATAGAATTTCCTCAATTTAAAAATGAAGTCTCTCTGGAGTACATAGACGCACCACATCTCGGATACCATTTTCTGGCAAATATCTTGAAGAATAGAGCGATAAGTGACTAATGTTTTGGCATCTATGGCTAGTGTCCTAAGACCCAGCCCCACACCTCGGCGGCGGCTCGCAGGGTTGTATATCGATATATACACAAATCTTAGCCAGAGAATCACAACCAGCTAGAGACAATAATCAAATCAATTCACTTTACAAGGTAATCGAACTTAATCTCTGATTCTGTCTGAACTCATATGTCTCTATACGCACAAGATGCATACTTTCCAGCCCAGACGTCGAACCTTTACACGTTTGAATTCATTGCTACAGCAGAAGTAATGCTCAGGGATTCACAAAACTTTGTAAGTTTTACGAGGAGTATTTATTGGATGACCGGTTTCGTCGAATAGTCGACATCATCAGGTGAAACTATTCGACGAAACCAGCCATCCAATAAATACTCCACGTAAAACTTACAATGTTTTGTTAATTCCTGAGAATTATAGAAAAGTTTTACCAAGTTAAGACTGAAACTATGGAATTTGAGAAGAAATACATTCTTTTTTGCCCATTACAGTCATTATCAGCTGTATTTCAGACTCTATGGATTCCAAGCCTTTCAATCAGCCCACATTTCGGCTAGTGAGAGTAAATCATGCCCACAAGCGAAATGCGAGACTAAGTTTGTCGGTGATAACTGTTCCCTCGAAAAAATAAGAACTGCTCTGGTTATCGCGGTCCAAATATGCTGAGTATTTAAAACCACGAGCTCAACACGGTGCCATCGACTGGATGAGTCGCAGGTTTTACTTTCACAGGCATGAAAAAAATCAGGGATATTTGAGACTTACTTTTCACAAGTTATCTCCACGAGCTTTTACAGGCGTTCAACTGGAGCTCCTCTGGAGATATAACCAATTAAGAGCGACAAGTGCCACGTGCATCGCGTCATAGGAGGCCTCAGTAAAACGTCAAGGATCAAACTCATCTTGACCGAGAGGAGGTTTTCATAATTCAAAAGTTCCCGAATTTTTTACTTCACAAGCAGCTGAGGTGATCTTATATAACCATACCTAAGCACAAAAATGAAATCAGGATGCAAGAGAAAATAAATATCATCAAATAGCAATGCAGAAAAGTCAAATGACGAATAAGATTTATGATATAGGATTGAATGGTGGTGTAGGAAGGGGTTTACCGAGAAAGAGATGATTGAATGAAGGGAAAGATACTACACAGAAGGAATATTAGCAGACTAGACTTAAAATGGCAGTGAGTGTGAAACAGTTCGGGAATGTGATAGAAGAATAAATGGCAGGTAAGGATATTGCATTATAGATGAAATTAGAAGGTGTTAGTCTTCTGGGCGTAATAGTAATAGCTAAGCTCTTCGTCTGATCCTAGCTCGAAAGGGAACGGTGTCATGGATACGTAGGCATATAAGTAGCATGAGATTAAAGTGGCGATTTCATAATTTAAATGAAACAGAAACGGGATGGCCTCCAAAATTTTACCCCGGTTCGCAATTTGAAAAATCAATGGGGAAATATTCCTCGTCTTGAAAACATTCCTTGTGTTCTGTAGAACATAAGGAATTCTACCGACAGAGTCATGATTTTCCCATAGCCCATTACTTTTTTAAGGATTTTTACGGAGCATGAGCTCTAAACTCATTTTCCGTAGAATTAGTAAATTTTCGCTGACGTGCTATCAGGAATTCACAGTTATGAATTCAATAATGATAGATATCAATGAAATGCCTAATTTCAACCAAAAAATGCGAATTTAAGGGACGAAGAATTTTTTAAGTTGTCACCTACAGAGATAGAGAATTCTGTAGATCTCTCTTGAAAACAGTCTTCAAATTTTTTGGCAAAGACTACTAGAATGCCTTAGGATTGAGCTACAACTATTTTTAAGAGAATTCAAAACAGAATTTTTAAGAAGGTATCAAGAGGTATGAATTATGAGTTCTCTCGGTAATCTAATTGTAAGATTTAAAGGTGACTAGCCACGTCACAAACTTTGCTATTTAAGATTCCTTTCTGAGGAAAAGTTGAAACGTATCGCTTGAATCACCCTACTCTACCTACGCCGACGGAGAAAACTTCAGAAAATTGGTCAAGCGTCACTAGGACAATGCTTATTAAAATAGCGAAGACCTTACACGCATATGAGACCTTGAGACTCGCAGTGAATGCCGCGATTTCCATTTTGAAAAACGGAACGCCTCCAATGCCTGGCTACCGTAAAAATGTATGGTGCTTGCTGAATAACTTTGACTTGCTAACTGCATATTAAGTATCGCAGGACCGACACGAGAATAAGGACGAGGGCGCGAGAGAGATTTTCACTTCCCATCATTCTCTTTTAACACCGAAGTGACTCAATTCCCCGCGAGAAGAATTTTAATTAAGACCAGCCACATGTCATGACATTCTCAGCGCGCTCCCCCCTCCTCAAAGAGTCTATAGTTAGCAGAGGATCGGTTGCTTGTCTTTTATCGTCTGTCACTCAAACGCAGCCCGACACATTTTTCCACGCATCGCAATGACACACCGACGACCCCTTCCTATTTTTTTCTCTCGCTCTGTATATATATACGAACCAGACGCATGGGATTTTTTTAAAACCTAGCTGCAAGTAATCTTAAAACAGATACCTCCTCCAGCCGCTGCCATCCGCGATCCGTTACCGCCGTAAAACATAACACAACCATCATCAATTACGATAGGACCGCGACATTTACCGCCAAACAGACACCAACGAAGTCGGCGCGCGCTTGTTTACAACAACCGCGCTGAAAACGCACGGGATGCATCTCCATGCGCGACCTCATCTATCCTCCCGATTTGTGACAGGAAGTTGAATATTCCTCATCCGATAATCGGTTCCTGCTTTAAGATCGATCACTTCGAACGCTACTTTATTTCATCAAACAGCATTCGTTTCTGCCTATATTTCACACCGTACAAGGGGAAAACATTGCTGCGAGGAGTTTCAAATTGGGGCGGGGGGACCTAGGAAGAATTCCATTTTCAATTCATCATTATATTGCTTGCAGCGATAGAATAAGACTGCTAATCCAGGCCTCGTTGTGAAGAAAAGTCCTACGAAAGGCATTCAGTTCTCTTAAGAAATGTACGGCAGTATTAAAATCATTTAATTTAAAAAAAGTGAGGTTTCTTAGATGCTTATAAAATACATTAGAAACCTAGACTAAACCCCTTATCCTTCCTCTACTTTATCATCGAATAGTTCGATTGTTTATCAATGCACTTAAATCATATTCTATGAATGAATTTCGAGGACTCTTTTTTACCTTCCGAAATATTCACACAGAGACCCAGGGGAGAGGACAGCTACATCGCGTATTTTAGCATTCATTCGTCTTCAAAAAGCTGAGACAAAGTCGCGCTACGTCTCTACCGGTTAACTACTGCAAGGTCAGTGAGGTTACTACACATCAATCGCTCTATTATTGGATCGCATGATAATGAGCTCAATAGTTAGCCCCTCATTCATTTAATAAACGGGGCGACCAGGCGCCGATGAACATACACTATACTACTCAATTTACGTGAGACTTTAAAAGAGTTTCCAGCGTGGGTAGAATTAGGTGGGTGGCGGGAAGATGTAGGTGGAAGTGATTCACGATTCAATAAAACACTTCGAATTCCACAATTTAAATTTAAATGTAACCAGGTTTCAACATTAAACACCGCACCTAATGGTTCTCAATAACGGGTTATTGTTGTTTTTCAATTGCGCTCATGAGAGCGAAAACGTTATTGTCCTTCTTCAATTTTATCACGTTCTTAAACGCTCTAATTGTTATTAGTTAGGAATAGTTAATGGAATAAGTTCCTAGTAACATGGAACTTTGCGTTTCTAGAGGGGTCGTAAGTAAATTTTATACGCGGAATTACGAAGTGTTTCACTTAATTTCCTCGAACTAAATAATATATATTTCGATCACGATAAATCTATCATTTCATAACAATGTACAAATTTCGAGGCAACGAATATAATTCTTTGAGATTTTATCAACACTATTCTTTGACTTAAACTTCTTTACCAGCATGAACTTTTACCCCTTCTGAAAATACGGCATCCATTCATTGCTACAATAGTAAGTCCCGCTAATGAAAGTAAGAGTGGAGTACGTCAAAAAATGTCACTTTTTGGAAAATGAGGCTTTAAAAAGAAATACATAAAAAATAATCCTAAAGAGCTGTTTCCTGATAGAAAAAAATATTGACACATGGCAAACATCACACACTCACAACACAGAATAGGTATATAAATGTCCTTTATTTGTGGGACAACTAAGACTTGAAAGTCTCCTCACCCACGTTAATTCCTGTCACAATTATATAACCTCATCTATAACAACAAAAACTATTAAATTTAGCGAACAACTTAATCTATATTGATAAACCGTTGTCAAAAGAAAAATAACACATGCTACAACAACAAATACTGACGCACTAATATATGTAGCGGAATATTTCTACTAGCAAAAATATGGCAAACTAAAGTTGGTGCTTTCCGGTGTGACTTTAGGGAATTTGCTTAACATTTTGAATGAAAGGGTTAAACTTTGTTGTTTCACAATAGCACCTTACGACCATGTTTTCGACGGTTCACGTCTGATTCAGGTCTTGAAAATGGCGTTAAGTGTTGAAACCATGGTCGTAAGATATTAAAATTTATTGTGGAAAAAAATATAACCTTTTATTCATAATATGGCTCCTTCTGCCAACTACTTATATCACTGGCTCTCAGCATCTCAATGGAATGACACTCACTGCACTTCAAGTGTAGACACTCTGGTCTCATGAGCTTACTTGGAGAAGCGTGCGGGAGTAAAAATTTGACCTCATGAAGAGTAGACAATTTAATCTCATGATCACATTAGTACATGGACAGATTTAAATTTCACAACCAAACAGCGTTATCTTAGCAGATAAAAATAGGACAGTGTCGAGAAAAAACACGACGGTCAGAAGCAAATACGCATAGCTTGTTTCCAGAAAAGGATCGCACGGAATGAGAATCCCCGTCCACAACTGAAACAGAAAATCTACTGGGCCGAGGACGAGCGTGAAGACGGGTTAATAGTTAGTGAACCCAGAGTGGTCTAGGCAGTCGCGGACACTCCTTAAAAGGGACTCGCTCGAGAAGAAAATTCCACGCAGGCACTTTGGGGGAAGCGAGCGGGAGTAAAACGGGAGCGAGGAATACGAGGAGCACGTAATAAGCCGTTTTTAAAACTGGGATGAGCAGCGTGTCCGTCTGCGCGTCCCCGACCCATCCCGACGCAGTATATCCCTCTCCCAACCCACTGCACCCCCATCCCTCCCTAATTCCATCCGAACACAAGCCTGGAGCGAGTGAGAGGAAGGACATGAGGGGACTTTTTTCCCAGGAATCGGATAATCGAAGATTCGCTAGTCGCAGCCGAGAGGGGGGGAAGGGGAGGTGCAGGGGAGGGAGGAGAGAGGGCATCTGCTCCAGGGAGAACGAAGGACGAGGGAGGGAGCTGGTGGGGGAGGGAGAGAGGGCGGGTCGAGACTCAAGTCACCGTCCCGTTGTGACTGTACACACACTCACACCGACTCGAGAGCATCCGAGCGAAAAATAACGCGATGAGCTATGGTTTTCAAAGAGGCAGACGGCGGCGTTTCATCCAGTTGTTCCCCAACATGCATCCAGATTTGTGGAATCTCACGCGGGTACAATTACGACGGTGGACGACGACGGACACGACGTAAAAATTAAATTACGATCTACTACAAGTCGTAGCGAGAGAAGAGACCGGACTATGATTGCATGGAAAAGTAGCAGATTGGATATGATCCATTATTCAACTCAGAAAAGCATCTACAACTTGCATAAATAAATGGAATCAGGCATCACGATCAGCGGTCATAATTACGAAGATGGCTTTGCTGCAGCTCGACACTCTCCCATCAGCTAACCGTTTTGTACCATCTGAAGTATTCCTTTTCAAGTTTCTCATAGTCTATCCTCATATATTTCATCCTCGGTCTACCTCGGCGGATTATTACATGATTTTGCCATGTAATTTCGTTGTCAAGAGGCTTTTACGTGACAAAACGTATCCAATACGACGCGGGGCAGTTATAGACTTCCATTTAATGTCGAAACATCAGGAATTAATAACCGATTGCAAATCTGGCTAAATAATGACAGAAAATTCTATTTTTTTAATGCAACAATATATCTTTAAATCGCCTGATTTTTATTCTGCTCACGAATTGGTTAAAATGAGACACACAACTGAGACCATATCCGAGGCTTTGAAGTTGTTATGTTCCTTTTAACGCCAGGAAGGAATTATGGCTTAGAGGGTTTGCTGAGGGATTGTCGCTGTTGATAACTGTTTAAGTATTGAAGTGAACACACATGCCCAATGATAGGATCGTTTTCATTGATTTATCTGTGCTCGCCTCACAGGCGTTTCAGTCTTCACCAATTACACTATCGAAAATGTGATACACATATGTTCCACTACTGCCACTAGTAGTCTTCTCTTCGTGCAAAGTGAACGCGGCAAGCGAAATTCAGGGGGCACGATGAAAGCGAAAAAGCAAATGCTGATCTTTGAAACCATCAGTGACGGCGATAAACACGCATCCGAGACTCGAAACGCATTAAATTTACGCTACGACAATTCCCTGAGCGAGCCGTTTCTCCGATCGGTTTTTCATCGGGAACGATAACGTTTACTCTTCGGTGTGAAACCCCCAAGTCAAAGGCGGTTTTATTCCGCGAAACCGCGAGATAGGACCACACCGCGAGGAGGAGTAAAGTATTTAAGAGATAAAAAAATAACGTAAGAAAAACAACGACTGAAGTGGGGCTGTAGGAACTGGGCTCGCGCGCACACGGACTAACATCCCGGCCAAACATAAACTCCCGCCCTCCAGCGAGCGCGTTTACCTTGGGGGCGTCGACGGAAGGTATAAACTTGCACGCGAGGGAGAGAGAGTAAAAGGAAGCCCATCAAACAAACACTCGGGAGACCTGTGTGGACCTTAAGAATTTCCACCCCACTTCCGACTTGGTCCTCCTTCCCCAACTCCCAGAGGCGTCCACCGCTCACCCAATGGTGCCCACGACATGACAAAGCACCCGTTGAGTAATGGGCGCTTAATCGAAAAACAACGACGCGAAATCAACTCAAGAGTGAAATTAACCAGTGGGTTCTAGAGCGTCCAGGACAGAAATATTAGCGCGGAATGGACTCTATCGACTATCATTAGTTGAATGAGAGACAAATGATCCATTGTAGTCTCTATAAACCAAGTTTAGGTTGAACCAGCCCCCATGGTATGGTAAACAACTAGGAAAATACGTTAAGGTACTAATGAGCGAAAAATATGAGATACTTCTCTGCTTTGCCGTTCCTCATTCATTTACCTAGTAAATATTTCGGTGCTTCGGGTTTTATTTAGAGATCTAACACATTGTTGTCTCGTAGTTTCCCGCGACGTTTTGAATGCGATGATTTCTCCATCTTTCGGGTATTCGCCGCGTTGCTTGTCATGATTGACGACAGTTTCGCCCGGATTCCACCAGGCGTCTTCAGGTCGAAGTGCCGCTGTCAGCGTTTTGGCCGTGCTTATATAGCTCCTCGAGCTCCCGCGCTGTGCTGTGATTGGTCGGTTTTGGGAAAAGTCTCTTCCATGTGTTTGTCAGGTGGTATCCATCGTCCCTATTGAAATTTCCAGGCGTTTTTGCAATTTCAATTGATTCTCTTATCAGCCTGGGATAATATCTTTTTTCTTTTGCAATTATCCTAGCTTTGTCGAAAAGAATATCGTGTCCGGGTTCACTCCAAGCATGCTCGGCGACTGCTGACTGGCTAAATTTCTTATTGAGGGTCGCCCTCTTGTGCTCCTGCAGGCGGATCTTCATGGACCTGCATGTCTCGCCGATATATGATTTCCCGCATGAGCAAGGGATGCGGTATATCCCTTCATGGAGATTCGGCGGTATCTTGTCCTTTGGCCTTGGAATGATTTGGCTTATTTTGGATACGCAGTTGAATCTCGTGACAATATCCTTCTTCTTCAGGACTCTGGAGATCTTCTCGCTTGTGCCGGCGATGTATGGTATGATGGCATGAGATGCGGACTTCTCGGGTTGTCGTTCCTCCTGGTCTAGCGTCTGGTGGCGTTTTTCTATAATGGCGGCCCTTTTGAGGACCATTTCTTTCTTGTACCCATTCATCTTCAGGGATGTCACGAGGTGTTCCTTTTCCTTTGTCAAAGATTCTGCATCCGATAGTTTGTAAGCGCGATGCAGGAGAGTCGCCATCAGTGAAGCCTTCTGAGATGGATGATGGTGTGACTCGGCGTTTAGGTAGCTGTCAGTATGCGTGGCCTTCCTGTGTACTGCATGGCCGAGACTCCCATCGATCCTCTTCTTCACCATCACGTCCAAAAACGGGATTTGGTTGTTTCTCTCCGTCTCCATCGTGAATTGTATCGCTGGATGCTGTGAGTGACATGCAACGACAATCATGACAAGCAACGCGGCGAATACCCGAAAGATGGAGAAATCATCGCGATCTAACACATTGCTGAAGTCTGACTCACCATGCGGAACATAATGATCTACATCTACGAAATACCGTGAAAGTCACTACTAGGGTGTGTGGCACGGGGTGATTCCACACCAGGCATGAAGCACTCATCCCAGCTGAAATCCGAACCGCGCAGGTTCCCCCGGAATGCCAAGCGAAGGTCAATAGCAGTCAGACCAGAAACTAGAATGCTACGTGGACGAACATGCTTTGTGGTGCTCAATAATCAGTACCTAGAATAACACAGAACCTCGATATATTAGGTCTCAGATAATCTAGACTCTACAGTAGATATAAATCAACCGCATTTATATGAAAATCCAGTACTGATTCGCAGGAGTTACCACGGCCTTGATGATTGATGGAACAAATTTGGCCCAAATACTATCGAAAAACCTAGCCTAGCGCAAAAACTGTATCAAGTAAAAAAATGCGCACGATAAGATTGAATTTGATTCTGCGATAAATTAAAGGTTCCAGTGTTATATGTAATCGTTTTCTGCACCACTTTCTGCTGGTCATCTGTTGAATTTTCGTGGTTATCGAGGAAAGAAAACGAAAATTAAGGAACCAAATAGACTTCTCTGCAAAGGAAGTTCTCGGCTAAATTAGACTTCTCTGCACCTTACGATTCTCAGAGAAATATGGACGTTTCACGCGAGAATATTGTCATTGAGGGGGCTAGAGCGGTAATTGTGGGTCACCGAGAGCATATTTTATTAATTTTTCTAGTAAGTCGGAAAAATATTATTGGATCACATTTCGTTTAAGATAATCTGTTTAAGCAGTGGAGCTCACCATACAGGCAGTAATGGGATATACCTAAGAATAATATTTTTTTTTTCATTAATCAAAATATGTGATGGCTAGAGTTACGGCAAGGTATCTGAAAGTTCGAAGAAGATATAATGAAATAAGTTTCTTTTCGAATGTTAATTAAGGTGTGAATTGCTCGGGGTAACACCATAACATTTTCCAGCAACAATTATTATCACAAGAAACGTAGTAATTATCGTAAATAATAATCAAATCTGTGCATAATTAATCGAATTATTACGAAAAATGTGCCATGAGTCTTTAGGGTACACGTTGAAATACCAAAAAACCAAATGCAATGTTTTCCCTCTTATCTATGGCTATCACAATGTGATCTCGCATGCAAAGTTTCACGCCATTCAGTGCATAAACTAATATCGCTTAATTCATTAGGCAATATGCGAACAGTCCCCGCTATGCATTTTCGTGAAAGCTCTGTCTATATATTTTAAGTAACTTTCAAGCCACCTTGACGTAAGGGGATGGGAGGGAATTCTCATTCAAATATGCAATACGCTACATGATTCAAAATTATCGGAGCTGCGAGCATTAATGCCGGTACTAATGTATGTAAGCCTAGACAAGAATTTCGAAAGCGTGGCAAGCTCGCGAGACGATTAGCATAGTGATGAATAATCATTATGCAGCTCATTAACTAATAAGTCCATCATTGAAATAACCTCTCTAGTGAGTCTTAGTGCTATTATGGTGCCCAGCCATTCAAAATTAAACACTTTTTAAACTTGCTTACGGGTGGGTTTGTACTGTTAAGTTAGTTCCGCAAGAGCGGATGGGAATTTTACGTGCAAATAAATAATTTGCGAGTTAGTGCAGGAAAAAAATAGTTGCCGTTTACACCGGCGACAATACTCTTCTGCATGTAACTTGTCAAAACTTTTAAAGTCCCGCAAGCAGACTTGCAGAGCCGTTTACTCCTGCAATTCACGCCTAAAGTCGCTTGCTGCAAGTAGCTGACGCAAAAATTTGTCAGCGTAGACCCAATTGATCTCCCGAATTTGATTTCATAGTTGTGATCATATCGACCGTCGGTCTTAATTAGTCACATAAAAACAAATGAAAAAATACCTTAGTTTTCTTCCACTGATTTATTCTCTTGGTACATGTTTCGGCACAACGGTGTCATTATCAGGAACCTTTGTGTCGATACGAGACACCGTTATGTCGAAACATGTTATACCAAGAAATTAAATCAGTGGAAGAAAACCAGGCTATTTTTTCATTTGTGAAAATCGAATTCCACATGGGTGAGCCTGAAACCATGGATCGTCACATTAACTTCACGTAAATGGTACACATAAAACAACCATTACATTATTCCTAAAATCAGCCTTTTATATGTAAGCCAGTCTACCAGGCGGCCAACTCCTCCGCCTGGCTTCGCATTTACGTAAACGGGAAGGGGATGAAGGCGAAGCGGTAAACTGTGGGGGAAAAAATACTGTTGCCGGACGAGAGATGAGGTTTCTGGGGCGTGTCAGACGTCTGGGAGGGTCCACGCATATCCGCGCCCATTACAGGACGCGACGTCCATAAACTTCAACCGCATAAAACGTCGAACGGATAGAGGATACATACTCACCCACCCACCCAACCGCCTCGATATTATAACGCGTTAGCAGCACGAAAGAGCTGAAACGGTCTAGTTTGAACGGTGTTGAGACCGGGGTTGAAGACTGAATCCGGAAGCGACCTCCATTTTTGGCCTCGAGGGAGACAGAGAAGGAGAGAGAGGATCAAAATTCACTTGTCTGCACTTGAATTTCAGTGCTCACTTCAGAGGCAGTGTGCTCACGAGGAAGGTCATGCACAACGGACGTCTTTCTGCTGAAGACCACGTCGGTTAACGTGGTAGAGGCGATTTTTTTTACGAAAAAATTTGCGCGAAACGTCGCGCACGGTTTCTCATTAGCAATATCTATAGATAAAAAAGGAAAAAAATGGCATCAAACAATTTACTTTTTTAGTTAAAGGCAACATTTACACGTAGCATACGGCATATTTCGTAATAATTCGATTACATTTGTACAGTTTTTTCTAAACACAAAAACGCACTTAATATCTATTAAAATACATTTTTCGCCTGAATTTCGAGCATTGAGGGACATATTGGTCCTTTTTTACAGAAAATTTACTACGCCGCTAGTAATATAAACTTCTTTTGGAAACTAGAATTTTGCAACAAAACCATTTAAGTACTACTATCTTCCTTGTATTAACGGCCTGCTGTGTTCCTCGGCCGACAAAATTGATATTGGTTTAAAATATTGGAACTTTGTAGATTCATGGGCATCAGAATATGCATCAAACAAATAACCCGTAGCTGGCGGAAGATAGTAAGGATTTTTTTGCAGTAAGATCAAAACTCAAATCTCAATAGTAGCATAGTTCTCGTCTCGTTTCGAAATGTAGAATCTGAAACCTGCGGATAGAGTACTTGGTGAGAAAGAGATATTCATGAAAATAGACCGCTGAGTAATATTCGTATGCTTTCCAGCAAAAAATGCTACTTTATTTATTTATTTTTCCAACCCCGAATACAGCACATTAGACCCATTTATATCGGGTAAATAACAATAACAACAGACGAACGCAAACACCCCATACCCTGAGTGGTGATAATTCCACCCAGGCGGAATTCGGACCTGCGACCAACAGGTTAGCAGGCGAGGACTTTATCCCGTCGCCACCGGGGACGGCTTTACGATAGGCTTCATCAGTAATATGAGCACGTATATGTTGCAATTACTGCAATTAAAATGAAAGATTCAATGACTGGGAGCCCACCCTAAAAGTACTCCACGAAAGACAAGATTAAATTTACGGTTTCGATAAACGGCACTAATTATGTTTTTTTTTATCCAAGGAACTATCTTCCGAGAACATCAAGCAAGCTCCGTACGCCTCTGGAATCGCTCAGTCATCGAAATTAACGACGATTTACCGCGCGAGGAATTATAAACAAAACGTCGTCTACGCCCCTTCAAACATACGGCGTCCGCACATCGCTGACGAGAGGCCGAACTAAAACAACGACTTCCGAAACCACAATTACAAATCCCGTCAGGTATGATCGCAGTCCGTGACGCATTCTGATTCATGACCGTCCGCGCCTCGTGGTTACCGAGTTTTGTACGCTTCCATTTCTCTTCCTTAAATCCGCTGAATCACCGCGTCGAATGGCGGGCGCCGAGGGCCGGGACTCGTGGCCTGAAGCAATTTCCGTGAGAGACGAGCCAAGTTGAACGTCCCAGTGAAAGGTCGGAAGTGTTCTCAGGAAACGTCTGAGCGAG
Source organism: Ceriagrion tenellum (assembly GCA_963169105.1). Lineage (NCBI taxonomy): Eukaryota > Metazoa > Arthropoda > Insecta > Odonata > Coenagrionidae > Ceriagrion > Ceriagrion tenellum. The sequence goes on along the minus strand of OY720636.1, from coordinate 88,202,785 downwards.
TGCAACGAAGGGGGTAGCCCAACGAACGCCATTCCCTCCCTGGTGAAGTACGCTTTACGACCATCGTCAACGTGACTTTAAACTAAAGGCAGTTACAGGGAAATATAATTTCACTAGGAAATCGATGAATTTCGTCTCAATTCAAAGGAAAGTGTCTCGGCTGTCCAAAGATATCAAAATACCAGCCCCTTACCGCACTAATTTCCCAGATTTTTGCCAAAAAAATACCAGGTATTTTACATGGGAAGTGGTACGTAAATGTTCTCCAGAGAGACCTTATCTAAAAAATGAGGAATTCATAACACGTAGATCTCGTCAAAAAATTAACACTGTGAAATTCGGATGTTTCCTCAACCACTTTCAGAAATAAATCGATTAGTTATCGCAGAAACTTTTCCAGAACCAAAAAGAAGTCATCCAACCTCACTCAGAGAAAACATGTGCGCACGTTATATGCTCCAAAGCAATTGGCACCCCTGTGTCATTCATACGCAGAGTGTTTTAGAGAATCTTAATCAATGTTTACACTATTATTACTAGTGTTTTTTAACCTATTAAGGTAGGTGCGGATAGAGATAAGGTCACTTCAACAAATCTATTATCGTAGGCCACGACAGTAGTACACTCATTGAGGTAGACGGAGTTGCTAGAAGCTGTCACTTGGGCGTGGACTGTCCGCCGTCTTCGTAAACCCCGATTTTTTATTCAGTGCTCATAGGGTGATGCACTAGTTTTGCACTTTTACGATGTTTTATATCGATAACTTACAAGCAATCAGCATGCACTTACTTCTTTGCATTTTCCGTACTCTTTCTGATGTGCATTCTCCGTACATATACTTTTTCTATTTTATAAATTAATAATTATACCTATTTCCGGAGAAAAATATGGTAAAATCGAATAGAACCTATAGACTTACGTGGCTAATATATGATTCAAGACTTACTTTCTTTAAATTTCAAACGTATGGTGGATAATCTTGCTTAACATCCGCGAAGTTGTTCATTCCGTCGTGTTATCCAAGTAAGGAATGAGCAGGGATAACCAATATGAATATTATTTCAGTTGCTAGGCTATATTTTAATGACACGAGGCCCTCTCCCATCTACTTCAATGGGTGCACACAAACCGTGTTTCTTTTTTTCAATGCCGCAAATGTCCTAACCGTCTCCATTTTTATTGTATATTTTCAATAATGATTCGCGGTAATTCGAGGAGCTCCTTCCCTACACGCCCTGCTCTCCATAATTAAGCCGTCTCATTTATTATTATTCTCAACATGAGACGAAATTTCCTTTTGATCGCCGACGAAGGCTGGATTTCGCCAAGCGGACGGATAGACGGCAAAGGGGATGTTTACGCGATGGGATGGACGCATTCAAGAAGCCATGATCCCGCGGAAGAGCCCAGACACTTCCGTTGAGGAAAAGATGGGATACGGGAGGATGGCGAGGGAGGGCGACGTTGCAAAAAGACAGCCTGTGTTGTTTCACGAGCGAGAATTAAAAAAAAAAAAAAAAACGGTATAGCCGACGTCGTTTACGCAAAAAAAACCAGACCTCGTGTACGAAAATAAGATATTCATAAAAGACTTAACCACGTGGCTGGGCGTTAAATGAGATATCGAATGATTTACAGGAAGTTGAAGAAGATAACACGAGTTATAACTGGCCAACTAAGACCTCAATTACGAGAATTCAGAGAACATGTTCAGCACATTCGTGACTTCCCGCGATAAGAACTATTGTCAGCAACTGAATTATACAAAAACATGTGGGGAGCACATTCATAAGATCGGTTTCAGAATTGACTCCATTACTCATAACCGTTATCGAGGCGTTTATGGACTGGAGAAATCACAGACACTACTTCTTTACGCTGGTCGAATCGAAATGCGATCAAGTTCTAAATAAAGGATGATGGAATCTCTTTTCATGCATGTCATCCGATATTAACATAGAACAATATCTTGGAAGGAATGAGAGATACGTAAAGCGATTCTCATTTAAAATTATAAGCGACTTTCACTTATGTAACATCCATTTACAAAAGACAATTTCGATACTTCAACGTTCATTCTTAGACAACAACGAAATCGTTTATCTATGTTCGCAAAATCATGAGTTTTGCGATTAAAAGGATCATATCTATTATTTTTTACATACACATCGGAATTAGATTTTGAAAAAGAAAGAACACTACAATTATCTCTTAGTTCTGTTAAATAATTTCACGCGATTCTTTCGTTTGAGATTATCAGCTACCTTTTCCTAGCTGATGACGGGAACCTTGGGTAAGGATGTGAGGAAGAGGCTGGTAAAGAGCTTGGTATGGACCGAAGCATTGTACGGTGCATAAATGTGGATCCTCAGAAAGGAGGACGAGAATAGGCTGCAGGCACTTGAGATGTGGGTGTGGAGAAGGATAGAGAAGGGGAGGTGGACGGAGAGGAAGACAAACGAGGAAGTGCTTGAAATGGAGGGCAGGGAAAGGAAACTTATGAATGAAATCCGGGATAGGCAGGGTAGATGGCTGAGGATGTAATAAATGGCGACGGGTGGCTCAAAAATGTGATAGAGGGAAGGATGATGGGCAAGCGGGGAAGGGTAAGAAAGAGAATAGGCTTCATGGACTGGATGATGAAGAGTTGTATGCTGAGGCGACAAAGGATATACTAGAGGGAGATAGGCCCCTGAAAATGTAGAAAACCGGGAGGAGATTCTCTGATATTGAACAAAACCTACATTTACCAGTGGAATACTTAATTAATAATAATAATTCCTTTGTCCAATGCAATACCTGTAGAGGGAAGCACAAACTTACGCTGGTAACTCTTTTCTCGAGACAGGGCATGTCAATAGGTTACGTTGGTACGCAAGATGGCATTGGAAACGGGGAATAATAAGTAATAAAGGAGGATGGCTACAAACTTTGCTTTCCAAAGTTTCGGACATCTCATACGCCGACTCACCTTGGCCGTAGAAGTACTTCCGGTAGTAGAGGGCCCCATTGTCAACGCACTCGAGGGCCCGCCTGGAGTGCCTCTGGTACGGGCACACCCCCTGCCTCCACAGCGTCTCCCCGGGCGCCACCTCCAGCACGGAGACGCCGGCGGCCAGGGCGGGCCGGTGGAGGGGGGCGCCCCCGCCCGCCCTGCCGCCCCTGGCGCCGCCGCTCCCGGTGCGACCACCCTCGTCACCGCCGGGAGTCGGCGCCAACGCCCCCGGTCTGTACCGCTGTCCGCCCGTCGATCTCGTCAAGCTGACTACCCGCTCCACCTCGCCACCGATCTCGTTTCGGAAGAAAGGACAGCTGCGAGAGAAGAGAAACGGGAGTGTGAGATGCGCAAGGAGAAAGCCTGTACAACGGCCAAGAGCAAGGCCGTCCGGCAACCAGTGACGCCGACATAGCGAAAAATATGCGAGGAATTACTGGATACGGTAGGCATGCTGGTATAGCGGAAGTGTTTCATTATGACTTAAATTAATTCATTGTTACATAGTTTTTTTTAATACAAAAATGAATGTGAGGTTGAAAAACTTTCTTGGTCCCTTATTCAAGATACAAAAACTACGGGGGATCGGGTTGGTTTGGTGGCTAAGTACTGGCTAACCATACGGGCGGCCGGGGTTCAAATCCTTGCGGAGGTGGATATTTATCAGAGGAAACCCGATCCCTACTTGAGTGTCTTGCGGAGGGCACTTCAAGTACAGTACTCCGGCCTGGTTGAGAAACATGTGTCTTTGAAGTGTGTATTCATTATATTTTTTGCAATTGGTATTTTCTCACCCTTTCTTTTGCTTTTAAAGGTTTTTTTTTAACACTTTGGTATGAGATGACAACCTATTGAATACAAACGGAACTACAAATTTTCAACCTTGTTGCCCAACATTGAGTCCTAGGTATATTTTGGCAAGCCATAATCGTGCAATTTTTTCTCATTGCAAAAATATTTTCTTTTTTATCGTATTTGGATTTAATTTTTAATAATTTTATTAGAAATTTATTTATAGTACAATTTTTTCTAACGAATGCACAGTTAGCGGTTTTACACTCATGAGGATCGGATGACGAAAACATTTACGATAGAGGAGTAAAGTTGAAAGGATTGAGGGGAAGGCGAAGAGCGGGCAAGTCATCACCGAGGTTGATAGGATAGAATCTTGAAAGGAGGAAGTCTAAAGGCCTAAGAAAAGAAAGCGTGTATTGAACTAAGGTTGAATGATAGTAGCAGAGGCAAAAGAGAATATCAGTAGGCAAGTAAGGATTGCATTATTGGATTACAACCAGTTTTCTATGCTTAACGCTGATTACTATGATATTATCATTAACTGTTATCCAATTCAACTTGGAAAGATAATGGCGTAATGGGTATGTATGAACGTTTCCCATTTAGATAATTTAATGCCCGAAACAAGTCGTGACATAAAATTGTCAAAGTAGTTACTATTCATTTATCATCAAAATTAACTTGTTTCCAAAGGAGGGGTATGTAGGGCATTCCTCTCCCAAATGAAACACGTCATAGTGGACTGAAAAGACACACACATGCATAGCATATCCGTGATTACCATCATCGCTTTTCGCGAAAACATTTGCAAGGATCCTAAGACCAGCTTCAACGAAATCATAAAGTTACCTACAACAACCTCCTTGAAAAACTATTTCCTCATATTTAGCTTTAAATATGAGGAAATAGTTCCCAGCAACTGGCTGCAAATATTACGGAATCATTTCACTTGGTATCAACAGGTATGTGAATGCCGCGTGACATTAAGCATTTAGGGCAAGTGTGACGGAATATCGCGCTGTGTGCTTGCACTGTACGAACACTTTACCGCATACATACAACAAGAAGTCCATTTTTTACAGTCTGTAATCATATTTCACACCATATTCAGCGCAGATAAAGCCATCGCAATGTAACACACCGCAAGTTTTTTCAGGTCGACATCAACATTTCTAAGTCTTCCATCCTCACGCCGTCTATGCATAAATTATCTGGTGAAACCTTAACATGTATTCCCGAGGCGAAATATATTCAAAATAGGATCTAGGTAAGGCATGGCAGGCCTACATAGTCACGACTATATGGATTAAATCAGCCTATATTCCGCTAACCTCTTGGCATATTAACGCAGGGAGATTAGCAAGTTATTCACGCTTAATATTAAATTATGTATCTATGTATAGCAATTTGCGAAAATGCCAACAGAGAAGCTCACTTTCTCCCAAGCGTCTACATACGAGGATATGTGCAATCCTCCTTTTAAAAGGGGATTCTTGCTATCTCGAAGAAACGAAATGAAAGGAAAACACTGAGGAAACTAAAAAAAATCTTGGATGACTAAAGACGGGAATATTAAAGGCGAGACCAATTTTTCTTCGCTCAGAATAACTTATGCGAAGACAGCCGGTCAATCTATAATAGGCTCGAAAATTAGAGCACCGTCGCAAGTCGAGCCTGTTTATGATTCAAATAAAAAATGTCCTCGAACTAATTGATGAATATAACAATAATATCGACCAATGAAAATGATGACTCTCCAGTTGGCTTCAGACGAAAGATCGGAGAGGACGAATGTAAAAATAGAACAATAATGAAAAAAAAACCTTTGGCGGACCAAGTTGTTCACAATTGTTGTGCACTTACGTACTTGTGCATCCCAAAGTTATTTTTCTTCACTAAAAGAGAATAGTTTGTTCACTGACAAGAATAAATTTGAAGTTTCCAATATGTAACAAAATGAAGAATGTGTATGTATATTAAGTATTGGGTAGCTGCGGTTACTATTATTAGTTATTTCGGTTGTGGATTTACTTTCACTTAAGCCTCGTAATAACAGTAATGGCGATCTCGACTGTTTCAGGCTCAAATTCGTGGAAGCTCGTTTTGAATAATAAAATAAACAACTTTGTTTGATTTCACCAATTTATTTTATTTCACTAAATTGGTGGAATCAAACAAAGTTTTCTTTTTCATTATTCAACAGTAATAGCGATGGAAGGATTTTGAAAAACTTACATAGAAAAATTAAAAAGTTACAAAAATGTGAGCAGACAAAAGACAAGGAAACCTGCTTTATTAATAACACTTGAACATCTTAATTCGCACAGAGCAGATATTTATCTAGACAAGAACAAAACACAAATAAAGAATAGATCTCCAATGGCCGTAATTATTGGCACCAATAGTCACAAAGTGACTTTCAACCTTGTGTTGATAGTGTTTTTTCCCTTCAGTTCACTGAAGAGGGCCATCTTGTGGCCGAAATACGCGTATCGACGCTCACCCTCGTCCGTGTTTGTGTGTGTATTTTTGACCACGCTCTTTTTGAGCAAGATTCCCCCAGAAGTTGGGCCCATTTGTGTGCGTGAGTGAGTGATTTTGAGTGTTTGTGAGAGTGAATGTGTGAATAATCTGGCATTCTTAGTGGGGTCTCATTAGCCCTTCGAAGGATCCCAGGTTATAACCCCAAGCATCCTTAGCGGGGTCCCATTAGCCCTGGCGAAGGATTCTTTTTTGGGGGTGTGTGTGCGTCTGTGTTGGTCACTGGCGAGGAAGTCACTTTCCCGTAAACCATCACAGGAGGGTATTCTGGTTGAGAGGCTGGGGTTGGCCACTGACGTTTACGTTAAACCAACACAGTAAACTTTTCTTTCTTTCTTTTGACGAGTGGTACCAATTATTACGGCCATTGAGATATATTCTTTACTTGTATTTTGTAAGAGGCCGTAGAGCTCAAGTTTCCTCGATTATACAAGAACAGTTAAGCGACAGATGAGAGGTACACTGCGCAAAAGTAACTAAAAATATTTATAATTTACCGCACACATCTACATAGATAAACAGCAAGAGACATTGCCGTAACGTACCTCGCATTTCTCTGCTTCTCACGACTGGAGTCCTAATAACCCATTCCAAACGCCCTTGCGGAAGCTAGCAGGGTAGTATGTAGATAGAGACGTTATTTTCGAAATGGGAAAATTCAGTTTCAAGATTAAAAAACTACTCGGTGAAAGATGCAGCTTTTTTCACGCAAACTTTTGCCAGCGAAAATAAAATAATTTTCTAATCCTGATCCATCGCTTTATCATTGTGACAGCTAACCAGGATTTGCATACGCTTACTTTTACGACCGCCTGCCATCGAGATACCGTAGGTGCGCGAGAGCGAGTGGGGATATTCAACGCACTCACGATCCTCCTCCCCGTAATCCGCCCACACTTTGGCCTCCATTTGCAGGAGCCAACCCACTCATCCCTCATCCCGACTCGTTCACCAACCGCGCATAAGTTTGTTTACCTCCGGTGCGTGCAACGGGCACGGCACCGATTATTAACTCGAGAGCACTCTCGGCTTACGAGAGCTAGAGCGAGGGACAAAATACATCTGAAGGCGATACTGCCAAGAAAATTTAAGAACGGTGGAATTGTAATACGTAGATGATAGAACGGCTAAGGGGATGAAAAGCCGAATGCGAAATCATTAGGAATGGGTGTTCAACAAATGCCATGTTTGCATGCATTAATCGGCTTAAAACGATAAACGGAGTCAACAAATTCTCACTCCCCGTTGATGTCGGTCATTGCTCTGCGTCTAGACCTCTCACCCTCTTCTTGGTTTGAACAATTTTAATCCAGCTCTTTCTGGATCGACCAATTTCTTTTTGTAAAAACAATAACGATAGGAGTTAACTTTTCTTTTAGCGACAGAAGTCCACGCTGAGGCAAATTTTGGAAACTTCCTTTTATCCATTCTGTGGGCATGGGATTACCAGTTAAATAACTTTACGTTTGCATCTACAATAATGTCACAAGAGTTATCCATGATATCATTTACGCGAAGTGTTTAATTCTTGGATTTACACATCAAAATACGAAACCTAATTGAAACTAAAGTAGCCGCGGAGATTTTCTTAGTCTACGGAATAAGAACATATACACTTAGCCTTGAACGCAATGTAGTAACGATGGCTTTTCATTCACGTTTTAATTTGATGCATTAAATCATCACGACTAATACATGGCATACGGATTCATGAACACAGAAGCCGTTGACAGTGTTGCCATGCGTAGCTAAATTGTTTTTAAAGCAGTCGCTATCTAAAATTATACACTACGCTACGATAGTGGCGATAGTAACATTCTAAGTTAGTTGCTTCCAGTGGCTAACTGGAAAGGATCTATGAGTACCATTTTTTTAGAATACGGCTAAGCGCTCTTAGAAGACGACTAAGTTAGTCACCTTGCTTAAATCTATGAATACGGCCACCTATGTTTATTTATCTTTTAAATCGTTTGATCCGATAGAAAAATGTTGAGCAATGATGTGGTTGTTCTGCCCTCTATGCATTACATTAAGTCATGCCAGGAGAAAGAATAAATTCCAGTTTTTAACTTTTTAAATTCAGTTTTTAACATTCCAGCTTCTTCAACGTATTTACAACATCTTCAAGCAACAGTTCGAATTATAAAGTAAAAAAAACATTTCGAGGGGGGTTGGTAGGAGGGAGTGGCGCATTCACGAGGAGAGGAAGGGATCGCTGGTAGGTACGTTTCGTTTAAAATTTTTATCCGGGGATCAAGTCAAGGCAGCAACAGATTCAAAAAAGGGTTCGACCTTCGAAAAGAAAGAATTCGAACTGATTTAACACATGAAAGTGGAGAAAAGGGTCCGTATGATGAGATTAACAAGTTCTACGGTTAACAGAGACCCGTTTGGAAAGAGAACTAGCACTGACGACTTCACATGAAGATGGAAACACCACCGATTGCCACTAAGAAAAAACAACATCGTCAACTAATGAAAACGTAAGAGGAAGTTTTCCAAATGCCGAGAGACGGGTTTAAATTCTGGCGTTCGGACGGGTTTCAATTCCCCGAAATTAATGTGCGATGGACTCAATTCCTCCGAGCACAACATTAACTCGCAAGCGAATGAGGTGAGGAGAGCTTACGATTAAAAAAAATGAAAGCATCTGCCATGACGATTTCCGCTTCCAAGAAGCGGAGAGAGTGATTCTTACCGATTCTTTCGGGAGTTTTCGCCAAGTTTCACCTGGATACCAAGTGAAGCGCAAAGTTGCGAATAACACCACGTAACAATTGGACGCGCGCCAAAAGTTAAAGGTTGATAAGAAAGTTCGACCTAAAATTAACTCATTCCAAGAATTCCACTGTTTGGACGGTTTCTGATTGGAAATAAATGTCTTTCAAAACACGTATTAAACCGTGATATGCCCATTATCTCCAACATTTCTAATGTCTGGAACTCATCTATCTAATTTCATGCCAATTCCATTATAAAACCTGATGACGACGTCCCACGTCGAAACCCAGGTTGCGTATTTAACAAATTTACGTGAAATGACAAAAGTAACTCTTCTTATTTAAATCGCTGAGCCAATTCCAATAAAGTTTCGCCGAAGGCAACAAAGCCAATTAAACTGGTTACCCTTCTCCTCGTTTTCCCGGATTTTTTCCTCCGCCATGGTTTTCAACATCTCGTTCCCTCAGCTAATCTGTTCCATCCGCTTACCAAAAATTTCCCGTTCATTTATACTAATTTAAACGATGCATCTCGTGTAAAAACCACACAATAAAAAAAATATTCACCCATTTGCAACGTATAATTTACCAATGGGACAGAAGAGATTGTGTAAACGTCGCTGACACTGTCTACGTTGTCACGACGGAGAAAATGTCGGATTGAAAGACTATATATGTACTCGGAATTCCACTACAGCGGTGAATGAACTCCGCCCATCAGTGGGCTACATAATACACTATACTATTCGAGTAAAAAAATTTTAGAGAAACGATTGCGGTGAGAGACAAGATTGTTTCGCCCGCAAACCAACCCACAAATCGCTAATTTTGGAGTTCGCACAAATAATGAAATAAGACTAGCGATATGCGATAGCGGTGGCATGGTTCACTCTAATACGGCACAACTGATGGTTTAGAATGATACATGAATTAAATGGAAAGAGATTAAACCCATCGCTTTGACTTGGACTCATCACTGTTATCATATGACGAAGAACAATCAGTTAACTCAGCTATGCAGCTTAGAGCTCTTACCTGGCACATAATAACAGGAAATTATCCAGAGAGGTGAATGAGAGTGGAGAAATTCTAGTTTTTACAAAGATTTCATCACTGAAGTTCGGCGTATAGATAATTTTCTGATTCATAAATAAAAAAATACAAATTGAAAAGAATTTGAAGAAGATGTTACAAAGCATAAACGATTTATGCTCATTTATTCACAAGACAGATGTTATCTAAAAGCGAAATATTGGTAAGATCCCCGAATATTCTAGAAGATTAACAAATATAACAACGGAAAAGCTAAAGTATCCAATGTTAAAAATATGCTCACCGACAGTTAGTTCCCATGCATCTTCAACTTGATTGCAACCAAATATTTTTGAACGTAGCGAAGGATCACCGATGTTGATAATTTAAAATATTACAACACACCACCGCCTTTGAGAAAGCAGCATACTTAGAGTAGTGGTCGAAAGACCAAATTGAGAGTGGAGAAAATAAATAGAAGCTTAGAAAGTGAAGTTTTTCCACCAAAAAAATTTCGACTATTAATCCGCTGAAATGGATATCGAATGATGCAAATGCTCTATCTATATAGAAGGAAATTTTTAGAGGTATTTTCAAACACTTAGATAAATTATTAAAACTGATTTAAAACTCATTCAAAGAATTCTTACCTCCACAATCGACACTCATGACCGTCTTAAAAATGCATACTCATATACAGTTTCCTTTCGGGGAAGGCCGAATCCAAGCTTCTTATAGTTCTGCTTCTCAAGGTCTCGAGCATCACTGCGCAGGCGCGAACAAGGCAGGAGCTACGTCACTGAAGACCCGAGGAACCGTATACCAAACTGTATAGCACGCGTAGATTCTATAGTGCTATTAATAACTTTATGCTATTTTATAACAATAAAATAAAAGTTCTATGTAACATATACGCTTTTTAAAATAAAATCACTATTGTGCTTCAAATTATGAAAGGAAAAGGTAAGCTATACAAGGTATACTTTGGTCTAAATTTACGATAAAATATTTCCAGTGATGAAACAAAAACCATTTCCAACCTTATATTTTAGCATAACTTTCCTCAGTGCGGCGTATTGGCCCGAATATTTGTAAATATTCAGTGTATTAGCTCCAATATCCTTGAGAAGAGTCAAAAGAGTTCCACGGTGACAAGTTAATGAAGTTTAATTTGGAAGTCTTCTAGCATGCCCCTTCTGATTCATCTACCATCATATTTTGCTTCCTTAACGCCCTCCTGTCCTTAAGACTCCTAATATTCCTCCTTTGAAGTCTCTTACGCCACATCCACCTCATCGAATACTTTCCCGGCCAAACCCTTCCTCTTACACCATTCACTACCAACAAGAAAACACAGCGTTGGTATGTTAAGTGACTGCCATCCGGCCCAAGGCCGTTGACAGAGGTTTACATATCATTTTAATACACAATAGAGGGTCACGGAGCTATAAGGGGGTAGATCAGCATGGATGGGCGGAATAGGAGGGATTTTTATAGGGCAAGGAGTGAGGGGGAGGAACGTTGTGGTTCAAAAAATTAGTAAGAAGAGGGTTATTGGTTTTCTGGTGAGTTAAAAAAAGTGCGGAGGGTAATAGAAAGGAATGGGGTGTGGTGATTTTTATGAATCATACCATTTTTAAGAGCCCGCAGACGTCTGACAGATTTGATGTAGTAGTATATTATGCAGGGTTTGCAGATTTTTTAACACCGGAGTTTGTATCTGAAAACCAATGCAGGGGCAGCATACGACGGTAGTTGTTCGACGCTTGAAAGGAAGATCATTTTTTTATTTCTTTTTTTAATGAACTGGGTAGGATTTGTTCCAAAGGCAATGCAATCCTTAGTATGCTTCTCTTGCATTGTATGCTATTTCAATGGGGTGGAGAGGGAGAAATTTAACCTCCTGTCCATCCATCATCATCATTGGTCGTTCAATCTTAAGACTGGTTGACTGCAGCCCTCCACTCTTCCCTATCTAATGCTAGTTCCCTGATCTCCTGGCATCTTTCTCTATGCACTGTCTTCTTTATTTGATCCATGGACTTATTCCTGGGTCTTCGTCTGGGGGCTTTCCCTCCATTTTACCTTCAATTATGTTCTTCAAACACCCCTTGTGTCTCAGGGTGTGTCCAAACTATTCGGTTCTTTTCTATATGATGTTTCATACGGTCCTTTCCTCTCCTACTCTCCTGTACACTTCATCATTTCTTATTTTGTCAGTCCATTTTATCTTCACCATCCGCCTCCAGCACCAGGTTTCGAAGGCTTTTAGTCAGTTCTGGCCAGCTTTTCCAATGGTCCATGCTTCCAAGCTATAGCTGGCCACGCTCCACACTAAGTCCATCCATAAACCTAAGTACTTCGTTTTCGTGTGGAGATGATTGCAGACTTAACCAAATTTGAAGGTTCTTGGTGTTTTTCTTCTTTTCCCATCACGGAATATGATCACTGATGATTTGGTCGGGTTATTCGCACTCAGCCCATATAATTTCATTGCACACACACTCCCAAACCAATCCCTCCTTTTTTTGCCGCCAACATTTTAGTCTCCCTCATTATGTGGGTGTCTTCCTGAAGTGGGTTTTTTTCGTCAAGGCTATCACCTCCTTATTTCCTTACGTTTTCTCACCAATGTTTACATATTTCTGTGTACTTATTTCACGTATGAGTCAGACGAGGAATTAGATGGAAGTTGGGACAGCCTCAGTCTCGATCTCGCCCAAATAAAGACGTAGTATTGGAATTATTAAATTCTGACTCACATCGATCCACTCGCACATCATTTTCACCTCATATGCCTGTTCCCACATTGTCCTCAAAATTTTCCGTTTTGAATAAGGATAATTTCAGATTGAAAGAAGAAATCGTGACGCCACCGCGATCATTACTTCCTCAAACCAATGTGAATACGCGACGGAAGCTGCAAAGCTGCTGGCAGACGGTTAACTCGCCGACAGGAATAAAAAAGTAACTTAACAATTTTTTGCTCAACTTTTCGGGTGCCTTCCGCCTGACGCCACTCCCAGATTAATCCCTTTTTCCACGCCCCGATTCTGGTTAAACACCCCTCCACTCTTTCAAGCACGAAGCTAATTCAGACTGAATTTCGCCGTATTCCGTGAGTCAGGGATAATATTCAGGACACGGAAATGCCCTAATTGATGGCGTATTTTTTTCCGAAAACTCTCGTTAACTTAAGGGCAGAGGGAAATGGATATTAAATTTCATGGATTTTAGACTACTCCAGGGTGTTTTAATTTAATTAACCTGACTCCTGGCATCATAAAAAACTGAAAAAATCCATTTTCTTTTCTTTTTCAACCATTACAATTGGCGACAGAAGGTGCAAGCGTAAGCGACTGACAAATGAGGTCATTTAACCCTCTTAGGTCGGCTGGCCGACACATCGGCTCAAGCGCAAATATTGTTCAACTTTAGAACACTAATATAATTACAATTATATTTTAGATGGTGTAAAAGTCATTTATGATTATTACCTGTTTCAAATAATACACAATAAAAAACTGCATACGGATATTATAAACAATAACTTCATGAAATTTATTTTCCTGAGATGATACATTTCATTAAAATTACCTCCTCATTTCTCGCTAGTACCACTGGCAAGAGCAGCACTTAAGAGGGTTAAATCATTGGTAGGCAAGGAACGGTTAAATTAGAGTGGAGAGAAACCAGGCGTTGATATTTGCCCACATAAAACGAAAGATAACATGGGGTCCCCTGTTTATGTTAGGTTCCAATGAGCGAGGGTTGCAACCGTGGTGCTCTCCGCAAGAGCCCTAATTGGGGTAGACATCTCTATAACATAACCACAGCGTTGGTTTTATACCTTTGATATTCAATATACTAAGCTATTTTTAGCCAACAACCTGAAAACAATTAACTACCGAATTCCTACCAATCAACGTCTTCTTCACTTCAAGGGTTAGGCTTGACCGGTTACTGAAACCATCTTCGCATTGGTCGATCAATAATGAATGAATCTCTAGGCTTTTAATTTAAGGAACGTGGGGAGTGCGAGCCGAGTGTAGGACTTAGTGGAATAGTCATTATACAGGCATGCTAAAACGTTAACGTGATTCGAGCGATATTCGTTTATTTGAACGAAACTTTTCAAACGCTTACCCATTCGTAATATGAGTAGATAAAAATGAAAAAAATAATGGTTCCGATTCGGTTTCTTGGCAATTAAATGCTATTTTCACACGTAGCCTTATGACACTTGACACATATTACGAAATAATTCGATGACATGGGTACTGATTTACTCCTAAACGCGAAAACATACCTTTCATATCATTATAATGGTTTAAATTAAATATCAAGGTATCATGCCTAAAAACACACGTATTTATAAACGGTTTTCGCTAAAATTTCAAATTCCGCGCCGTAAGCCCAAGTCACAACAATACTTTGAGACGAAATTTTAAAAATACATTCTTGCATCATTAATATTACAGCAAGTATGGTTATTTCCACCGTATCAATTGATGTACCAAAGTGAAGTGGGGTCCAAGAATTGTTTTTCGACTAACTTGAAATGTTAATAAAATGTGCACTCAACGACTCACGATTCGCACTCCAACCACCTTAATGGCGATTTTATATCGCCATGGCGATATGACTTGTTAAACATTTTTTTCGGAACGTTAAGCGACGCTACACCGATGTCGCCCATCGATAACCCCACGGTTAACGAATTCACTGATGCAATGCACACAAACGCCTTCCAGATAAGATCCAGTTAACGCTAAAGTGACGGAATTTGCTGAAAACGTTAACTATGCATAATAATTTCTGACACGAGAGCATTTTTTTCTTTTCCTAAAAAAAATGAAAGAACTCGAGTCATGGTAAATATTTATGAAAGAGGAATCAAATTAAACACCAATTGAACACCGTTGACTGGGTTACGAAGGGATTCAGGCACATACACTGGGCGATAATGGCTAGGATCCGAGCGTATTCTACGGATGACGGATAAATAAAAAAAACGAGTGAAAAGTTCATCTCAACTGCGTTTGGTAATCATTTATGGTGAAATAGAACAATATCAAGTTGAATGGGCAAGCAAAAGCCAATTTCGGAAAAGTTCAATTTAAAAATTCGACAGCACAATGTTTAACCGCATATCTTGAACCAGAAAACAAACTTCGTTCAGCACTAACAGTGATTAACGGTTAAGTGGATTCCATTCATTTCCACACAAAATCTACGCTCACCACTTCCTCAGTCATTGCCACCACGCAGCTTCTGTTATTCATCTAGAATAACATGCATAGCCGTCAGTTTGATTATATTGCGAGGACCGTACCCTGGTTGATGAAACTGAAGCCTCTCGCGGCAATATCTGCCGCGATCCTCAGATTACAGAAGGCGTCGTCGGCCGCGTTTCAATCCGTAAAGCTAGTTTCCGCGTATCAAGCCGTGTGCCTCACCGACTGGTCGGTTCGGACGGAGTCAGTCGGGATAAGGTGACACGGGAGAACGTAACAGAAAATGGAGCAGTGACATGCGGTCGAGACCGGTGACGCCACCACATTCAAGCAAAATACGGTTCTGTAGACGACGCTTCAGCCTTCGCATTAAAAATTCCTCGATTCTCGCAACAAGAAAATAACAGCACTGAAAACTGCCGCAAAATATTATATTTAAGATCTTTGACAAATTGCGTATGGATGTCCCACCACACAAACGAAATGAGAAGAAATCTGGAATAAACGGCAGATTACGAAATATTTTTCCGCAATTTAGACCCTTAGACACTCACTGTCGGCACATAGGCTACATCAGGCCGCTATACAACATTCACTGTGCCGATATCTCAGCTCAGATTCAAGTTCTTTAGTATAAACTTTGAGTAGGAAAAAATTGCTTCATCTAGCGTAAAATTCTTGCAAACTTGAATGAGATTTCAACTTGAAAAATATATGAAATACAGACAATGGGGAAAATTATAAATATTTTGAAAATCTATTGTTGATATTTTCAAAATTAGGCATAATGTTTTCAAGGATTAAAAAGTCAAATACGGGAGCATTAAGGTAAAATATGCTACCATTTCGACTAGCAAAGAGTGTATAAATGAGTGCATGAAATCAAAGGAGGATAGACTTTTATGGAGGAAATTATTAATATTTTAGCAGTTTTCTGCGTCTATAGCCGAGACTTTCTAGGTTTGATGCTCTTTGGACATTGCCCACCCCAAATTAGAATGGCGAGATGGGTTTTTATGTATCGTTCACAGTAACTAAACCTGGCGTAACACGCTTAATTTATGAATTTAAATTATTACAACTTGAACAGAAGTCGACATCGACTGGAGCCCAATGATACTGAAGTCCGGCGATCGGCTGAGAACAGGTGTTTTAATTAAAAAAAAGGCCACCGTCCGCGTATTATACATCCACCAAAGAGGTGATATTTACAACCTTCATCTACATATTACCCAGCAGGCCACCTCAAGGGTGTATGGCAGGCGATAATTTTTTTCTAATCAAAAGGGGGTAGTTTTTTTAAAGCAAAATTTCTTCTTGAAAAGTGAGTACATGAAAATAACAGTTAACAAACGACATTGATATTATAATATGAATAACGTCCTATATTCAACAATTAATTTCTACTGTCATGCTTTCTGAATGGAATAATTTTAAAGAAACCATACCACTTAAATATGGATTAAATCTGAATCGAACGATACTTTCTGGACTTGTAATTATGCTGCATGGTCTCCACGAGGTTGGGTAAAAATAAAAAAAAAACTGTTTTTTCTTGTCATAGCCAAAACACGATAATGACGATCACACACTGGACTATTCATAACTTTTATTAAGACTCAAAATAGGATATATGAAGGAATAACTCTTAATAACAACGATATACAGCACCACTATGTTTTAATTCTGTCTGCCGATTTCGTCGTCTACAGCGTCATTTTCAAGACAAACAGAAGGAAAAATTACAAATTCGAACCTTTTACACAAACTCAAGTAAGAGAGGGTGGAGAAAGTGGAGAGGGGATAAGTAATGGAAGTTAACGGGTTTAGAGAAGGACAATGAGGGAAGTGGAAGGAATGTCAGATGATGGTGACATCAAGAATGGGATATTAAGGTAGTTTGAGCGAAATATTATTTCACTAGAAATCAATGAATTTGGGCTTGAATTAAAGAAAAACATCTCACCCTTCCAATCACGTAAAAAATTCAACCCCTTACCGCAGTAATTTCCAAGATATTTGCCAAAAATACCTACCCTTTTACATGGAAAATGGTAGGTACGTGTATGCACTCCACACAGAACTTTTTCAAAAATCAGGAATTTATAGCATCTAAATCTCGTCAAAAATTACGTGTGTAGTTATTATGTTTTCTCATCTAATTTTGAAAATTAATCATATTGTCACCGCAGCTAATTCTTCGAGATCACAAAAATACCTTCCGTCTTGAAAGAGTTTAAAACGTCCCATGCGAAAACAATGAGTCAAATTAAAGACTTATAGAGATATCTTTATTAAATTTATTAGAACTTCAGTCGTGTAGAAGTATAATATTGCATCATTAATAATGCAATATTTAATTCACGTGTCCTACAGCTGGTGAAATTAAAACGTGTAGTTCGAATATGGTTTCTATTATGACTAGGTAACTGTCTCGCTCAAACTACCTTACAGCATAGTAGAACTGTGTATACATCGTTTTTATTAGGAGTTATTCCTTCTCGTCGTTCCACAACGTAACGCCACAATCAATTGATTTGAGGATATATGAAGTCAGAAAAAAGAATAAATATATTCCATCATCACAGTAAAAAATAATCCTTACAATTCTGAATTTCATTGCAGCCTTTTTCACATGGTCATCTGCGGGGGTATTTTTTCTTTCTAGAGTCCCAAATCTGGCCTTTAAATACTCACTGACCCCATTGCAAGAAGCAACGACGGACACCAGATAACCGTTACCGAATAACATAAGCCCCGTGACTCGGGTAAACGACGGACGCAATTACGTCATTTTAATGACTCCCGGATGCAATCACTGACTTAATGACGATTCCCGCTAAACCACAATGCCGGAACCTTTATCACACCGCCACTTTACTTTATCTTTAAGGGTTAGCGAATGAAAAGTGAACCGCTAACAAAATATCATCGAAACACACCAGCAACTTTCATAGCAATCATTTTTAAGGCGGTATGTCAAAAACCAAAGCCGGTTTCCGAGGGATCATTAAAACTTCCTGCGCACAAGGAAAAGTCGTGAAGATACAGGGTTTAAAACGAGCTGGAATGAATTACTTAAGAAATCGCCATTAAAAAAACTTCCGAAGAGACATTAGTAACAAACACCAATTCGTAGGGAGAAAAATTCACAAACATCTCTAGAGTGAGCAAACAAGAGAATAGCCGACTCTACTTTTAAACAAACAGTGGTTTTTTACCGCTTATATAAGTTTTACACGAATAAATTAATTAAGGCTTCGGCAGAACACATTATCAACTAATTTTAGCCAGGAGATTTCGAATTGGTCCATAATATGATAAGGATTTTCTGTGGTAACGTAACTTAGTGAAGGAAATGTTTCCTATGAATTTTCTCCGCTACTGGCACAAGGGTAGAGCGTGGTTGGAATTTAAGAGGGGCCCAGCAACTATTTCGACGAGAAAAATAGGGCTAGAAAGTCCATCATTCCGGGAGAAAAAGGGTACAACTTACACAATGATAAAGGGACCATAACATTTGCTTAGATAGAATGAAGACTACTCGAGGGACGTAAATTAACAACAAATATGGTAAGACTGATGGCAACTTACAAATATATAATGGAATGATATTAATGAAAAGACTTGTTTCTGTATGCTGTTCAACCTTGGGGTTTTAAAGCTGGAACATTTGCTCTCACGAAGAGGAAAAAAATACAACAATTGTATGGTCCGCAAATTAAATAAAAACTAAGAATAACTTTCGGCAGTAAAGATAGGGTGAAAAACAAAAAGAAATATTTGGGGGCCATTTCAAATGCAAAAAAGGAGATCACCTTCAATTGAAATTAGATATTTCCGAACATGGTCCAGCGTTCATTCTGCACAAAGTGGCAAAGAAAAAACTTATAGTGTATTTGATTTACATCATTAGATGGATGCCTATCAGGATGCCGTATTTTATTTTCATCTTCATTTATAAAATGCACTTCAAAGATACGACATTTCCAAGAAATCTGGGATGAGCAACCCTGAGGCCAGAGCTACCTCAAGTGACATGAAATTTCAGAGTGAGCGGATCGACTTACCTCTCAACCAAGTCGTTCCTCCTCCCGTCCCCGAAATCGTCTTCGATATTACAGTCCGCCGGGGCACTGTTCGGCCCCGAATTCGAGTTCGAGGAGGTCCCGTCATCCGGGGTGTTGCTCCTCGCTAGCACCATTGAGGCCGCCGAGGCCCCCGTCGCCGTGTTCCGCCTCTTGGCCAGCAGACCCCTACGAGTCGCCACGTACGCTATGTTGGCCGCCACGCTCTGGCAGTCGTAATGTCCGAACACCCTCCGCCGCACCCTCTCCTCGGGAGTGGTGCGGCAAGCCGCCTCCGTGGGCACGCCCACTCCGTTGTCCCCGGGACCGGAAGACGGGTCGCCGCCCCCGCCGCTTCCGGTCCCGCCCCCGCCACCGCCCCCGGCACTACTACCACCACCACTACCACTACTGTTCGCACCACCGCCTCCGGCATTGCCACCACTCGTGTCTTCAGCCTGTCGGCTCGAACCGGAGGCGGCCCCACGCAACTTCTTGAAGATCGAAGACGACGATGATGACGACGAGGACTCCGGTTGTGACTGCTGCTGGTGTGCGTGTTTGCTGGCGCTTTTGGTCGCGGAGCCGCCCCCAGCACCACTTCCACTGTTCCCACCTCCGCCGCCACCCCCACTTCCGCCTCCCTTCTCCCAGAACTTCTGCAGTTTTATCCTCAGTTTGGGACTCGAGGGGATGTCCCCTGAACCACCGCATGCAGACCCTCCGATCCCCGAGTCCACTAAGGCTCCGTTGGTCAGAGCGTTGGTGGCGTTCTCGGACGCCGGCACCGGGTCCAGTTTCCCCCTCAGAACCTCCGCTATCCTCGCAGGGCCGGGGCTCCTCTGGTCCGGGGCGACTGGTCGGTAATCCCTGAGCATGGCGAAGAAACTGTCCCCCGCAGAGGACGCCGCAGACGGGGATGCCCCGACGGCGTCGATGGAACCATGACTGCCGTACTCGCGACGCCGGCTCGCTATAGCGATGGTACCGGGCGTCGTCGGCGTCGCGGCCGTCGGCTCGGCGCCGGCCCTCGTCAACCCAGACGTCCCGTCCTGTTCCAACTCCAGACTCGAGTTGCTCCGGTGGAGATCCGGAAGGTGAAGACGGGTCAGGGCGGAGGAGTAGGAGGGCGGAAGTCTGGATGCCAGCCTCTCGTTGTACGAGGCCCTGACGGCCGAGGGTCCGAAGCCTCCGTTAGCTCTGGCCATCCTCCTCGTCCTGCTGGCCGCGACAGAGGGGGGCCCCGCCCCCTGGGTCGACGAAGCCAGTCCGGACTGCGGGGGCCCAGGGGACGAACCCGAGGCCGCCGCTCCGGTCCCCCCACCCGGGGGTTGCAGCACGCTGCTGGTGTAGTAGTGTACCGCTTGCATGGCTCTCTGCCGGGCGTCGCCAATGGAGATGGTGGCGATTCCGGCGGACTGTGTTCTCGGATGAGAGGGGACGACGGTGCTCATCCCTCACCGCGCCCAGACGCCTCCGCCGAGGCGTATCCGCTCATCTCAACGGCACTTGAGGGTGGATGCTGCAATGAAAAGAGAAAAACCGCACGTTAGGGAGAATAAAACTCATTAATTTACATACAACATAATTATGCATAAGGAACAGACACATTGCTTATTTATGGAAACGTAAAAAATAGCCCACACACAGTGCACAGTGGAAAATATCCCAAAACACTCATAAATAATATGCATGAGAACAAAACACGCAAACATTCATGAAAAGTAGCACAAAAATGGATCTGAAATAAGACCCCTGTCACACGTCCTCGTTGAAGCTAGAGG
Organism: Ceriagrion tenellum; assembly: GCA_963169105.1. Taxonomy (NCBI): domain Eukaryota; kingdom Metazoa; phylum Arthropoda; class Insecta; order Odonata; family Coenagrionidae; genus Ceriagrion; species Ceriagrion tenellum. The sequence goes on along the minus strand of OY720636.1, from coordinate 88,181,614 downwards.
GCTGCAAAGTTATGCTGACTAGAAAACATTGAGGCTAAAAAGCAAAGGGAAAACATGAATGCCATGATCCTATTAAGTGTTTCTAAAAATCCTCTTACAGTGAAAAGGTTAGTTTCGTTACCTTATTTCTTATGTCTCGCCTTTGCAAGTACAATTCCATCACCGAAAACGAGATGCTACTTGAAAGTATATGACCTATAGATGAAAGAACGATATAAACGAAAAACGATTTGATTGCAATTTTCTATCAAGAAATACGAGGGAGGATTATTGGATATTTTAATTCCAATACACTGGCACTGATTTTACTCAATAATTAGCAATCACTTACATCTCACTTAGTCGGTAAAGCATTCAAACAATTACTCCATTAAATTACAACCAGGCCTTTCATTTGTTTATTCATTTTTCCGAAAGTCAAATCTTTCGTTGACTGCCCTACTGACTAAATTTGACAAAAGCGCACCTTTGTTTCCACTTTAAACTATAACACAGCTCTAGCAGTTAAAAACTCTGCATGACTCACTACATATGGACCAGTAGTCTGAATACATTAAATAAATTATTACTAATTATACATGAGGACTTAAAATAATCAGTCATGAGAAACAGAACAGATGTACATACAGAATTTACTGTTACTGTAATTTTACGAAAATAATGCTATTCATTCTCGACCACGACTCATTCGCTGACGTGAAATTGTAGAAAAAATTAACAGTATACCTATATATATACACTTAGTAAAACTAAAGTGGAATTTTCCTTTCTAGCCAATGTCGTTGCGTTTCACGTTCGAGTACAAAACAAGAATTTGAACCTTCAAGCAGATAATGAAGAAAAAATTTAGAATCCAAGGTTTGACCACTTTCCGTGGGCAAGCATTTGGAAAAAAGGCAGCCGACAGACAGATCAACTCCCTAGTTACGTCCGATGGAACCCTTTTTCCTTCCTTCAAGCCAAGTAATTCCTGACGAGCTCATTGAAAAAAAAACACTCCCATTTTCCTTAAGATCACGCACAAGCAATTCCCTACGATTTGAGAAAAGAAGAGGGAAAGAGACCAATTTTTTTATTCAGTCCCAAACGAGGCCTTAAGAAGTCATTCCGACTCCTCGCAGCTCAGTTTTGGGGTCGTCAATAACAGTCTGAGGAGGGAGCCACGCCAACAACCGCCACCTCTCTTCCCCTCCTAAGACGCCCTGGGATATCATTAAGGCAGCCATCCTCTCAGAGAGAGAGAGAGAGAGAGGGACTCTTGAAATTTTCTCCACTCCGCAGCCTTAACCTTGCCCCGTCCGGTTTGGTCTTTTTTTATTTTGACACCATTTCCCCTCCTCCTTCGTTCTCGCTGCTCTCGGACGCTGAGGAACCGGAGGGTGGCCCGACTCGAGAGGGAAAAGGCCCAGATATAAAACCCGGGAGCCAGCCACCCAGCTCCCCCATTACGCATGCAGATCTATGCCCTCCCATCATCTCCAGGCTTTTGACTGTTAGATAAATGGCCAATTCCCGTGAAATTACTTTTTCAAAAATTCCACTCAAAAGGTTCTGTTACAAATTGGTTCGGGAGTGTTTCGGTTGGCACGCAAACACTGCCGCGCTCTGAGAAGTCCGTATGGCTTCATCCTTGGGGATTGAACACACTTGTGCGTCTCGGAAGAATAAAAATTTGGAGCCCGCATTTCGGATGAGGGAGGTGCTGAAAATATATCGGACGAGAGCGACTTACACGCGATCGCAAAATCAAGAGGCTGTTCACGCCAAACATCTTCGAGATTTGCTGAGTAGACGAATTTATAAACACATGCCGGAGGATAAAAGGCAAAATTTTGATAAAAATAACAGCAGAGAAGCAATTTGCTAAATTGTAATCCAGACTTCGAAGCTGTCGAGGAGATGGGTTTCAATGGCTAAGGTTGTTATGCATTAAACAGTAAGATAAAAATTACTTTTTAAAAGGCATCGAAAATTAGTATACCGGATGACAGGGACAAAAAATAAATTGGCAGTAACATAAGTTAATTCACCAATGTAAAGCGTTATTATAAAACTAGTAAACAAGCTTCATTGGTATATTGACATTAACTCTGAACGAAAAAGAAAATTATGAAGAAAAATCCTGAGAAAAGCCTTATGGTAACTAAAAACAGATGAAGGGTAAAAGTCGACATTAGGTGACTGGTTTGAACATGGATGTTAAAGAAATTTCTTCTCATTTACACAAAATATCTTCATGCATGACAATTTAAGTCGCGGAATAAACGATAAAAGACCTGGGGAAAGAGTGACTTGATTCAATTTTTTTAAACTTATCGATGAGGTTACTTAATTTAGTTTAAGCAACTGAATAGATAAATTTCTCATCATCGACGCTGGGAGAGATTTTTTTAAGACACAAGAAATTAATTTAGGGGAAATTAGTCAAGGCAATTCAATAGTCAACTTACGGAGCTGTATTTTCTGCTTTAGTTAGTGCCCTTGACATGCAATGTGCCTTTAATTGATGATATAATATCGAAGTAGAAAGAGATGCAAAGGGGAAATAAACTAACATTCTAGCGTTAAGATCGTAAGAAGTTTTGGAAAACGTACTTCAAAGGATTCTTCAAAGGATTCAAAGAAAGAAAGTACTTTCGGCTCGATAGAAGGCGAACAAAACTTTCCCTTTCACTCTCGTCAAGGAAATCCCCAAGTTGAACAAAAGCGAAAGACTGCGACATCATGAACCATGCGACTTGCATGCTGGTCATCACTCTAGGTATTCTACCAAACAAACATTCAACCAAACGGTAGATCCATAGACTGTCCATTGTTTTATTTCAGATCGCGGTGAATCTTGTTCAGCGTTTTCTTCAAGAACTTTCCAAAGTCTTTTCAGTAAATCTCTTCCTATTCTCCTAAAAAAGTCCTCCTTATTATCCTCCTCCATGAGTGGATGAAGTAAGTTTACCCACACTAATAAGGATACATAGAGGAAGAGGCAAAAGTTTAGTGAGGCGTCCACGCAAGAGATAAAAAGGTCAGGGCTGAAGGAGGTCGTAACAGATAAGTATGACTATTACTTGCAGGAAGAATAAGTTCTTCGTCTTTTTATACTCCCCTCACACCGAAAACATCATTTTCCATAATGGGCAAGTTATTTTTGGGTAATCTACAGTTTAAGGTACGCGTTAATCGAGGTAAGTGAAAATCCTGTGATTTTTTCAAGTACAGAGCCAACCTACCAATAATATTCCTTTTTTATCGCAGCGTACATCCTAACCTACTTCATTCCGTCCATAAAACCAATTCTCATTCTTCCACACGCCGCCTGCCCCATATTCTACCCACCATCACAGCCTTAAGCAACAGTTCGCCCCTCATCACCTCCTTCAAGCACCTGCTATTCCTCTCTTTAATCGCCATCATAAGTTTACTTACCTCACACGCCATAGCAAACATTTATGCTTCCGCGTTTGTCTAGCTTTCCATCCACCACACCTACACTGTCTTCAACACCCACATCTCGAACGTCTACAGTATATTCTCGCCTTCCTTTCTCAGAGTCCACGTTTCTGCTCCACTCAACGCTATACTCCATATCAAACTCTCCACCAGCCTCTGGTTTACATCCCTACCTATGGTCCCCGAAATCAGCTCCTTCCCATTACCGAACGCTTTTTTCGCTATCGCTTTAAACAAAGGACTATCAGCAACATTGAGAATCTGCAACATAAAGTACTGGAATAAAATATATACACGAAAAAAATAATCCTCCTTTCGTATCGAAAAGGGGCGCTCATTAAACCACGTATCTCAATTGCAGCGTGGCGCTGTGTGGGTCGGAGACTTGGTCATTGCGATGGGAGGATGTATATACGTAGACTTGAGGCGCTTAAGATATGGGCGAGGAAAAGGATGGAGTACGTAAGCTGGGTGGCGAGAAGGACAAACGAGGAGGCATTGGATAAAGTTGGAGAGGGGAGGACGCCAGTAAAGGAGGTTCGGAGGAGGCAGAGGAGATGTATGGAGGACGTGTTGAAAGGAGAGGGAATGCCGTACAGGGCAATAGAGGGCAGAAAACTGGGGACGCGCAGTGGAGGAATGAAGAGGATGGGAACTCTGGACGAAAAAAAAAGCGGGAGATGATATGATGAATTCAAGAGGGATCTAACGGTGGGCCATCCTTAGCAGTGGAAACGGCCAAGGATGAGTACTGCCCATAAACCTACCAATCAGCAAGTAGAATACTTAAATGAAAATGAATGAAATCGCAAGCTCATGCATAGGGCTGGGAGGTTTTCCAATATATTGGTTCCGATATCAATATTTTTAAATATTGGGATACCAAAATCACAATTTTGGAACGACCGATACCAATATCCTGTATTGGACATAGGCGAAAAAACAAATATTTGTAATGGGAATATTGTTTATAGAGGAATTCACAATTGGAATATTGGATATTGGATTACCAATGTTGAAAATCCAAGTACTGAATATTGGAACCCGGCGAGGAGGGTGGTCGGCGAGCGCCCAAATCTTTGAAAACAGACGTGCGCGTGTGGCACTCAGTGCAGCACTTCCTTTTCCACCATTATGCATAGCAGTAACTGGGGAAAAGAGGCGTCTATAGGTTTTCTTGTTTTATTAACAGACTTTTACGTAGTTAAAAAAAAACTTTTTCGCCTTCCCTTTTTCGAAGCAGCTCACCTCTGTTCTGATACACCTCTGCCACTGTTTTTTTATTTATTTACCTCTTAATTTTATCTGTAAATATTAATATGTTCAATATTTCACGATTTAAATTTCTAATATTACAATATTTCCAATATTCCAATACGACAATATTTTCTAATATTCAATTGTCCAATGCAGGTTATTGATATTGGTCCATTTTCAATATTATTGGATATTGATATTGGGATTCAAATACCGCCCAGTCCTACTCACGCACGCACATTTCGCAAACGCCCAGCTCAAAAAGCCCGCGCGGACGCCGACACCGCCTTCGAACTGACAGGCTGGCCCCTTAAGAAAAAACACTGCGCGTTAGAAAAATAAGAAAACGAGGCCCCAAGATGGAGGAGGAGAGAAACGGTGGAAGGAAGCGATTTAGTCGTCGAACGACGGCGAGGAGGAGGAAGAGGGAGGAGGATGGAAGAGGGTTTCTCAAATGGGACATAAGAGGAGGGAATAAGTTAAGGAAGAAGGGTAAGGCGAGAGGAAACAAGGGGGAGGCAAAAACCCTTCGACGAAGCAACTCTGGAACGGCGCCAAACGAGAAACCGAAGAGGAGGAAGATGCTGCGTGGAAGGTGGAGGAGGCGGGTGAGAGATGCTATCGGGACGTTTGAAACGAAGGCGGTTTCAGAGGCTGGGTGTGTGAGAGGGGGAAGAAAGGGGTTGGAAGGCAAGGCAAGGTAGAGGAGAAGCATCCACGGCACAGATCCGTTTCCTGCCGCCACCCCTCCATGCCCGACGACGGACCAAGAAGAGGAGAAGAATAAGAAGAAGACCAAGAAGAGGAAGGGAAGGGTTTACAAGGGAAAGTGGGAGGACACCACCACCCATCTCCTCATTCATTGATATAGCACCCCCTCCATTCTCCCCTTCAAAGCGAGTTGCCCCTCTTCATGTTCCTCGCCAGACACCTCCTCCGTTACCCGTTAAAGGTTACGGTGGTGTTGGTGGCCGCACCGTGAGGTTGAGGTGATGGGAGGCAGAAGGGGGAGGTGGGAGAGGGAGGGGATAAGGCGGGAAAGAAGAGAGAGAGACGACAACGGGGAAGACCCGACCCGACCACGTACCCATACACATACAAACTACCGTACGGAGAGTCGGGTCGAAAGAAGAGTAACGCACCCAGGTGTCCCCGACTTCCTACGCCCACGACCCATGTGCGGGAAAGAGTACAACGAACGCTCGTGCACCGTAGTTTTGAACCCCTCGGAGCGAATCCGTGTTAGTAAAAAAGAAATATGTTTTTCAATTTTCGCATAAGAGCCTGCTGTTAACAATGACATACACAATGCTTCTGGAGGATTGCTATTGGGATATTGTAACGATGTACAATGTAAACTAGAGTATTACATAATTAATGGTCGCCATACATTTGCATTATTCGCAACCTGCTCTAACCATGAGTTCAAGTCAATAGTTAATCTCAAGCCCTGATTTTGCAGAAATAAAATCTCGAAACGTTGACAAAAGGTGATTTATTCATCATCCCAAGACCAATCCTCCAAAAATAACTGTGCATATATATATATAATTGATCAAAATTTACTCACAATAAAGTTAACGATTATGAGAAGAAAATAAATTGAGTGATCATCGAGGAAGACTTGAACGCATAAAACGTTTTGACGGTAGTAAGGGAAGTTAGGAAGCGAGATTTTTGTGAAAAGAGGGTATATTCGTGAATTTTAAATTTAATATGTTAAATTTAAAAAAACTCGTGTTTGAAAATATTTACAAGGTTAGGAGGTGAGTTATTTTTTTTTAATTATGCTTGTAATTTTCTTGATAATTCCTCCTTTCACTAAATTTATTTTTTTGGTCAGGTTTTCATTAGTATGGATTACAGGTAACTTGTGTAGCCACTTCTTCCACAAAACGTAACCTAATGCAATAAATGTCATCCAATAAAAAAGCGAAACCAATCACTCATGGAAAGATAAATAAATGTTTCTCAAGTTCAAGCAGTCGCAAGAAGCAAAAGGTAACTAAAGTAATGATAAGGTTGCAGAGGCTGTGTTTCTGAAAACAGCTTCTTAAACCGGGTAAATAACTGATTATGCATACTTGAGGCTACAACTTCACTCTTAGTTCTATGCCGTACGCTAAAAATGAGAGAACCATCGGCGAGAAATAAAGCTGATACAAAGGTTTTCGTTGGCGTTTAACACTATTAATATCTACTTCAGGGCGTTCCTCCGCTTGGTTTCCATTAACAACGACAGTTTCACTAGCCATCCTGTGGGCGTCTTCAAGATAAAATTATTATGCACTAGAGCCGCCACTACCCTACATTGATCCGGGAGGAACATTAAGTCTTAAAACAACCAAAATAACTAACAACAAGATTCTTGGTCATTAATATATTTCAGGGGTTTGCAACACGAAACAAAGAGACATACACATTCAAAGCCCTGTTCGTTTTCATAAGCCCTGAGGATGCTGATATATTTGGCGAAACGTTGGCGGTGAATGAAATACATGAATGACCAAATATTCAAGAATATGGTTATTATCTATATTGTATATTGGTCGAAAAAGTTATACTTGATTACCAAAGTAACTACAACCCGGAGGATGGGTACAATCTATCCTGCTCCCGGTGGAGAATTTTCAAGGCAGAAGACCAATCACGACGACTCAAGAGCTCATATGAGACTACGTAATGAGGACCAAATCACGCATCGCCCCTTCCGACCAGAAGAAGGCAACGGGACTGCCTGGCAAACCAATCGTCGTCAATGAACTGATGATAAGGAGTTGAATTACCTGACGCTGATGAACGTCCGAAAGCAAATACTCATCGAGTTAAAAAGTTATTTTTCATAAATAATTGAGAGAATATGCGAACTACTGACGCGATATAGGAGTCAGAACTTCGTTTTTTACAGGACTCTCCGAAGTGCACAACCGCACCACATCCCATGGAAAGCGGCATCTATCCCATGGCTAATATTTAGAAAAGTCGAAACTTTGCTAGGAAGGCACCAAATCTTAAGGCGAGAGTAAGCTATTGATTAGAGGAGAGTATGTCAAAAAAAGACAGTGGGATTAGCACATCACCTCAAATAATAGAATCTAACAAAGAAAAGACAGCCATTGAGGCTCGGGAATAAAGGAACTTTGTGCTACAGGCTATTAGGGTATGGTGTAGTGCATATCGGTGATAACCCACTCCCTGCCACACACCATTGAGGTGGCTTGCACGGCATTATGTGGACGTAGGGGAATAGTCAATACAAAACGAGAAAGAAAAATGGCCATTTAAGAATACTCGAAAACTGGTTATTTTACGATCGTAACAATAGTACTACTCACTCTTGGTCACCTCCTAAGGATTTCGATGCTCAAGCATCGTCGATAAACTTCATGGTTCCCCGCGGACACACTTTCAGGTTCCATTCCATTCTCCCACCGTTTCCCTTTCGCAACCCTTCACCGTTAGCGACCATCATCCCCCATTGCACCACATCCTGCATCTCTTCACCCGAAACTCTCTTCAGTTACGCCTCCTCGAACCCCACACGACGCCATACCACCCTTTAGAACCTCCCCTACCCCCGTCATATACCATAATTATGAAATACTCTGTGGCATGGAGGCCGATGAATGAGCTGTGCGATAAAAAAATCGGAGGGTGTTCATTTTTCACGTCGAGAGATGCTGTGGAGTGGTGGTGGCGCGGACTGCAGAGAAGAGGTTATGACATGCGGGAAGGCGGCTCCCAGGCCCTTAAAAAAGGTCCCGGCTGCAACACAACGCCCACTTCAGACCCTTTATCCCGGACACTCACTGGTCCTTTTACAGGCGTATCAAGTTCAGCAGCTCCACCTCCTTCCCCATTTCCGACCACCCCTACCGTTACACTTCTCCCTCTCGTCTTCCCTCTTTAGAGCAGGGCTGGTCTTTGTCCCCGAGGTAGTGACTCTATTCCACATTTAGGTGACAGTGTGAGCTCTTATAGAGATTAGTACCCTGTTTGGATTTCCATTAGGCCGGGGGTGCCATAACTCCAATAGCAACCAGAAATTTAACATCTACAGCTACGCGATTTTGGCGAATTTTTAACCACTTACAAATTAAGCATTGTATCATGTATTCAATTGTATATACACATTTTTCCGTTTATAAGAATAAGAAGACTACAGTTGGAGATGTTAGGTATAATACGCACATTTTTTGCATTACCAATTGCTTACAAGCATTCAGGCCTACCGCGAATATGGCGGTGAAATACTATGGAATTGCAATAAAAAATCCGGGAATCGAACCACAGAACTTTGGTCTTTCCGGGCCAATGCGAAGACCACTTACCTATCCAGGCTTCCAATTTTTTCTCATGGCAATTTCATAGTAAGACCAATTGTTGCTTACCTATCTGTTGGCCATGCATGTCTAAGTTAATTGAAGGTAGCCTTTACCATGTATTACTTTCAAGACTACCTAAAGCTTCCATTTTTTAAAACAAGTTATAATTTTTTTCTTTTCTTCTTGGAAGTAATAAACATCAATTATATTATTTTTTTAAAAATATACTACTCAGATGGATATCTTAATCGTCTGATATTTTGTTTATTGCGCCTCTAATCCTATTATTCAACTCCATCAGAAATGTTACCACACGAAAAATCGATTGGGAAGGCTGCGTGAGATTTCTCCGAATTGCTTTTTCTTCGGATATTGAACTTTTAACCGCATTCTACGCTTAATTTGGCTAAACTGGCTGGGTTCAGCCAAAACATAAAGTATCTCCACCTCGAACGCATAACCAAATGTACCTGATGAAATGTTGTCATAGAATCAAGGTGTCGAATTCGCCGTGAAAAAAATCATTTGACTTGACTGAGATTCGAACCCGGACCTCCCGATTGTACCTCCACTTGGTGGAATAGCTGGCTAACACACCAGACCGGCAATTGGGAGATCCTGGTTCGAATCCCGGTCAGGTCTAATGATTTTTTCGTGGCGATTTCTATCCCTTGGCGTATGTGCACCCGTTCGAGTTACTTCGAACCATATAATTTGTATATATATTCAATGATCGGAAATTTGTGGTGGTAGGATTTTATTTTACTTAATTGAGAAGTATTTATAAAAAGTGAACTCAATGACCCGCAAATGCCGTTACATCCACCATACTAAACGTTTCATATTTTGTTCAGGGGCCTATCTCTTACTCTGAAGTCTTTCGAAGACACGGTTCTTTTCAACTCCCTTCTTCCTGTTCGTCCTCCCCGTTCTCCCGTCCTCCTACCCTTGCCGAAGTACACGGGCTCGAAGACCACCAACGGCCACGACATAGCGATCCGACTGATTTACGCGTGCCGTTTACGGAAAAATCCCACCAAACACTCTCTCTTCATTTCTGTTTTATTTTTAAGCGTAGCGGGACAAGGTTTCGGGCGACTGAGGCCAACATCGGTAACGCCATGGCGGAGGAGGAATGCGGAATGGGAAGAATCGAAATGTCTCCCAGACTTCGTGAGTCCTTTTTAACGACCTCGTCCTCCCCAGTTCTCCTCCGTTACCGAACATTCCCACCATCCTCCCTCTCCGGCTTAAGTCACCCTTAACCGGATGAAGAAAACCAGAACTAATCCCAAAAACGCCTTTTAGATTCTTCAGGCGATAAAAAAATATCGCCCAATAACTCCCCTAAGTCGTAATATGGCTCTATTCAGGACGAATAATCTTCGCGAAAACATCTCGGTTCTTTTCCTCCGAATGCGAATCTCTACACTATTTAATTTTTGCAACTTAAATGTAGCTAAAGAGCCTTAAACTTGCAATTGTCAGTATGAGCCCTACGGAGAACCATACACTCACCTCATAAGACCATGTAAAAAACTATTTTCAACAATGCACTCAATTTGATTTTATTACCTTATAGACGGTTGCAGGAACGACACGTGTGTAATTAAATAAATTTATGGGACCCGTAAACCATGGCAACTAATGAACAACTGTCTCAGAAACATTTGATCACTTGATTGGCTTCACAAATAACTCTTCATAACTTATGGAATGGATTTACGAGTTCCATAAGTAGCCAATATGGCGGACGCGCAATGAACCGCTTGGACACTTAATTACTTGAGGAAAGAGCTATTCAGTAAAGAAAAACGAGTGTGTTCACTCCTGCAGACTGATTATTATTTTCATTAGCCGATATTCACAGGATTAACAATGAAAAATTTTAACTAGCGGTAGAGTATTAGAGCAATAACTTAGAGCCATTATCCATTAATCGTTAAGTTACGAAACTGTTGGTCGAGTTCCTGCAACCCGATAATTTTTACAAGTCTCATAACTTCATACATCTCATAACTATTGATTCCATCACTAAATGTTCTTGCAACCGGCCATTAGGAAATTAAAATTCCATATTTGACGTCTCCCTCATGTGAAATCAGTGTACTGCATATCACTATTTAAATTTCACCGCTGTCAAACGCACCATCGCACCCCCAGCCTTATGGAGATTTATACAGCATAGGAATCACCACGAGATCCCTATCAGTCAACTCTTAAGGGGAACAACCTTCGGAGACTTATTTCTGGATTTAAATCTTCGTTTCCTCGTTTGTTTCCCTTTTCGCGGCATCCACGCCAACCGAATTTCTCTTTTGCGGCTTGCAACAGCCGACACATTTCCATGCATACACACGTCGAATGTCGAAACCTCGGAGATCGGGGAACCAATGGTAGACGGTCAGAGACGAGATCTCACAAACTAAGAAAACCTATCGACCTACGAAAATTAAATAATTAAATAAAAAATAAGTGCAGTGAAAATTCAGAAGTGACAAACCTATAGGGCACATCTTACGATACATTTGTCTTTTATTATGAAGGACATCCAAGTGAAGAATTATGCGGGGATGAAGCGAATGGCTGGTAAGTAGGGTGGATCGAAAAACAGTTTTTTTCGAAATCGGTCTGCGGCTAGTGCTTAAAGTTAGTGGTTGGTGGTCCTTATAACCTATAAAAAATTCCAACATACAAGCAACATATGTAATTATTTACCATTATATCATTCCGGGAACATATAGAAACTATCAGGAAAATTTGCAAATTTTTTTACTTTTTTCATAAAAATTTTAATTTTTGACTAAATAGCGCAGCCTGAAGATATAACCCGATCGAGTTAGAATTTTATATACGTTATAAGGACCACCAACCACTAACTTTAAGCACTAGCCGCAGACCGATTTCGAAAAAAACTGTTTTTCGATCCATCCTACTAGCAAAGGACAAGAGAGGAGAACTGTAGCAAAACAATATTCGGTGATTGATTATATTGATTACTTCTGATGGTTACGGGTGTTAAAAGCTTATTCCTTGATCTAATTTTCATATGCATATAATAATAAAGGAGCCAATATATTCATTAACCCCAATCCTCATTATAGTAGCAAAAATACCCGAGCGTTATGGACTTGAGTGAGGTTTGTGGCGAACATTATGATTCGTAGCATGGCAACGAATTTTGGGAAACATGTTTATTCAGAGTTGTCACAGAAGAATTACTGTATCTCAATAACTGATTACGGATTCAATAAAATAGCCTTTGTTGGGAAACAACCCCGGCTTAAATTTTCTACAGGTTTTACAGTTTTTGGCAATCGCCAACGTCAATAAAGTGAACACAGAGGCAGAGATAAACTTTGGTATGATAAAATGCGTGCTTATTGGCCTAACCTCCGAAAAATAAATTTTCTTTATCCAAGATCCTAGGGACGCTAGTTTTATTACATTCATACCCTGATTTGGAGGTTAAGAGGTCGAGTCGAGAAAGCCCGTTTACTATTCGACGACACGTCATCCTGCCTAATCCTCAAACGATGAGAATACACCAAGGGAGGAAGTAAGAGAGAGAGAGAGAAAGACTGGAATGACTTATTCACTCATTTTTTCCGCTTCGATAACACTTCGAGAGGGTTAAAAGCATGCGCATATGTTTTTTCGGAGCAGACTGGGGACCACGGAAATATATTTACCCCTCTTCTCCATTCCTTCGTTCGGTCAGCGTCCTTCAAGCCCTGGGAGCAAAACACGATTATCAACTCCTTCCGATCGGACCGCTATTCCCTCTTGGTCCAGGCGCTCCCCGGTGCGTCATTCATTTTCGTCCCTTACTCATCCGCTGAGTATTCCGCGCGCCCACGGCATCCGCAGGTCTCCTCGCCGGATGGGCGTGGTCCTCCCCTGGCATGCAAAAATTCCGCTCGCCCGGACGACGGCGTTTAGGGTGGCGCCAAAGCCGAGAGAACGGCGCAACACATTCATTCACAAAGGAAACAGCCGACCTATTTTCTTTTCTTTTTGGGTGACGGCGCGAGACCGCGTGAATTGCAAACGCGGAGGCTTCTTGAATGGCCGTCACCTTCCTCTAAAGAGGACTCTAAAAGAGGGCGGTTTGGCACGCAGGAAGAACAAAATTTGTAAGGCAAGAAGATGATGATGCTTTCCAGCATCATTCACTCTCTCTTTCCCTCGCGCCCCATACAATTCCCTGGGACATCAACGAAGCGAATTTTACAACCCCCTATTCCGCGAGCGGATATCCTACAGGTGCCACAAAGAAATTACCGATTTACAAAAGGAAGTTTTAAAACAATTATGGGAAGTCGATAATAAAATCCTGGAAGCATCCTTGATAAATTAACTGTCTCTAAACTAAGCTTTTTATGAACAAAAACGGAGGCTTGAAATTTCACAATACACGCTGAAAACCGCAGAAAAAGAAAAATCCCACTCGATGTAAGACCCGTGCCTCCTTAACCAACATCATACACTGGGGAAAAGCCAAATGCTACAGAGTATGATAACAAAATATATGCATGGATATATAATCAATGCACTTTTATTAAACTTTGGGTAAAAAATTATGTATAAAGACTCATCCAAATACTCCTGGGATATTAACTTATATAAATTAATTTTTCACAAAATCATTCTTCCCCTTCCGTCCTCAGAAGGGAGTACTGCAAGTCGATTGATGGTCTTATGGCAGAGTGCTACGACCACGAATTTAACTTTCTTTTGTAGGGCTGAAACATTAATATGTTTAAAAAGGTCTTTGTTAACGCAAAAGGCAGTTGAGATCAGGGATGTACACACAAAAAAGTGCACACCAGCTGTGGATTTTTATACATACAACTTCGGATTCAGACGACTAGGGTATTCACGATGAAAATATGTCTTTCGTCAGAAACAAGACAATGTCCTCACCGAAGCCATCAAAACTGCATTTCGAAAGCCGCGATCTAAATATTTGACTGGCGTAAGGCTTAACAAATTAAAGGAGGGTTAAATTCGAGAAATATGTGACATGATCAATTTTTCAAGCCAAGATTAAATTATTATATTTTAAAATTATTTAATAATTTTTTAAATCTAAAAATCACGTAACGCAAAACTAAGTATTTTATACCATGGCGGTCCAGGTAGAAGTTCCGCAGATAATTTGTGTCCGTACTACTTGTGCGAGTGTTTTCCTGCATGGGGTTTCCTAGACATGGATTGCAGCCAAATCTTTAACTTTTTCCTCTCCCACCAAGATTTCAAATTCCTAATTTTTGCTAATATTTATAACATATTATGTTAGTTTATTGTGTGTGAACTTCACGACGTATGGGACTATGCGAGGGATAGATTATGCGAATTCGAGTCTTTCTCGATCATAAGTATTTTTGGGGAAAAAATTTTGCTGGACTTCTTTATCCGTAAAATTGGTAATATTTTTTCTCGTGCGTTAACATTTTGCGATTGTATATAATGATTTCATTAAATTCTTGTAACATAATTCTTGTAATAAAAGTCTTGTAATCTTTTCCTAATAGATTAGTTGTAAGAAAACTCAAGAATCCCAATACCGTCCCACGAAATAAGTGTTTTATCTGTCTATCCATCTATATATTATGGAAAATCGTCGAAAATTCTCCACTACACATCCTTGAGTCGGGTTTTAATTAGTATGCAGATGCAGACGACAGTGTCTCACGCATGTGGCCGATGGTGCGCGCCACGGAAGCCACGCGAGACGAACAAGGGGATCTATATATACAAAGGTATGGGGGGGGGGGGATTAAGCTTCACGTCCACGGAATTATTTATCGCGAAAAAAAGTGTTCCTCGACACGTGGCGCCGGTAAACTGCTCCGGCACGTCGTCGGGGAGGGACACGCGCGAACATGCGTTGCGTAAGCGAAATGCCGGGAGGAAGAGGGGGAGGTGGCGCCTGGTGTGGTGGGTCCAATGCGTCGGCGCCTCTCCTCCCCCCCCCCCACCAACCTCCCTCTGACTTCCCCAGTGTCTGGCCCATCACAGCCACCGCGACCCCGCCCTCTTGGAAACCCACCGACGCAGTAGTCAAAAGCCACGAACGCACGCACGACACGATCACGCGAGGCATAATGGCACGTTTTAGACAACACCCCAATGAAAACCTAGTAGGCTTAGAGACACGTAAACAATGACCTTTCGCGACAGAGAGAGAGGCACACACACACTCAAAGCGTGTCATTGCCACCGACCGATGAGAACAAGCGGATGAAATAGGGAGTAGTATATTACCTGAGAGAGAATTAAAAATAATATCATTACGAACACCTGACCAGATAATAGTCGCGCAACCTACACGAGAAACCTCCATTTATTCACGAGGGCGCGTCCCAGACGAGGTGTCAACACTAATACGATTAATCCGTCTCGACTCCCTGACGATGACATCCGCTTCTTGAAAAAAAAGTCAGGAAAAGTGGGTGGAGAAGGAGATATACAATATTCCCAGCCGCGGCGGTAAAGTATCACGATACTAATGTGTTATGTGGACGAAGCGGTAATCGTGAATCATTGAGGGCACATTTTAATAACTTAAAATGTACGTCGAAAAAAAATTCGTGGACTTCAGTTCAATCAAGTATTTCAGTTTACAACTTCACGCGTCACTATGTGGAAGTGATTTATATTCGAATCCATATTGAAAATAAGTCTAGTACTTTTCCACAGTTATTTATTGTAATCGTACTACGCGTTCCAACTATCAAAATTCCAAACTACTGCTCCATAATAATAACTTAAGTGATTTAAGAACAGATGGAAATTATCAGACAGTCAAGCAATCTTTGCAGCGAGCTACTTTTTCCGCACCCCTTCCCTTTCTTTTCCGAAAAAATCTCCCTCCTCACAAGCCCCTAACCTATGTTCCTCAGCCTTCACTCCCAAAAATTAGTTTGCCCACCAAAACCCCCTCCTTAGCGTAAGGTTTCCACCATAACAATCAATAAATAGAAGATAAACTATTGTACCAGAAGATGCAGCAAGCTGCGATACGCGTTGTACGATTACAATAAATAACTGTGAAAAAGTACACTCCTTATTTTCAATATAGATTCGAATACAAGTACTTCTCTTTATGTGGTGGATTTAACTATACATGAAGTAAATAATGATGCAAGATTTGATTAAAATTTTTATCAAAATTAAAACATTGGAATACCATAGGCTTAAGGTGCAAAAATGTAAATTTAAGCGAAAATCATACGTAAATACGCGTCAAGATTAGACCCAAATACGTAATACTTGAGGTGGTTGGGACGATTTTAGTTAATGCACTGACTACCGTGAAACTTCCCATTCGTGTACTCACTTGTAATATGTGTACATTCAAGCGAAAAAAACCACAAACCTCTATAAGCGTCAATAACAACTTAACGTGGAACGCAAATTACATATATACACCTTTTGCGTCCTCTATTCACAATGACTGAGACGCCGAGTTGGAAATAAAAAATAATAAGAGACTGACAGATACCTCGAACTTCTCACGTCTCGGTGATAGGGTACAGCGACTAGGATGAACTACTAGCCACGCAGCTGGAGTAGACGAGGAAACCCGAGACGAGGCTCGGGAGGGGAGTAGGAGGTCGGTGTCCAAATGACTAACCCCTTTGCCGTTTTGGGAAGCAACGGAAAGGGCAGAAGAAGAAGATAACTCGAACCTTAATAGCATTCTCGGAAGTTACGGCTCCTCGTCTTGAGGCAAAGACGACCCCCTCGTCTCCCAGGCCTCCCCTTTCTCCTCTGTCGGAATGCGAACGCTAAAACTTTTACCCTCCGTAAAATCCGACCCTCCATCCACACTTCAACTCCGCCTACACTACCCTCTCTCCAGGTTTCAACCCTCAAGCATCCTCCTTTCGTCTTTCGCTTCCCACGTGTTCCACGAAACCCCGGAGGCCCGGACTCACCGAAGACACCGATATGTTAAGTGTATACTCTCATCGTCTACACTCATTACCGTACTATGATCACTCATAACGTGGAGAATTTTACATCTACAGGGACCTATCTACTAAAAATATTTCTTTCTTTGTAAAAATGTGCTACAATAATTGTCATGAATATTAGTCATTCAGCATTAACGGAAAGTCGTCATTAGATTATCTATCGGTTAAGGTATGTGTAAGTGGAAGTAAGAAAAAATCCTGCAAATTTTCACAGGCATAGAGCTCTATCTACCAGTATTTCTTTTTTCGTCTCAGCATACTTCCTACCCTTCTCCACCCATACTCGTCCATAAAACTTACTCTCTTTCTTCCGCTTATCCAAAAACCTCCCCTCCATCAACCCAATCCTACGCTACCCTAACCTTAAGCAACAATCCACCACTCATTACCTTTTTCAAACCACTTACTTTACCCCCTCCTAATATCATTCAAAAGGTTCCATTCCTCGCCCGCCATCTCAAACACTTCCTCGCAAGTCCTCTCCGTCCACCTCACCTTCTCCATCCTCCTCCACACCCACATCTCGAACGCCAGTAATAAGTAAAAAACATACTATTAACCCCCTCGTACTACGGCAGATTAGATCGCACCCATAAAATTAGAGAGCTAGATTGTAGAACCGATAGGTATAAAAATGTCATTTTTTCCGCGTACCATTCGGGACCATAACAGCTGTGATCGTCGTCATGAATAGTTCTAATTGTGACAATAGGCAGACAGTAAATTTTTCTCTTTATATTCTCTACGTTCTTATTCATGCATGATGTAAATATTGATGTTCTTATTTATGCATGATATTTTGAATATGTAGTAGTAGTTTTTGTATCCCTTGCATATAGGAACGATTGACGATAGAATGTTTCTTGGTTATTAGATTTGTTATTGGCGCTTAGAATGTGTGGTACGCGGGTTTCAATGTAATTTCGGTGTTCTACCGTATCATTCATGCATGCCTGGTGTGGAAGCACCCCCTGCCACACACCCTTTGGGTGGCTTGCTGGGTATGACGTAGATGTAGATGTACAATTCATATCAAGCTCTTCACCAGCCTCTTCTTTACATCCTTACCCAATTTTCACTTTCCCAAGTTACCCTACCCTTGCCCAATTTTCCCCTACAATTGCATTTACTCCGCATGATTGCGATTAGAATTCGAGATTTTTATGAGGAACCTCGACGAATGCTTTCTTGAGCTAATCCCCGTGATCAGCTGCCTCCTTCCGCTAGCGCAAGTCTATGCTAAATGTCTCAGTTATGCCAATTTTCCTCCAACCAACTACCCAAATAATTGAATTTATCTTCGGAGAATTACATCAAAGCGTTATTAGATGCTTCATATCACTCAAGCGGAGAGTCAAGAAGTATTCCATCAAAGCAAATAAGGACTATAGTCTTTTCACGGAACACCTCCTATTTCGTCTGGTCTTTTTTTTCTTATTAACTACGACGCGACGAAAATTGTTCCTCTCCCCAAGGGTGGGTAAACACGGACCTAATTCTAGGATTCAGTAGTTCAGAACCTTCGAAAAAAATCCCATTTTCTTGCTCGAAAACCTCTCCCCCTAATTCACCCATTCCAGAAACAAGGATAATTTCATCCTCCGCTAACGACAGGGCCTGAAGAGAAATCACCACAACGGCACTGAGGCGAGAAAATTAGAGGTAAATTAGAACAAAATCCTGCGTAATAAGATGAGAATAGCTTCTTGAGTCGGAGGAAAAACGGGGAGTTGGAGTGAATTGAAAAAAGGAGATTATTTTTATACATACTCACCTTTACTCTGTTCCATCTCGGGGAAGGCAGTGTACAGTTAAATTCTAGGTGATACGTCTATAAAGCTGGTGACGTCAATTGCTTACTCCATATCGCCTTATTTTTTAAATACCTTTCTGCTTCATTTAACCTCATAAATTGCTTCATACACGCCCTTCTTTTAGTTTTTCATCTGAGGACCGTCCTATTATATACTTGATAAATTTCTTTTTTCCAAGTTTTTTCAGTGTTAAAAAATGTATTGTATGTGTGTTCTCCACTATGTATCAGAAGTTAAAGTAATTCCAAGGTATTTGACTTTTTCTGAGGATTTTATGTTTACTCCACCCACAGTGTAGACATGGCGCTGGTGTTATGACTTCCGCAAGAAGAGCACTACTGTTCACTTACTAAGATTTGGTTCTAGCCCCCACTCTTGACACCACGTATGAACGTGGTTTAGGTCTGAAGATATAACTTCTGATTCTGCGTCTTCGCTAATTTCCCGGTTGATGACCGTATCCTCTGCAAAAAAACCTTAGTTCACTGCTAACTCGAGAACTTCCGTCATTTGTATAAATAATGAATAAGATAGGGCCGATCACGCTTCCTTGTGGAACGCTGGATGTGACTGTAACCATATCAGAGCTAATATCATCAATAACTACTCTTGATCTACGATCACTGAGAATGCCCCGTATCCAATTCACTATTTTTAAATTTCTTTAAATCTCCGCATGATTGCGATTTGTATTGGAGTTTTTTGTGAGGAACCACGTCGAATGTTTTCTTGAGCTAATCCAGTCATACTTGATAACATGATCTCAAGAAATGAACTCTGTTATATTTCCACACAGTTAATTCACAACACCGACCTAGGTTTGGACGATATCCGTGATTGATAATGACAGTTGACCTTGATCATTGACAAATTGTGAGGAAATAAAAAACGTTCTTTTCTTGAGGTCCTGTTATCTATTACCAATTTCCACAAATTATCGCCTGATTCATAGAATTTCATCCAGTCATACTAAGTAAAAACTTTGATTATTTTGTTCAAAGGTGGAAATTGGGGCGATAAATGAATGAATTACGTCTTGAGTGACGTCGTCACTGACAATTGCGACATGCAACGGAATGATTACCAACACTAAGATTGTACTATGAGTACGTAAATTTGGTGACACATTTATTCTTAAACAAAGAAAGATAACGAATTGTTTTTCAAAATCGAAGCAATAAATCCAGAAAGTAAGCAGTTGAATGAAGAGATTACCGTCTAACGATCATTTTTATGTCAGTTCTAATGAAATTAAATCTATTTCATATGGTTAAAAAGAAGAAAATAAAAGATGAGTGCTTTTTTACACAGCGCAATTCAGAGAAAAATGTCGAAAATAACACTGAATCAAAGACAACAACGTACGCGCTAATAATAAATACAACTCCAGCGAATAAACTTAAAACTTTTCAGTAGAAAGTTTTTTTTTTGTAAAACGGTAAGTATGCGGTAGGTAACAAAATGTATTTGCGAATTAGAATTAAAGTCCAAAATTTAAGAACCAGTCACCGCAATAACGATTCGACTCCAAATTCAATTTCTCGTCATGCGAGAGAAAATAGGGTTAGTGAACATAAAATTCCACACAGGTTTTACATATTTAAAACCGACGTAGGTATTCCAACTTAACAGTTCGCGGAGAGTGCTTGCCGAGAAAAGACGAGGCTCGCTGCCGAATTAAGTGACTGGGGATTCCGTCTCGAATCGGATCTCGACCACGAAAAAATCTGACGCTACCACGACGCAACTCCTCGCCCAAGATGTTTTGTGACTTTCCAAGATCTGCGGCGGTCGCGGTCACACATTCGGGTGAGACGAAGTGTTGCGACATTCGCCAGACGCAAAAATAAAAATAAACCGACTTGCCGCAAGAAAAAGCGAAGCTCGAAACATCGATTCTTTCCGGAATGTGTCCACCTTCTAACTCCAACATGCGAAACAGGGAACGGAGTTATTAGGATCAATTTATCCAGTCTAGGTTTGGTTCACTGCAGCCGGCCATTTCTTTCGATGTAATGCTAACTCTAACAGCATGTGCGGGCTTCGGAAACTACATTCCCCTAGAAATGGTCCTCGTTTCAACTCTTTAATCTTCTTCGCCCGGCCTTCCCAATAATACTTACCCTCTTTACATTCTCTCGAGTAATTGTGGAATTCAACACGGTCGATACTTCATTTCGGAATGATATTATTCCAGATGATCCTCTCAAATCTAATTTGTCTGAGTACTAGACCGTTAATCCACCTCTCCTACCGTTAAATGTCGTTTTTCCCGCGATCGTTGATAGACTAAAATGGTTTCCAAGAAAGAAGGTTAGTCGACAGTTAGTGTAGCTGATTAATTAATTTGCTACCTAATGCTTGTTTATTAATCTTACATGTGGTACTAACATAGCACTTCGCATGATCCCGGCATGACTCTTGTATCTCGTTTACGCAGTCTCGTTGTGCACACCTTTACGCAGTCGCATACCTTTTGTGTAGTGCATGTTCGTTAAAGTTACTTGACATTACAGTGCATGTTGGTGATGACTCACCCCCTGCCATCCACCCCTGAGGAGACTTACATGGTAACATGCACATGTACTTATTTCATACTTCCATCCGATCTCGGTCTTATGAGTGGGTATGAATGAATGAGAGTTTGATGCTCCAGCAATGTAACATGCGAAAGGGGGTACTTCGTTGATTAGGCCAAGGTTAGAGAACGAATGAGAGTCCTGAGACGACACAGACTCTTCCACACTACATATTCTTAATCGTCCGAACAATATTTTCCTAGTCTCCCTCCCTCAGAAATTCAACCCGTGAATGCATTTATTCCTCCCGGGGAATCTCTCTCCTCCCTCGCTGCAGTATACTATCGAATAAGAAATTTTTACACAACACAGTGACCAGACAGCTTCGTTACAGCGACACTCTCCCTCTCTTTCCAATCCGTGTCCCTTCTCGACCCACTTGAAACTTCAATCTCCTACACAACCCGAAATTCCGTCTCTCTCTTTCTCAAAGTCTCCTTTTTCTACCGAATACCCTCTAATTTAACCATTTGCTACCCCATATCCCTCCCTTGACACCATATCCCTCCCTTGACATCTTTCCCTCGTCCAACAAATTTATATCCTTTATCAAAAGGCACTTGGGTGATCGATCCTGGACTTAAATGGGTTTAAATAAATTTATTTATAAGAATAATTAATTAAAAGGTGGATTTGGAAGTACATTGATTTATTAAATTTTTTGACCTTAGCTCTAAAATATGCGAACATCGCCCGTCGCTCTAATAATAAAGTGAGATAAGTCGAAAAATAGAAGATGTATCGGAAGATGTATCGGAAGAAGTATCGAGTTAGTAATTATCAAATTAGAGTTCTATTTGAGAACATTTCATTTACACTGATAAGGAGACAGCGGAATTAGGGTTAAATTTGAGGTGCTAATTGTGATTTTTATTGTCTTTTGTGTTTCTTCACTATAATTCTATGCTTTATTGATTTTATTACACCAAGCACTTTAATTAGAGGTAGTGCCTCTATTTAGTCGTGTGGAATTATTAATAAATACATGGCATTGGAGGAAATGCTGTGAGAGGAAGAGGTAGACCGAGGAAGTATTAGGTGGTGTAGAGGAAGAGACTAATGAGGTGGATTATTGGGAGTCATAAGAACAAGAGAGCGTAAAAGATGCAATGTATGAGAGTAAACGGAAGGTAGTGTGGAAGAAATTACCGAAGCAGAGGCAGTCAGTTTTGCACTTCGATAGCTGACAATCAAACTTACTGTGTTAAGACGTTCTATTCGGGAAGTCCACCGGGTAAGAGATTCCATGGTTGCGGATGTTTCGATGGTCAAGTCGCCCATCGTTTTCAGGGCAGAAGATCGCCGAGCCGTCCATTGTCATCAGCACAGATGATGCCCTGAGGACGATGGACAACTCGGCCATCGAAACCTCGGCAACCAATGAATCTCTTACCCGGCGGACTCCCCGAATAGAACTTCTTGACATCACACGCCGGAAAAGCCTCAAATAGACTACCTGTTGACAATGACACTCTGTGTTGAAACCTGGTCGGTGAATAAAAAAGTGAGAAAATAGAAATAGTTTTATTGTTCAAATGAACATAGGCTAACTGTGCCTAACCCGAAATGGAATGACTTGAAGGGTACGTACGAGCGCCAAAACGGCCCGCGGTAGCTCATGCGAACACTTCACCGCAGTCAAAACATCGAACTACATCGATTCTCTGCGAAACGTGTCCTGGCCCATGAGGCGCGCCGGGGGACCGATGGTGGACATAAAAAAAAGCTTGCCAACACCAGCGTGACACAACGTCGGCTTCGGAGGAATGCCGATCTACCGGCTCACTCACTCACTCACTCCTGCCGCCGCCAGGAGAGCTTCAAGAAGAGCAGGGCAAAAGGGAAGGAGGGGGACGGTGAGAATTGGGGGGGGGGGGCTGAAGGGTGGGGTAGGGGGGCAGAGTTGAGACTCCGAGGGGGACAGCGTCTCCGCGGTTGGAGGGAAAAAGGGGGACCGAGAGGATGTAGACAGGACGGGGAGTGAGGAGAAAGGGAGGGGATATGGGGGAGGCAGAGGGGGTGAAGATACTGCGGAATGGTTCGCACAGGGGGTTTGGTGGGGGGTGGGAGGAGAGAGCGGGGAGGTGGAAGGGTATGGGAGGGTTATTCGGAAATTACCATGCAGATGACGCATTCCTCGTGTGCGCCTTCCCAGGTTGGGAGAAGAGTCGAGAGGAATTCCGAACAGATTTAAGAAGGGGTTGGGCATAAAAATAGCCAGAACTCCTCGGGGGCAGTAGTAATTCTTTAAAATATACGCGAACGTTTTTATGACCGAAAGGGGGTATATCTCGTACCTTTCATTTTCTCACCCAGAGAAGCACAAATACAAAAGCACTCGGTTAAAAAAATACATATACGATCCCATTCCAATGGGCAGTACACAATGCATGGGCATTTCAGGGAACTTTTCTTGGACCGGTGAAGTTCACGAGCACACGCCAAGTGGGTGTAGAGCACGCATAAATTGCACACACAGCGCAACATTTCACAAGGAGAGTGAGAAAGTGCACAGCATCATGACTCAGGTGGATAGAGAAACAGGCATTTTCGGGGAGTGCGAGCAATAAACAGTAGACCCTATAGCCTCTTGTTTGGACCAATGAATTCGCCTGCGTTTCAGGACTATAAAATATTTCTCGGGAAAATTTATCTTGGGCAGCGAAACGAGTTCATGAGGTCGCAACCCACTCGACTTGCTGTCTCACATTCAGAGGTACAAGTGCATGTGTTGAGCATCTTTACTGTCATGAAAAATGTCAAACGTAAGAAGCATACTGCTTTCCTGCAGTGATGCTGGGACAATAAGAGTCGCACAACAGAGAAGATTAACAGCAATGAACATGGAGAGTTATCGAAGAATCACGAAGACTAATAAATAAAGATTCATCAATGAGGAAGCCCTAAGAAGGGTCAAAGAGAAAAGACGCTAAATGAATCATTAAGAGGAAGGCGAGAAAAACAAATTGGGCAACGTCTGGTACATAAAAACATCTTGAAAGTAATTATGAGAGGAGAGGTGGACAAAAAGAATTACAAAGGACGATCAAGGCAGGATTGCCGCAGGAAAAGTATAATGATATTGAATGAAGATTTGAGAAGAAATAATGCGGTTATCTAACAATAAAAGAGAAATGGAGGGGAGAGCTGCAGCAATGGCCAATCCTCGGACGGACGGAAAATGTTTAAGATGATGACAAATTTGACAAAATAATCTATTATATGTTTTTCAGTTTACCATATACGTAAAAAATTTAATTTATGCGGCTTAGAGAATGCAATTTATGTGGTACGAGCAATTATTCGCATCGGTCTAGGTGGTGTAGGACGAAAGATTATAGACTCTTGAAATATAGAAGAAAAATGCAGATTTCAGACTGTCAGTGAAAATACGAGTGAGGCAATCATTACATATAAAACCATACCTAATACTCAGCCACACTATAAGGCATTACCGAGCAAGGTTTCAGCAATTAGTTGCCATTACCAAGGCTGATAGACCAATGTAAAAAGACCTTGAAAATTGCAGTACAACGCTGAGATCACTGTCGGCAATATCTTAGAGTGTGGAAAGTACTACACTTTCGCTTTTCATAACTCTGACTTCAATCCACAAAAATGGACCTCAATCAGTGCTTTACAAATGACGCTCATTCTTTCCAATCTTTCTCAATAGGAAGTGTGCAAGAGGCCAAAAAGTAGAATTAATGGAATTGGCAGTAACATGGTACAATTCCTTCATAATGAAATGATGAATTACTTAGCTTTCCACAAAAGATTTATTACCTTCTTAAGCCCCGGGTTTCATCGCTGCGCGACATCATCAGGTACAGTCATAGTAAATCACATTACTTAAATAGTCAAAAATGAAAGGGGGGAAGAGCTGTAGCAATTGGCATGTATGCGATGTTTTTCAGTTTACCATATGCACAATAAAATGTAATTTATGCGGTGTGAGCTTGACCTTTCCCCTCATATTTTTTACTATTTAAGTAATATGTTTTACTATGCCTGTACCTGATGATGTCACGCAGCGATGAAACCCGGGTCGCAAGAACGTAATAAATCTTTTGTGGGAAACTAAATAATTCATTATTTCATTAGGCCACAAAGTATTCAAATCCCCGAGCAATCTTTCTCCTTTGAAACCATGTAATAATCGTCGGAGAGCGAACCTCGTTTCAAAACGGAACAGAGTAAGTAACAGAAAGAGGTCCTTGTACGCGGTGATTTGTTGACAACGGACGAGGTTCAGACCAATGTTAAGCCCAATGGGTTTGCAATTCTCAATTAAAATTCCAACTCCCCAGGCCGTGTCAACGGCCCCTTTCCACCGAAGATGTCCACATTAATTCACAAAGGGGCGGCGAGGAAGGGGGGGGGGGTTAGGGAGAGGGATTGGATGGGGTAAATACCCTTTGACTCCAAAATCCGCCGGTGAGCGAGGAGAATGAGAGTCACGCACTCGGGATCGCAGGGAGAGGAGAGATTGGAGCGAGGCGAATGGGGGAGGGGGGAGAAAGAGACTAAAGGCGGAATACGAAGAATACACGACGACGAGGCGAGGAGGAAAAGACCACGACCGCGAAGAAGAGAGAAATGTGCCACGACCGGCGGGGGGGGGAGAGAAGGACACGGTTCCGGTTCGGCCTCTACGTGGCACAGGAGAGAGAGGGCAGAAAAAAATGACCCGAAACTTTTTTTCCCCCCTTCCCTCTCTTTCTGTGTTTCGGTGAAAACTCGACGACTTTGTCAGCTGTGCGCTCCGAGAAGAGAGAAAGAGAGCTCTTTTCGCTTCGTCGATTCCTTCCCCTCGAGTCGCAAGAAATCTAGATGGGCCCACGTGGAGGAGGTAAAGGATACGGAGGGACGAATTTTCAACGCACCGAAGCTTCGTCCGGCGCGTGTCAAAACCGAGAGGTTTCATCAAGAAAGCCAACGCCTCACTACCACCACCTCAATCCGATTTAAATGTGACACATGTTATTATTGATAGTAGCTGGGGTCTTCTACCGATCACCGAAGGATTAAACTAGGAAAATCCTGACGATATGATACTCTGATATTCTTTAAATCTAGGCCAGATTTCTCTCCTCCCCAGAAAGTTTCTCTCACTAGCGCAATGTCAAGGCTACTGTGGCCATTTTCCTCCAACGAACAACCGAGGTAGGTAATTAAATTACTGACTCAAGTTTGATCGCTTCTACCGGTGACGGAAGGATTGGTTGGCCAAAAAAAATTATCTACCATACCAAGCGGTTGTCGTGTAATTCAAGTCTGCCCGGCAGAATTAATGTAACTCAGCTATAAATATCAGAGGAAATACAGTCTCAAACATAAATCTATTATGAAAGGTTTTACTGATACACTATTGAGTAATTATTCGTCATATTTCAAATATCAGTCATAATTAGAGTAATCTACCGCTTGAGGTAATTTTTAATAGAGGAGAGTAAATATCCCATAAGTTTTTACATTCGCAGGCACCTAAATACTTACACGATGTCTTTCTACATCTCCTCTCCTCACCAACCATACCAAGCACTTACTCGTCTGTATTCGTAAACGTAGACCACACTTCCTCCATTCCCCTCCATACACCCACCTCAAAACCCCGAAGCTTATTCCCGTCCTCTTATCTCAGAGTACGTTTCTACCCTTATAACGCTTAACTCTGTATTTAACTACAAGCCAGATTTCACTTCACATACTTACGCAGAAAGTTTCTCTCACTAGCGCAATTCTCCTTCTAATGTCTAGGCTACGATGGCCATTTTCCTCCAACGACCAACCGAGGTAATTAAATAACTGACTCCTGTTGCATCCCTCCTACTTTTATCACCAGCAATAACCCAAAACGAATAATCAATTAAAAGTATGGGCAATGGTGCTAGAATACGAGTAAGTCGTAGACAGTGGAGAGAAGTCCGCAACCAGCTTAGGTCCTCAATCGAAAGACAACAAGGAGACTACAGGTTAAGTCCCATAAGAGAGACGTAGAGTTAATAGAGAAAGTGTTTTAGTCATCGAGTCAAATAGGAGTTGCATTGCTGATGAAAAGTTTCCACCAATGCCGGGATTCAAACCCGTTACCTTGGCGAGGGGAAATAGGACTTTAACCATGACGCCATCCACAGGCTAATTATCCGTCAGTACGGCATTATTCTCATTTCACCGTATCTCATTCAGAAAGCCCACTATCCTTCTCCAATTTCCACCATCAAGGAATTGTCCATTTATTCCACCTATTCCCAATTTTCCCTATCAGCTTCCCCTCCTCACCAGCCACATGAATAGATAATACAAGTGAGTCATCAGCAGAGAAATGAAACTGAGATTTCTGAAAGCTTAGCTCAGTAACTTCCTCCTCCTTCCATCTGACGACACGTCAGACGCAGTCGACGCAAAAAGACGGTGGACTCAAGGATTCGTATTACGCTCGTAGCATTCCCGACCACAACACGGAAAGAAGGAAACTGAGACAGGGAAACATATTCACTTTGTTTATATTACAGCCACCCTTCCCTTTTTGTTTCACGCCAGATGGCATAACACTCTCCACTGCGCGCCTCAATGATGGGGTGTTTCGTAGGCGTTGGTTTGTCATTTTTTTGTCACTGCCAGCTTGGTGCGGTATGATTCTTTTAAGGAAAAAACTCCGGGAACTCTTTGGTTATATCGTTAAAAAAAAACTCCACGGCGATCCTGGTTTTCTTTGAAAGACCATAAAAAACTACGGGGAAAAAAGAATTTTTGTCGGCCATATTGACTGCGGGATGAATTCCTCACCCATCAGCCAGAGGGTAGCGGGTTCGTGTTCTGCCAGGGTGGATTTTTAACACTCACTCAGTGACTGGTAGGGTACGCTCGTGATTTGTTGCTTATCAAATGCTCCAGAATATAATAACCATGAGAGCTCTTACTGGCGGACGTGGAAAGGAAATAAACCTATAAAAATGGATACATATCCCGATATGCTATACGCACGAATTAAATATGCAGTAAAAATACCACTAATTATGACTGAAACGCACTCGAGGAAAACGGTGTCCAAGGAGCTTTCCATTGAAGTTAGATTAGACAAAAACTGCTCAGTCACCCTAGAACACGATAATTTGAGGAAAGGATTCACAATTGACACATGAGGTCACCTTGGGTAATAAAAACGCGGACATAATTAAGTTCAGATCGTTCCCAAAACTAAAGCCGTTGGCTGATGCAACCATCAGATAACATATTTAGTAAGCGTGCGACCTGGCGGAATCACGTCACAAGATCTTCTCGGATATTGGTACGCACGCACAGCTCCGGAAGATAATGATAATTGAAGTAAGATATAGAAAAGAGGGGGTTCACAATTTGGGACAAAGTTGTGACTTTATGCGAGTTGAATAAGATTTTACAAACATGAAACACCAAAAACTTAAGTTGATATTCGAGGAGGCTTCAGACAGCACAACGACCGCTTTCACTACAAAGGAAAGTGTCAGACGGCAGAGCGAAATCCAAAACGGTGAGAAACTGTCAAAGTGACATTTATGACCAATTCACACCAAGTGTTGCATCATGTATGATAGGTATGTACCATACGCGAAATTTCCTATATCACTTGACATTCATACATAATAATCGGTTAATCTGTCAAGGATATGCTCGTATCTTTAAGCTTAAAAATCCCATTTTGGAAACATACGAAAAAGAATACCCAAAATCATTGAAAGTTGAATCATTCGAGTAATCTTTAGCTGATTTCACCAGAACCATCACTTACTATCTGCGGAATAAGCGCCATTACTAAAAATATATATTGAAAATAATATAAATAGATCATCATACCATGATAGAAACTTATTCGGAAAGCATAAAATCTAGTCTAAAAACTTCAAAAGAGTTTCACACCCTAAAGCGATCTCCTAGAAGGTTGTTTACCAAGATTTAGGATGACAAAACTATGGCACATCCATTAATTTCTTTTTCAGCTTTCACGTCAAAAATTCTTAATCCCTAGATATGTAAATATACTCGACGACAAGTCAAAGATTTCTCCAAGGAAGACTTCAGAATGGAGGAGAAAGTGAACATAATATCCCAAAGCAGTGATTTAAAAACTAAAGAAAAGTCTTAAAGGAAGAGACACTAGGTCACATCTCGGAAGGCCCTCCTCACTGACCTACAATTCATTCAAAAAATAAAATACAGCGATTAAAAAGCTTTCCAGACACTTGGAAGTGCCTCATGCTACGGTTTGTATTTCGACATCGTCGGTTAAGTTCGGAGAATCTCTGAGCACTTGCAGTAATTTCATCAGATTACACCTCGATTGTGGAAAGGTAAACACTTTTCACACTCCAATTCAGGTACCAGCATTCTAGCAAGACTTTGAGTGCATGTCGTAAACTAGTTCTCTAAATTGCCGGAACGGAACAACCACCACAAGATTCCCTCAAAACTTCTCTTATTGTTCACACTGCGTCTCTGAGTATTCGACACGAGTAATTTTAAACGAAGGCTTCGTTAAGAGTAAGAGTCGGAAAGGAAAGAATAATATGATACCAAGCAGCCAAAAAGGAACGACTCACTCACAATTCCAAGATTTTTCACCTCGGCGTCTAATCAAATTTAAAGCTATCCGGAACTAGCCACGGAGTTCCACTTTTACGGAGTCACCCACAATGCACAAATGTGCGAAAGTCCACAGAGAAAAAATCATCTGCCTTGACCGGGATCCCGGTCAATGCGGATGATTTTTCCTCTGTGGAATTTCGCACATTAGCGTCCGATGGTTGCGTTAAGACTTTGAATTGAGTTAGTTGATAGGTAGTGTAGCTTATTCATTCATTTATACACTAATGCATGTTTCTAAATCTGTCGAGTAGTACTAACAACATGCATGTATGACTCTTGTGTCACGTTGTCCTAGTTACATAATGGATCATATTAGTAGTATCTGTAGCATTTGTAGTACATCGATAGTGCGGTGTTTCTTGGTGAAAATAAATTTCTTCACTGCAGTTCATGTTGGTAATAGGTCACCCCCAGCCAAACACCCTTGTGGTGGCTTACAGGGTAATAAGTAGATATAGATTATACGAGTCAACAAATCACGTGACTCAACATATAATAATATTTATATTTGGAATACATTTTATTCACTGTCATTCTGACATATGACTGAGAATAAAATTGCTGGTTTCACTTAACTGTGGTAGTAAATAAATATCAAATAAATACTACTGACAACATCACAACACAAGAAACGATATCACCTGGTCCCAGTCCCCTGTCGGGGCAGGCCCAAACGCGAGGTCAAGGATTTCTCACCGCTAAATACGGAAAGATGAAGCTCTTCGACGGCACAAAGGTCATCGGGCATTGAGATCACCAGTAATTGACCTTTCCCTCAATTGTTCATTAGAAGTTTGATAGAGACCTTCGGCATGAATAAATAAGTTTTGTCCTTTAACCAGTCCCATCACTTTCTCTGAGCGAAATAGGAGCTAATCCGACTATAACACTTACCTACCATAGGTCTCTAGACACCTTAATAGGAAAAACGTGGGAAAATATGTACAGAATCAACAGCATCAATATTGGTTTGCACTATAAAATTGCAAAAATTATTGCCGCTTCGAGTTAGGAGCGATGGGAACAAACAGCGAAAATCTCCATAGAAAGCTAAGAGCTTCCAGCAAGATTCTACTCGCTCCACATGACACTGATCTCCTTCGCATCTCAAAACTCCGTATATTCTCGTCTCGACGCTCTCTTTTTCACCAAATCCCCTCCAACTTAAACTCATTACCCAAAAATATCCTTCCTTGTAGCTCTTCTTCCCATTCATGTCGAATAAAGCACTGAAATTTGCCACAGATTTATTTGGATGGTACGTCGCGTTTTATCAAACTTTGGAATGATGATGCGAGTTTGGCACATGTGGACTTAACACGTAATATTTTGGATGACGCCAGTGTAGCGAAACCTTTCGTTCCAACTAAATAAATGTGAGGGAGATTACAGGTGTTCTATCCATCATGAATGTAGAATACTTCCACCAGTTCCAGCCAGCAGCATTCAAATTTACTCTTCTCCCCGCCCAACTCGTGTGACGCGTATTTAAAACACCACATGTGTAATGAAACCCCAATTGTATGACAACGGAGTGGATTTTGTGACATTACTTCATGATATCGCGTCCATAGGGCCGTCCCGACGGCTCTGCAAACGACCGAGCAAGGGGTCACTCTTACTTTTTCATTTCACACCAATTTTCCCGAAG
The DNA here is from genome assembly GCA_963169105.1 of Ceriagrion tenellum. Taxonomy (NCBI): domain Eukaryota; kingdom Metazoa; phylum Arthropoda; class Insecta; order Odonata; family Coenagrionidae; genus Ceriagrion; species Ceriagrion tenellum. Next base: position 88,149,931 of record OY720636.1, on the reverse strand, counting down.
TCCGACGTCCGAAGGTCATCGGCCATCTCTGCCGACTACGTGGGTCACCTACTAAGGACGCCGCCGAGGACGACGGCAGCTATAGTTGCCGCGACGGTCTGTTAAGAAGCCGTAGCCAATGTAAGAACGTGCCTGTTTACTTCTCATAAATAAAGTAACTACGACTCTTGAGTATTAAATGAACTTCTCTGATCCTAACGCGACGTGTAAGATCTTCGTGAGCTATGTCCCTCCTGTGCCCTCTGTTTGGACACTAAAATGTGTTTATGCCAGTATTATTTTCACTTAATCATTATCGTTCTCATTTCTTAAACAATATTATTACATTATTCATACATTTATTGATGAACGCTCTCTCCTTCAAAAATAACAAATACACAATTCTTGAGTGATAGAATCGAACATTAGTGTGAGAGAGTCTATTTTCTCGTCGGAAAAACAAGTAATCTAGGGGTCCCCTGAACTACTCTTCGCATTCTCAAGCTCTCTCGCTTCTTCGTGATCGAATGCTCGAGAGAGGACAAATTTGCAAGCGCTTTCAGCAGACACGTCCACCTGCTTCCCTCTCCCCCCCCCCCCCCAATTCATCACACACCCATGAATCTTACTTGCCCATGCCCTTTCCTTTAAAGCTCACTCACACCCGCGCTAAAACCACGCAGGTACGCAAGAAGCGAGCGCGAGGAGCCGATCGCCTGACCAGATAACAAATTTATCTCGAGCAAACACACGGTTCTCCTCCCTCGCGTCGGCCGGCCGCCGCTGCTTCCACTCCCGCGTCCGCCACACTGACCGGCATTGAGTAGAGAGAGAGAGCTTGTTCCGGCGAGGAGGGGGATGAGGAGGAGGGACTGGGAAAAGTAGAGGAAGGAAGGAGTGTGGGTGGTACAGCCGACTGGGATGAGTCACCGCCTTTTTTCGCACAACGTCTCAAGAAATTACGACGCAGAACGAACGAATTACGCCAAGACGCCTCAATACGTCACCTACCCCAGTGCGAACCCATTATTATAAGAGACTCCAATCCTGCAAATTGGGTCGATTACTTTATTTTCCCTTGCTACACGGTGCAAAATGTTTTCCTAAAGTCATTATAATGGACTCCATGTACGAATTTTATTTTTACATTTCAGCTGTTCCGAGAATCAAGAAGTTATAAAAGTAGTACTATTGGTAGCAGTAATACTAGCAGTAATAGTAGCAATAGTAGTAATATACTTTGTTTCACGCGTCTAAAATTCAAATAAATTAACTAAATATACAAAAACAAAGCTTCAGCTAGACTCAAGTAAAAGCGAGTGAATTCAATTTTTGGCCATGAGACATCAAAAATGAAAAGAATTCAACTTCGAGTAGTCCACCCCTAATCGAGTACATTGATCGGTTTCGACGGTACGCCCACGTCATACAAGTTAACCTTTTAATAATTACGCTGGCATGGCTTGCGTCGAAACCGGCAGAGGTACTCATTAAAGAATGAAATACTACACAGAAGTTATTTTGATTTTTAACATGACTACTCAGCTTCACCTCGCACGCTCGCAATCCCTGGAAAAGCAATTTCCTTTCCAGCCATTTCAGGTAAGTATCACGGTTAGTGGTCAATTTGTTCGTTAAAATAATCTATAGAGTACACAAAATGCTAACAGTTTTACTTTTGACGGGGTCTACGAGTCACAACTTCCCCACTTATTCAAATGAAGTCTCTCTGGATTCCACCACGTCCCACATAAAATGGCTCGTATTTTTTCGGCAAAAGTCTCGAAAAACAGTGCGGCAAAAGGCTGTCATTATGGCATCTTTGGAAATATGAGATATGCTTCCATACAATGAGTTCAAATTGATTGAATTTTACGAGACTTGGCATCTCGCTCTTACCACGTCTAGCCAGTGTACGAACTCTTTCCAATTATGCACGACGAGGAGAAAAGGAGGGAAGGGAGAAATGAGATGCATACATAGTTACACGTGTAAATGAATACGCAATGGGTGCTCGCGGTTAGGGGGCACCTATGTATCCGTCGTCCGCTTCCGCGCAAGCTGCCGCGGAGGGATCTCATTTCGCGAGTTATGCCGTCGTGTGACAGGATCAAGGGAACATAACTATACATCTCGGTGACCTAAGGGGGCTGGAGCGGTAATCGTGAGCTACCGAGTGCACATTTCAGTCATATTTGTCTTCGAAAAATTACTGGGACTTCATTCCGTAGATGTACAACAGAATTACATGATAACTCACCTCGATGGTGTGTGGCAGAGGGGGGGGGGACTCGGTGCGGTAAAACCCAAGCATTATGTAAAGCAAGTACATAATATAAGAATCATATTCATTGAGGTATATGAAGAGGGCACTACGTCATCAAATTGAAGCCTGACGCCCGAATATAATAATAACAACCATATTGTTTAACCCTGCTCTTTCCCCACTTTCCGATGAATAGCACGACGGAATGGACGAATTAGCGGGAGTGAAGCAAGAACAGCAACCATCTATTTGAAATTTAAGGCAAGTAACTCTTGAAACATATATTTGCTACTTAGTTCCATGAATCCTACTCTATTTTACTCTATTATTCACTGGGAAAGCAGATTATTACTAATATTTAACTAATAAACAACTTATTTACAGAAAATTCATACGAAAGAGGAAAATGCATACGAAACAGGGAAATGCATTCTGGTTTCTAATAAGTTGTCGATGGAAAAAAATCGTAAAATTGCGAATTTAGTGCGGCGCTTCACGAGTAACGGTAGGGGTACGCACTCTTGAGAGACTTCATTTAAAAAATGAGAGGAATTTATAACGCACAAGTTGATACAGAAATTTACTAGTGAGTAGTTAGTATGCTTTTTGTACTATTAAAAAAAATGCATTTTTCACTGCAGTAACTTTTTACAGAATCGCAAAATATCTTCAGTGGAGGAGGCGTTTTCTGCGAACGGCGTGAAAAAATTAGTACAGTTAAAAGCTTACACATGTGCATATTTGCGATAACTCACAAGTGGAATTTCATGAGTTATGGTAGGGTATGAACTCCAGAGAGACTTCATTTAAAAAAAGAGAGGTATTGATAACGCACGGGTCGATGCTGACATTTACGTGCGTAGTTAGTCTTCTTTCTCAACTGTTAAAAAAATAAATGAACCACCGCAGTAATTTTTACGGACCCGAAAAATATCTTCGGTTGAAGGGCGTTTTCTGCGAACGGCGTGAAAAAAATGAGTGAAGTTTTGAAATGGAGCATATGTATACATAGTTAATTACGGGAGAATTTCAGTCAAATAAAACGGATTTCGTATCATCAGTGTTGAAATATTTACTTTATGCCTATTACACATGCATTTATGCCTCTTAGAAACGTAAACAATGTTTTAAGATAAAATTCTAAAGTCGGCCTCAATCATTCCTAGTGAAAACTATCTTGCTCCGACCGCCAATTAGAACGAAATATCATTTCATCCAGAAATCAATGAATTTGGCCTCATTTTAATGAAGCATATCTCACCCTTCCAAAGATACTAATATATCAGCCCCTTACCAAACTACTTCCCGAGATTTTTGACGAAAAATTCCCGCCGTTCTGCATGGGAAAATAGTACGTGAGTGCACTCCAGAGACTCCTTACTGAAAAAAATTAGGAATTTCTAACACCTAGATCTCGTCAAAAAATTATCAGTGTGTAGTTTGTGTGTTTTACCCACTAATTTTGAAAATAAATCATATAGTGACCGCTAAAACTTATCAGGATCGTAAAAAACTCCCGTTGTGAAGGAGTTTTAAACGTACAGCGTGAAAAAATAGACAAGGTAAAGTCTGATATAGATATTTTTCTTCAATTACTTAGAATTTCAGTCACATAAAAGAATATCATTGTATCATAAATAATGCTGTATTTATTTCATGCTTCCTACAGATGCTGAAATTAAAACTTAAGAGTTCGAATATGATCTCCATTATGACAAGGGGAATCTCTCGCTCGAACTACCAAAAGAAAGAGCTGTAAGGTTGTAGAAAGCAGCTACGAAGGGAATAAGCCGAGCCCGCTAGCGTATGGAAATCATGTGACAATGCGGAGCCATAAATGGGATTGGAGATTTGCACTTTCCCTTCGAGACAGAGACGTAAACATAACAAGACCGACGCGTATCTCTGTCTCTCCTCCTCTCTTTCTCTTTCCACATGACAACGTATGAACCTATTTCACGTGTTCGCGCCGTTTCCCCGAAAAGTTATGACTGCTGACACTGGCGAAGTTTTCCAGAATAACACGGACATTAAACTTCAGGACACGACGGAAATCATCTCCCAGGAAAAATGTGCTACTTTTCTTCTCCTACATACGGAGCACTGCACGCATACTCCCTACGATATGCTGAGAGTACCAGGCAACTCTTCAGCGCCCCTGGCGAGATGTTGCGAGGCAAGTTGCTGGATGAGTAACAGCAGCAGTACTGTCCACTTGATTGATAACCAAAGAGTGACAGAGTTAAAAAATTACAGACTCGTCGCAGGTACGCAATGAGTTGCAAAAGAAAAAGAGACTGCATGTCAACATGTTTTATCACTCACCACTTACTAAATTTTCCTCCGTTCTCCCTTAAGATTACACCAGTGTTGCACCTACCTGAAAAGAGAAAAAGGAGAGTTTAGCATTTAAAATTGAATCATCTAACGCCATAACTAAGAAAAAATATTTATAGTCTATGAAAAATTGTCCAAGATGTAAAACAGATACTTAATTAAAATTATAAACTTCGTAGAGCACTTTTACAAGGCATAAGGAAAAGGTGAAGAACCTAACTGAAGGCTAAATAGAGGGAAAAGTCCGCAGAGGAAGACCCATGATTAAGTTCAAGGACGATATAAAGACGAAAGTACATAGGAAGAGAAACCAGGAGGTAAGAAAACTAGCATTAGATCGGGAAGGTTGGAGGGCAGCAGTCAACCAATCTCAGGATTGAACAACCAATTAGATTTAGATTAAGAAAAAGGTAAAGAATCACTAAGGCTGGGAAGAAACTAATATAGCACATCTCAAGATTTCACGAATCAAGTATGGCCTTACAACATATAGTAAATATTAAATAGCTTAGTTCTAGTAATTCCACACCTAATTCCAATGCATTTAAATTAATCTCAGGTGGGTTTTCTGTTTTCTCCGCGTCGGCATCATGATGCTGGCGACGTTTCACCCAATGTACAATAGGCGTCCCATTAACGGTGAGAATTATCATAGAGAAGCAGAGGAAAAACAAGCCAAAATATCAACTGGGAGGATGGACAATACCGAACAAACAATTAGAAATGTTAAGTCTAACCGCCAACACGGAACTCCGCTTCTACGTGGCGGGCGGCGCGGCGGCGGGAAATGACCAATCGGTTAGCAGGAGCCGTGCCGACCGCCGCGGCCGTTTAATAAATAGCGGCTTCTCGACAGCAATCACCACGTCCAGCCAGGCCTAAGGAAGCCTAGAGTAGGTAAACTGCAGCCATCATTACGATGCCAACGAACAAGAAGCCCGAAAACCCATCATCTAAAGACTACGTCAAACGGAATAAAATAACTTCCTTTTACCTATTAAACCGATATTCCTCACCCCTAGCCTGGTTTTTAGTATATACATTGGATACAAGTTTCATAGATACCATGAGTTGATTTGATTTATCTGGCACCTGGACATTATGTTCCAACAAGTCTTCTGTTTATAAATATAATACATAAACGATAGATATAGCCTCAGCAATTGGAGCACTTAAAACTAAAGACTATTGCTACTGCCAACACCAACCTCAAAAAGTGCACTCCAGATTATGAACTGTCGATTTAGATAGTACAAATTTTACACCATTCCTCACAAATATACTAGCGATACCTTGTGTTTCAACTTCCCTCGCAAACTGGGAGGAACCATTTGATAGGTAGACATGCGTTTCTTTTGTCCCTGTTCGGCAAGAGGTTCGGGTGGACGTAAAAGTTATTCCCGCCGGGGAGAGAACTTCTCGATTCAGGCAGATGGGGGAGAGCAATTGGATTTGTTTTTGGCTCATTGACCTTCCTAAGCTCCTGGATATCCCGTATCATGCCGGACCAGCCAAATGATAGTCGATTACCGTCGAAGAGGAGACTGCTCGCCGTCCCGCACGCAATGGGTGGAGAACCACCCGGAATCAACACGCCTCCCCTTCCAGCCAACTCCCCCTTCCATATGCCTCGTCTATACACTATTAGGACACTTAAGTGGGGCTTACTTAAACACAGCACTCAAATTCAGGCGAGCGTCTATCCAGAGATGATAACTCTATCACAGCTCCAGCTAATGTTAATGGAAAGAACTTCGCATCGCGCGAGTGCTCGAGTTCATTTCGGTGATTTCTTAATACGTATGACAGCACAAACAAATGATTAAGAATAATAACACGAACAAAAAAACTCAACTCCTCTTATAAATAATGTAAACAGAAGTATGATGCGTACGACTAACGAAACTCCTCGACCTATCGAAGACAAGGCCTCGATCACCCACCTCGAAGGAATACTATCGATATCACCCAAGTCCACAAATTAGGGGTCCACATGTCCAATTAAGTGATGAGAGGGCGTCTACACGGTGCACTTAAGTGAACGGTGCAATTAAGTGCTCACTTAAGTGGTCAGTGTAGACGCGGCAATATGAATAAAGTAAACTCAAGTACGATGCGTACGACTATCGAAACTCCTCGACCTATCGATGACGAAGGCTCGAATGCCTCGACGGAATACTATCGACATCATCCAAGTCCACTTAAAAAGGAGTCCCCAGGTCCAATTAATCCATCCATTGCTTAAGGGGTGAAAGAGCGTCTACACTGCAAGTTAAGCAAAAGGTGCAATGAAATTTTCACTCAAGTGGTCAGTGTAAGTGCGGCAATATACACCCCTAAGACTGCACTGGTCGCACTCGGCTTGAGGGGTTCGGTCCGTCCGGATAGAGGGCCTCGGGACCAAAATTTCATATTCCAACGTGGCGATATGACTCAGGGCCTGGCTCTATAAATTCCTCAGTAATGTTGAGATCTACGAGAAAGAAGTGATTTTCTTCCCCATCACCAGCTGTCGTAGTTCCGAAAAATTGGTTTTCTGCCATTCTCCACTCCATTGGACCATCAGATAACCGTTCACCTTCACCTTCCTTCATAGTTTGCCGAAAAAATAATCCATCCATTGTCTACTTCGATAAGTCTTCCCTGTCATGTCTATCCTCCGATTTTTGTTTTCCTGGGAATGATACGTCACAATATCTTTTCGGTCTCCTCCGCAATTAAATCGCAGGGAAAATTACAACATGGAAATTATGATTCATTACACAGAATGAACAAACTTTTGGTACATATATATACTACCCTGCGAGCCGCCACGTGGGCATGTGGCAGGGGGTGTAAGGACACTATCCATGTGAAGATGAAAGGGATAAGATTTTGGGAGGTGAAATGATGACGAGTATTATAGGAGTGTATTTAGTTGAGCTCAGTTATCATTGTGGTTACTTATTGTGCGCGGAAAGAACGATTTTTTTGTCTATATATTTGTTCGGCAACTTATCTCTCTTATTTTATCGCTTCTATCAGACCTAGAGATGTAGTGCAGCGTCAGGATAATATTCTCTGTGTCACTCTGAAACACACCAGTTCCGAATTTCTGAATCAAACTGGTAGGCATTGATATGTTAATCTCCTGCATTATTTATTGCTTAATTTTGTTGTTTGGCGTCATCAGGTAGTTATTTGAGAAATGTAAATGATGGCAAATCCAAAATAGGTTTTTGCCTCAAGATATCCTAAAGTTCTGAAACTTACTTGGGTCCTAATACCTTGAAGTGTTATTTTGTACCGTGGATTGGATTGGATTTTTGGGGAGGCGACCTACGGCTAAGGTCATTTGCGCCATTGGGGAAAGGTAAGGGAGGAAGGGTGGATAGAAACCCGGCGTCGGCATTAGACTGCTCTTAACGAAAGGCGCCAAGGGGACCACGGCTTAACGTCTCATCCGACAGACGGAGAACTCCACTTGAAGTGCCCTCCACAAGACACTCAAGTAGGGATCGGGTTCCTCTGAAAAACATCCGCCACTGCAGGGATTTGAACCCTGGCCGCCCATGTGGTAGGCGAGTACTCTAACCACCACACCAACCCGATCCCCGGTTACCGTTTGTACCGTTTGTGCCGTTGTGAGGATTAAATATTATTATAATTTGAGTAAAATGTTATGTGCCGAGCTATGTGCCAAGAAATGTGCCGCCGAGCCGCGTGCGCCTCGCAAACTTGGACAAAGAAGGTTTCGGTCCGTGGCCCGCCCCCCAGCGAGAATCATATTCGGGTGGGTGGTGGGGGAGGGGAGGCAAGTTGGATCAGTGTGTGGGAGGGGGGGAAGGCCCCTCTCGTCCGCATCTCGAGCGAAGAGAGTGATACCCCCACTTGAACTGACCGCTCCCTCGCAACGAGACACATCCTTCAATTTAAAAATGGACCCCACTTCTCCCGCTCGCCACTCGGAAGTGACGTCAGCGCGAAAGAAAGCCCTTCCTTCACCGTCACCTCCGCCGCCCACTTGTCGAATCGTTCCGAATGGAGGGATGGCAAACAAAAATGTACATTTGCCTTTTAATTCGAGATGGACGCGATGCGCAGAGATAGACCCCAGATGGCGCAGTATGAGTGCAAAGCTCAGATCTGAGGGTTACAGGAAAATACCATGATTTCGCGGGAATTCTTTTAATTTTTCCGCGAGTGTTCTATTGCGGGCGATTTGAATTTTGTTACCTACGAAAAAATATCCTCCATTCACCGACTCACCCCAGATTATTATTTTTTTTACAATTATTAAGAGCGGGGCATATAGTAGAAGTGAAATTATGAGGTATCCCTCCAATGGAGAGTGTTGAAACACGGCCATATCGCGTCGAAACTGGCGCTGACATCGGCAATATGAATACGTTTGTTTGCCAAACCTCCGATCTCTCAAACTCCCATACGTCTGCTGCACGCACCGTGAAATAATGGGTTCACGAATAACGCCCACATTACCAAAAGGCTCTATTAAGTTACTTATTCCTTTGCGAGCCATAATCATGAAAACGACTACACTACTAAATACCGTGGAGACCATCTCCATACCATCAGGGGTGTGTGGTACGCAGTGAGTGTTCCGGCTCAAATTAGAACATCGCAAGCTCTCCGAGTTGCTAAGACCAGAAATCAATCAAGAGAGCAATGCAAGGTCACATCATGCCCGAAATATCAAATCTGAGCATCATTTTGGGGATCTCTCAGTTGATTGCAAGGTATTTGGACATCCCCCACCGTTTCCCACTTCTGGATCGTCTGTGCACTCTTCTGCACATAATCCGCAGTCAGTGGCGAAACGACGGGGAGGGGGAGACAAGGGTATCTACATCTACGAAATACCGTGCAGGCCACCAGCCACCACTAGGGTGTGTGGCACGGGAAGATCCCACACAAGGCATGAAGCCCTCATCCCAGCTGAAATCCGATCCGCGCACGTTCCCCGGAATGTCAAGCGCAGGCCAAAAGCAGTCAGGAAGACAATACACGTTCAGACCATAAACTATGAGAGTGCCACATGGAAGAATAAGCTACCATGCAGTATACTACTTCAGATACGGCTACTGGTTATAATAACTGCAACAGATAAATAGTTCTACAAGGTATTAAATCACGCAAGAGCTATATCATGCCGGAAATTGCATGCGTGGTTATTAACTAACAATGATATTAGGATATTTAGTACTAGCGAAAAACCTATTTTACCTATTCAGGATCAAAGTATCCTAGAACTGAACTCGCAACTATTATGGTCCCTTATTGTACAAGGAAAAATTAAATTTTAAATCCATCGGTTGTACAATATATTTCCTTAATCTTGTGCCTGTGATCGTTTCTATCATAATAGTTTCGCTCTAGCAAAATATGTTGAACATCCGGCAAAAAATTGTCTACATTGGAACAAGAGGGTATACTGTAACACAAGGGAACACTGCCAACAGTTAAACGTCGCCATGGGTGCTCTCAAAAGGACGTGAAACCAAATCGGTAACATGCAATTTTCTTCAATTTTATCTATACAAATTACTTATGAAATTACTTATGAGAACACGCGTGCAAAGTTCCACGCGCATAAGCGAAAATTGCTCCAACCACCATCATTCATGGCCATAACAGAAGTACTGGTTTAGTCCCAAACATTTGGATCCAACATAATTACATTCATATTAATTAATGCCGGTGGCCACGCCATTTCTCTTTTATGGCGGCACACTTCGTTGCATATGAGTGCAGAAAGACCGGCCCGTGGGAGGTCTTTGGAGGAGCGCCAAGAATGCACGCTTGCTTGCTTGCTTGCTTGCTACTACACTTGGCGACGATTTTCACCGGAGGACGCGAACTCCCCCCTGCGTTTTGTCGGCTTCGAGAAAGCTTTCGGTTCTCGTCTGAAAAAAGTGCGACACAGATGCGCAACCGAGCGGATACTCTTGGAAATTGATAAGGAAGCGAGGGAAGATCCCCACGGAGTGCATCTTCTTTTTTAGTAACACCGAGACGAACGCATGAAAAAAGTAGTTCACATCTAAATTCGGGGAGTACACAGCGCACAGTCAAAATACTCGAGAAATTTTTCTCTCGGCAGTGACTGAATGTAGTATCCTGGTTAATTATTACCAAATACCTGATGGCATTATTTGATTCGATTACCTAATTTTACCTTACCGGTTATAGAATGAACTCAATATTAGTTAAGCCAAAATCCGGAGCATTAGTGATACTTCCAGTCGGTTCCTAGACAACGAACACCAATAAAGCATACAGTTGTGTGAAAATACTACGGTCAGGGAGTTTACTTGGTATGTTCCTCAATTTCATCACCCAAATATATATTTCATTCCTTATACCTTCGACATTCTATTAATTTAACCTTAGTACGTATTATTCTCTTCCCCTTACAACATCTCCTCATCTATACTGCCTTTGTCTTAAGTAATTCAAAAGGAGCTCGCTATGGTGCAAAGTTTTTGTGTTCTGTATTCACTTAGATTACATTCTTGCCAATATAAGGCGATGAATACAGAAAATTAAAACATAGTCCCTGCCCCTAAGTTCAGTAGCTATTATACTGTTCAGCTAATTCCCCCTCTTTCACCAAAGTTTCATATTCCATCCCCTACCCGGAGAGTCTGATTCAAAAGACACATACTTAGGAAGCGCATATTTAAGAAACTGGGACATTCCATCAAATTTATTGAAAGCGAAAGAATGAATTAAAACTAACTGCAATTTAACAAATTTTTCGTTAAGCACAGGCCATCCTACAGAGCAGAACGGTGATCGAAATATTCCCCCATCATACCCAAAATGCGGGTGGGAATTTTTTTATGTCTAAAAAAACCCAATCAGGAAAACATAAAAAAATGAATAAAAAAGGGAAATATAAATTAAAAAATAGGTGACTGATGAAATTCATTTAGATTAGTTGGCAAGCCGATCAAAAATGTGGCACCACTAACCTACACTCGTACACAAACTATTAAAAAAATACGCGGTCGCGCCAAATCGTAGGGCGCAACATTTAGACCTCCATACCAATACATAACATAAGACGGACAAAATAAGAAATGATGAAGTATAAAGAAGAGCAGAAGAGGAAAGGACCATATGGAATACCATACAGAAAAGAAGAACCAGATGGATTGGACACACCCTGAGACACAATGAGTTTGTGAAAAACATAATTGAAGGTAAAATAGAGGGAAAGGACTCCAGAGGAAGACCCAGGAATAAGTTCATGGACCAAATGCAGAGGAAAGTACATACGAAGAGATTCCAGGAGGTAAGAGAACAAGCATTAGACAGGGAAAGGTGGAGGGCTGCAGTCAACCAATCCTAGGTTTGAACCACCGATGATGATGAACAATGTATATTTTTAAAATTGACCTCTCCCAATTGTGATTTCAATAAACAGTTATATCCTCCGCTAAATTACACAACAGATGCCGCCCATTTGCGTAAAGACCACAGTGGATGGCTAGTAATATTTCACCACACACTGTGCTCATCACCATCCGAATGTCATAAAGAAGATACAATGCAGGACACGTGCGGCGAGATTGGTGAGTAGGTTAAGGATACTTTCCCCACCCGAGAATTCTGAACCAGAACGTAAACGGCGCGGCGGGTGCAAATGAAGAGATAATTCCTTAAGAAATGGCAAGAGACACATGACGCCCAACAACAAAGCCCCGCTAGTGCTAAAACCCTTCGGCCTTAGCGCTCACGGCCACCACACACACACCCGCCGACTAACGCTGTCCGAAGAAATCACCTACCTTAAGGAGGCAACGCAACGAGCTACGAAAGCGACGCTCGGTGACCTTAACTCGACTGAGCTGTGGCAACTGTCACTCGCACACACTCACCGCCGTCACGACGTGACGTAGTAATTAACGCAACATTCCCTTTCTTAAGTCACCACGAAGGAAAGAATGAGTAAAGAAGAGTTGTGCCATCGATAAGAAAGGCACCTAAGGTCATCCGTATACTATTTAATACCATAGAATAAGTTGTAATTAACGCAGCATTCCCTTTCTTAAGTCACCACGAAGGAAAGAATGAGTAAAGAAGAGTTGTGCCATCGATAAGAAAGGCACCTAAGGTCATCCGTATACTATTTAATACCATAGAATAAGTTGTAATTGTATGTATGTCGAGATGTAAAATTTATTTCTAAATCGGCATTTAACCCTCTTATAGCCAGTTGCAGGAACGTAACATATGTATTCCATAAAGTTATGGGACCCATAAGCCATGGCAACCATTCAATAAGTGTTGCATAAACATTCAATAAATTCATTGGTCTCATAACTTAATGGCATGGAGTTATGAGTTCCATAAGTAGACAAGATGGCGGATGCGCAATGAACCTCTTGGAGACTTAATTACTTGATAAAAGAGTTGTTTTCAGACAAGTGACCAGTTTGTTTACTCTTAATGACTAATTATAATGTGCATTATCAATTATTCATAGGCTTAACTTTCGTAACTTTTATCCGGCGGTGGAAGATTAGATCAAATATTCGAAGCTAGTAACTATTGGTAAATAAGTTAAGTAACTAATATATGTGTTCCTGCAACCCGAATATATTTATGAGTTCTATAACTTTATGGATCTCATAACTATTGATTCCATAACTAAATTTTCTTGCAACCGGCCATTAGTGCGGCGGGCCGATATATCGGCTTATGATTCTCTGGCGAAAAGTGCGGCAGGCCGATAAATCGGCTCATGAGCCGATATTTTTTAACTTCAGTACACAATAAAATTACAATTATTTTTAGATGATTAAATAGCCTTTTATGATGAATAACTAATTCATTTTATACACAAAAACTGTATATGAATTTTTATGAACAATAACCTCATAATATTCATTTTCCTAAAATGATACATTGCATTAAATTACCCTCCGCATTTCTCGCTAGTACCGCTGGCAGAAGTCAGCACTAAGAGGGTTAAGGATTATGATGAGACACCACGCCTTGAGGGTTCTAGGTGCGAGAATCTCTAAGGCTAGGAGCGATGATTTCGGAGAAATTCTTTTGAGCATAAGCCCAGAAGAGAGTTTCCGCTGAAATCATAAAAAGAATAGAAATGTCATGGCTGAGATTTCTAATTTTACGACTTTAAAACACAATAAAGTTTCATTTTAAAATTTAAGTAGCTGAAAGATGCAGGAAGGAAATATAGTAATACGGTTTGTGCTAAAACTTTGTATCATTGACTGAGCTCTTCAATAATTGAGTGGACAAACATAATCGAGGTTCAGTAATTTTGCTCGCACTGTACGCTAAAAATTCCTAATCGACCAAGAGTTTATTTTGCGATTCTCACAACATGTTACGTGGGAAATAAATTTATTTTTTAAATAATTGAGAAAACATACGAATAACTGATCTTTTTAAATTCTAGGCGCTGAGCAAAGGAGCAGCAGCCGGACGAAAGACTCATATTTAGCACGACTGACAGGCATTCCTTCCACCCAATTACTTCTTTTCCAGCTTCATATCCCGCCATTATTGTAGACTGAACCACCAAAATATGGCGAAGCACCTTGAAAAAGTCGAACTAGAGGGTTAAGCCCCGTATGATACGGGGAGCTTTCCATTAGGTTGTTGATTTTAGCGCAGATCGGAACAAATAAACAGACACGAACTCGAATGACGTTGAATAGAACGATGGGCGCTGACAAAACGTTTGGTAACGTGTCGGTGGGAATCACTCTGTATGTATATACACAAGAGTCAACGGCCAAATTGTTTGGGTATGGTCATCGAATTCTTTCACAATACGTTTTTAAATACGTAAAATTTTTACCACAGAATTATAAAAAGCTATGATTATCCATGAAATACGCCTTTATTGACAATACTAAACGACAACCGTGGATGCGATCATCGAAATACTTTATTGTTCACCCCAAATTAGCTCTCTTCCCAATCTGTTTTGAAATGCGTCACCTAATGTGCAGGGTTTGAAACGTATAGAAAGCAAATGCATTGTTGAGATAATAATAATGATAATATTCTTTATTCCATTCATATGTATGCACATTTGTTTATTTATACAAAGTATAGGAACATAGGTACCCCAAAGGAACTACTTGATTTGGGGTTACCATCATCTGAATGTTATTATGGCAGAGCTGGTGCTGACCAATTATCAAACACATTATCACAAAATTATCTAGTGCTTCTCTATCTTAAGATGCAAAGTGATGTGTCCTGGAGGGAATGACAATCTCCCATGCATTCTGGACCACTGAGCTTCGGTCCCACCACCGTCATACGCTTCCCAGTCACCGACCTCACGCTTATCGCACTCGAATGCCACAAATTTCTGCGGCTTCCCCACTGATCTGCGAGTCGACGCGGAAGCCATGGGACACCGACGGAGGTCCCCGCTTCGTGTGAAGTGGGGACGAGGAGAAAATGGGAGATACGCACAGATAACTGGGCTAAGGAAATTTAATAGGCTGAGCGGGGTGTATCGCTCGACTGTGCGAGTATTTCACAACGATCCGCGTTCCCCGTGCTTCCCTCACCGCCTGCGGAATGGAAGCGGGGACAGGGCGAGGGGGCGTTAGCTTTTACCGGCATCCAGAGGAAGGGGGGGGGGGGAGGGTATGAAGAATGGACGGAGGTGACACATGATCGCCTCGCCGCAGATCCTGTCGAAACTGCGACAGATGATGGTGGGGATCGCAGAGCCGTGAAGGGGCTCCGAAGAAAAATTTCATTGAATTTCCGAGCGAGGAGAATGGAACGGAGTGGCGGTGGTCGTGGCGGCAGCGAAGCGACGGGGCTTCTTCAACGAGAGTTTTACGAGATTTCAAAATCGAACTCGGGACCGGAACGATGTCTGTTTCGGGGATTGTGTGACGCGTTTTCTCCCGCAACGCAACACGCGGAAACGTCTTTCGAGTAAGTTATTTATTCCATCCAACGGCGAGGCGCGAATATTCGTACATTTACACAATGGACAGCAAGCCGATCAGTTAACGCATCTGGGCAGTATTTTGGAGGAGAATGGGTTTAGTGGTAGGGACATATGATGCAGGATTTCCATGGATAAAGAAGCATTTTGAAAGCGGAGAGCATTGATGAGGTGAGGATCTGAGTACAGACGTAACGAAAAGGCTGGTGAGAACTCTTATTGTGGAGCTCAAATATTTTCATAGATATAATCGATTGAAAGTCCCAAAAACGTCCATTTCACACACATTTTTCGACATATAAAACACTCATATGCCATATCTTAGAAATCAAGAGACAGGAATTGGAGTACTAGCTGATTTAGGCACTAAACCTGTAGAATAAATTACACGGACGCGCATGAATGAGGCCGGAAATTAGAAAAGGCGTGGCGCTGTACGAGTCGCAGACTTAGTCATTGCGAAGGGAGGATGCATGTAAACTTGAAGCGTTTGAGATGTGGGTGTGGAGAAGGTGAGCTAGGTAGCGACTAGGACTAACTAGGTATGGTTGGACAGGAGAGGAAGGTAGTGGCGGATGTTCGGAGGAGGCAGATGATATGGATGGAGGACGTTTTGAAAAGATAAGGAATGTTGATGAGGGTAATAGAGGGAAGAACATTGGAGAAGCGTGGAAGCGGAAGGAGGATAGAGATTCTGGACGAAATAAGAAGAGGAAGGTTATGTGAGGAATTTAAGAGAGATATAATGGTGGATCACACATAGGAAGAGAAACAACTATATGCTAGAAATAACGACGTAGAATAGTTAATATCCAAGAACCTACCAATCAGCTGATATAATATTCAGGTGAATACAATAGAACGCATCTATCAACAAAAGATGACAGATATGCGTAATCACTTCACTCAAACCATATTGACTACAACTACTTTCGCAAACTGATAGTCACTAAGAGATGATTGGCAAGCACAAACAATTTAATCAATGCACAGAAATCACTTATCTATACCATGGTAACAATAGGTAGCATTTTTTTATTCCCCTCTTTATTTTAATCATCCACTACTTTCAGTTTCCCTCTGAGATACATTTTAATTTTACATTTCATGCTTCTATAACTTTGGAAATGTTTTGCTCTTCAGCATGATTGAACATACAGTGTCCATACCGCGCCAGCTGCTACTCATCAATGGGGTACATTGATGCTCTTCTCCACAATCAATCATCCAATGAGATTTGCAATCTCATACCTATTGTTTGATGTCGCAGAAAAAGTACTGAATCACTCCAGAAACCAATCAATGAGATGGAATGTCACGGCTAATTTAAGGTAAAAATACTAAATGCCAAAACCGTTCGGAGACACGGAGAAAGAGTTCAAACGATGAGTGGCGAAAACCTGGAATAAATATCTCTTAAGCACGAATGACCAAAGGAGAAACATTTTTTTCACGGAGGAGAAAAATTTTTCACTCCTTCCACGAAGCCGGCGTCGTTTGCAAAATACCCCTATAGCAAAAACTTCAATCAATCCGACCCAAGGGCGACTTGTTTCAGCCGGTAAGGAGTCATCAACGAGGAAACAGATCCGAACGAGAGAGGGGAAGACGGGAAAGATACGCTAGAGAAGAACGTGATATTGACTCAGGCGGAAAAGGCAGAGGAAGAGTAAGAGGGAGAAACGCTTGAAGTGTCTTCGAAGTCATTGAAAACATTGAGGTAGAAAGGAAAGCACACACAATCACCAATCCCTGTCACTTATTTTCACCTCGTGGCTTGCCTTCAGAGAGCACGAACTCTTTCCCTCTCTCAATGACACGATCTTTCTCCAAGGCTAAAGCACCAGGAGTGCAACGTTTTCAAAGCGTTCATTTGGGTATTCTATCGACTGTAGGGTAGGTTTTTGGACCGCCGAAAATTCTGTGACGTCATTTTACTTTTCCTGAACATCATGTATAATAAACTATTTCAGTTGAAGATAGTTCTTGGTCGAATAATAGATGTTATTTACTCATTTTCCAACGTTTCGCAAATGGATTTTGCTTTATAAAGGCTCTGCAGTTAATTCATACAACTTCGAAGGATTTAAATATTTATATTTAATTCAATATTTCATACTAAATTCATGCTAAATACATAAACACCTGAGTATTTGCGGAAATAAGAGTTTATTTTGCAATATTTGCAACTGTATTCGAAGTAGATTATTTGTCTGTTAGTTGAAATAAAATATTTTAACTGATGATCCGAATTGATGCAAAATTATAATTTAATATGTTTAATTACATCTCTTAATATATTTGAAACTGCGGAAAACGTTAGCGATTGACAAATAACAAAAATTTCCTCATTTTTCCTTTCCAATATTAGTACCGAATCTCAATGTGCTCAAAGAATCCAAGTTACTTTACTTTACATTTAAACAAAAAAACAATGGGAAAAGGGCCAGCGCATGAACATACTTACGTGATCCTTATTGAAACATATAAAGTCCTATAAAATATAGCAACCTTAAAATCACGATTATCGGAGGCCTGCAGAGGAGGAACAAGTCTAAACGACGTGATTAACCTTGTGACGAGGCCATCGTCGATTACAAGGTCAAGATTTACGACGGATTTTCTTGTGTTTACGGATCGAGCACATTTTATAAAACTTGATTGCAAATTGCAAACTTGATGCACGAGGGTCGGCACTTCTTGCAGGATGTTGCGGGCGCACTTTTTTCTGCTTAGATTTCTAATCCAGAGGACAATCATGCGGTTAAGCATTACTTATCCGCACAACTAGTCGAGGGCACCAAAGAGCGGATGGCGATATGCGAACAAATGTCATAACTCAAGGATTATGAAAGCGTGAGTTAAAACTCCTCCGACGAGCAACGTGATATGAGTGATATTCTACGATTACTGAGATGTGGTCAAGCTCGAAATATGAAGGTGAAAACGTCATCACGTGGTTACAACGCATGAAAAATAAGCTTTAAAAAACTGCTTTAAAATATAGAAAGATTCCGAAATTTTGGTTCACTATTGTCATTCAATGATCGCAGAAACATGCCTGAAAGAGACAGCCTCTGACAATATGATAGGAGATACCTACACCTCAGGCCATGGAAAATAACAACACCATCATTTTGAGCACGAGACCAAATCAGCGTCCTTCCATGAAATTGATTTCATATTACGTATACAATTCCGGAATAATTTTAGGTGTGGGTAATCAACGAATTTACTATCATCTACATCTACGTCATACCCTGCAATCCACCCAATTGGTGGTGGGGGTGGTGTGTGGCAGGGGGTGCTTCTAGACCAGGCATGCATCAATAATACGGCAGAACACTGAAACTACATTGGAACCAGCAGACGACACATGCAACACGCCCATTAAAATCTACTAACCAAGAAACATTTTATCGTCAATCGTTCCAACATGCAAGGGATGCAAAGACTACTACTACATATTCAAAAAATTATGCATAAATAAGAACATCAACATTTACATCATGCATAAATAAGAACGTAGAGAATATAAAGAGAAAATTTACTGTCTGCCTATTGTCACAATTAGAACTATTCATGACGACGATCACAGCTGTTATGGTCCCGAATGGTACGCGGAACAAATGACATCTTATACCTATCGGTTCTACAATCTAGCTCTCTAATTTTATTGGCGCGATCTAATCTGCCGTAGTACGAGGGTGTTAATAGTATGTTTTTTACGTCGTCAGTAAAATGATTTTCCTGAAATTAAGTTAGGAGGTTAAGCCTATAATTTAATCTACGCTGTGATAGCGATTCCCATCCTAATTCTTCTAACAGTCCAGACACACTAGCCAACTTATCGTAGCATTGTTTCACAAACCTAGCTCCTCTTCGCTGCACGCGATCTAACTCTGATATCAACCCCGCTTCGTAAAGATCCCATATACTGGCAGCATATTCCAGATGAGGCCTAACGATTGAAAAATAACAACGTTCTTTCACTTTCTCATCACATTTTCCGAGTACTCTCTTGATAAACCCTAGGTTCCTGTATGCTTGACCGCATATTTCCCGAATATGTTTTCCCCAAGATATGTCGAGAGTACTTGTGACCCCTAAGTACTTAATAGACTCGGCGTGAATAATTTCCGTACTATTAATTCTGTAAGCCCTACCTGGCCTATTTTTCTTTTTCCAAAAGCTGACTGCTACGCACTTTTTTATGTTTAGTTCCATCTGCCACTTTTCGCACCAAGCATGAATAGCAAGTAGGTCGATTGTTAACGAGTCGCTATCTTCGGGATTGTTAATATTCCTATACACAACCGTGCCGTCTGCGAAGAGTCTAAGCTTACTTTTAACGACGTTGCTAATATCATTTATGTGTAAGAGAAATAAAAGTGGACCAATGACACTTGCCTGAGGAACACCCGATGTAACGCTGAGTCTGACATGATACCATTTATGACAACCCTTTGTTCCCACCCATGTAAGAGCTGATAAATCCAACTAATAATATTTTTATCTATTCCATATGCTTCTAGTTTTGAGAGAACTTAACGTGAGGTACCTAATCGAAAGCTTTCTTAAAATCTAGGAGTATCGCGTCAACTTGAACATTATTTTCACCCGAGAGTAAGATGTCATGAACGAAGAGGGCCACTGGGTTTCGCAAGATCTACCTTTCGAAATCCGTGTTGGTTATTTATTAATAATTCCTCCCTATCTAAATGACTCATAATGGAGCTTACGATTATGCGCTCAAATACCTTACAGGAAATGGATCTGAGAGAAATAGGCCTATAGTTACTAGGGTCTTCCCTGTCGCCGCTTTTGAATATAGGTGTGACATTTACTACTCTCCAGTCCTTAGGCACTACGTGATCTACTAATGATTTGGTAAATATTAATTCTAAGTAAGGCGCTATGTCTGATGCCAATGTTTTATATACGCGAGCAGGAATTTGATCTGGACCGGGGGATTTATTGGGGTTGATATTTTTTAGCTGATGTTCTATGCCGCGACAATTTATAATAATTTCAGGCATACATGTTTGGGAACGAACTGGCTGCGGATAGAAAAGATGTAGTGTGCAAGTAGTGAAAATGCTTTGGAAGAATGAGTTTAACGAATTGGTTTTTTGTAGATTGTTGGTTAGCTTTTCCCCTTTGATGTTCTTAAGCGTGTGTACTGTTGATTTATTTCCTTGAGTGTCCCTAACATACGACCAAAATGCCTTGGGATTATCGTTCAAGTTTTCTCCCAGTAATTTACTTTTGAAATCAGCTAACGCCCTTCGGCACGCTTTTTTTGCTAAGTTTAGATATTTTGTAATTTTCGGTGACTGTGTATAGTTCTTCGGAGGATTTGTTTATTTTTACCCTTTTTAACCTAGCATGACATGTTCTATGGTGCTTTAATGTTTTCCTAACCTCCGCGTTATACCACCTAGGCTCTGCATTGGCTCTTTTCCATTTACTTGGTATGTATTTGCTAACTACTGATCGTGTAACATTGAGGAAAGTATTCCACAAAACCTCAGTATTACTTTTGATACTTATTTTTTTTAAATTAGTAAATGACTTTTGCAACTCTCGTTACATACCTTCATAGTCAGCCTTATTAAACAAGTAGATTTTTCTTTGTGGATTATGTTTCTTGATCATTCTCACCTAAAAATTAGCTTTAACTATCCTGTGGTCGCTTATTCCCTTATCAGTACCAATGTTGACAACCATGTGTGAAATATTTGTCGCTAAAAGATCAAGTGTATTTTTCCCTCTAGTTGGAGCAGTGACTAATTGATGCAGTGAGTGAGATGTGAATGTATACAGTATTGACTCACAAAGGTCTTTGTCTTTCCCCCCAGTGATAAAAATGTACGTGTCCCAGTCTATGGACGGAAGATTGAAATCCCCACCGATTATAATATGACAGTCTTTTTTTTTATTTAGGATTTTGAATGGAGCACCATACGCTTTCTACCTGATCGTCGGAAAATGACTGCCTTCTACTAATATAACAATCCTTCACTGAAATAAAAACTCCTCCCCCGATTCTTTCGACTCTATTTTTTCTATAAAGTGTGAAATTTTTCGTGAACGCTTCATTATCTGCGATTTCGTTACACAACCAACTTTTCGTCCCTATAATTAAGTCTGCGTCAGTAGTTTCAATTAGATGGTAGAAGTCAGCTACTTTATTTCTTAAGCTCCGGCAGTTTACTACCACGACAGAAAAGGATTTATCCATGAGCGTATTCCCGAAAAGTGTATTCTCATTATAACTAGCTTTATTAGGTATTATAAACCTCCTAAAACTAAGGAAGACTAATTAAACTCCTCTTAAGATCATAAACCTCCTGAAACGATATGACGCCTATTATATAGGTTGATACAATAAAAATAAAACGCTATACAGAAAACAAATATCAGATTGATCGGACACACCTTCAGACACAAAGGGTTTGTTAGAAACATAATTAAAGGTAAAATAGAGGGGTAAGTCCCCACAGGAAAACCCAGGAATAAGTTCATGGACCAAATAAAGAGTAAAGTATATACATAGGAAGAGATATCCGGAGGTAAGGGAACTAGCATTGGATAGGGATGGGTGGAGGGCTGCAGTCAACGAATCTTGGGACTGAACGACCTATGAATTTAAAATACAAATACATAAAACCAGAAAAAGAATACGAGAAAAACAAGATAAACGCAATAAAAATATCATTCACTCAACTACCATGGGGTGTTTCATGAGTAGAATAGTGAAACGGGCAAACGCACAGCAAGGTTAAAAAAACTGCTGAGCCCCGTGCCTGTGGAGCCAAGTCTTCACCAACTAAACCGAGTTCGAATCCCGCTAGGGTGGATTCTTCATCCACCAGGTCGTGGTTGTGCCAACTCGTCCATTTTTATATATCCATTGTCTCGTATGATCTTTTTTCGGCGGCTTTGGAAAATATATTTGAAAAATAAAGGAAAATATACATAAGTAAATCGGAACATATTATAGAAAAGGGCCATCTACACGAAAAAAGGTGATTCGCTTGAACGACACTTATTATATGGCAACTGGCTCGATATGAAAACGTTGTTTACTTCGCTTGTTCGAGATTACTTTGAATAAAATTTTGGAAATATTTTGGGCTTAATCTGCGTAAATGTTTACCAATACTTATACAGAAAAGTTACAGAAAATACGAAGACTCATAAACGCAAAATATTTCCGCGATCAAACTATTTTCTCAACTCTTAAAAAATAACTCAAATCGAGGTCAAACTTTAATGAATAAATAAGGGAGGTGACATGCTGCGGAGAACCACTTTCAATACCACAGGGTGATTATCGCTTACAATTAAGGCAACTAGCAATTTCACGCATCAATACACGAACGAGGGTTTGCCTAACTGCCGAGCCGTAACGTGGAAACAGATTCCAAGTGGCAACTTCCAGGAATACAGTGTGCTACTGGGCAAGGAACTGAAATAGAGGAGACAATCAGAGACTTCAAATGGTTTCGCATTTTTTGCGGCTTCGGCGGATATTCCAGTAGCTTCACGGTTCAGTGAACCTCCTCGACGTCGAAGCCAGTACATTTCGTGCACCCTTTAGGTGTCCACTCATCTGGTCCATTTAAATCTTTCAGCTAAGCTTTCAAATCCGACATTAAAATCGTTTAGAGCTCGCGCCAACAGCTGGCGAGGAGATAAAAATACATCGATACACGGGAAATGGATTTTTCTTTACACACTGATTCATGGAATCAAACTGTAAAACATTTTTAAAACTTGGAAAATCTCAAATTCAAGCTATGATAACACTAAAACTGGTCGAGCCCAGCTTTCTTAATCCGTGGAGGATTTCCCTGGAGATGGATTTAAGTGGGCAAATGGAGGTATCTGGACAATTATTTGCGAAATTTATTTTCTTACAAGAACACAGTGAATTAGAAATATTGCTGCATGAGGAAAATATGGGCTGCATGGGCTTGCTTTAAATAAATAATCGGACCCTCAGAAGATTATCAAAACTCTATAAAATTGTACTTTGTTTCAATTCATACTGAAGTGCTAAATAAAATTTACTGAACGCCAAAGATTAAATTCGATTATTAAACATGAGCATATTTTGCACATGAGCATTAATCTTATTTCAAATGCATCCTAGAGTTAGTCTATCTTGGGAAGGGGGAATCCAATATGAATGATGGCGAAAGAATATAAAGGAAAAATGGTCGATGATCACTGAACTAGAGGGGGGTACAAGAATAGGAAGGTCACACCGTATGCATATATATTCTTCAACCATGTTATACACGTTGGTTGCGGTTACCCCCAAGAGGTCAAAATTATCGTCAAGAGATACTTCATGAGTATTGTCAGCTCAGTGGATTTCTCATTTCATTTTTTTCGTTTTTCATCAATTGGACGGACGCTAATTCCTTCCTTCTCCAGATGACCCTATCCTCTCCCATCTGTCAATCTAATAACCTAAGCTTCCGGTCGCCTTCTCAGATAGTAAGCCCACAAGCGTAATAAATTTTTCATTGACACCAAGGTCTAGATTACAATAGAAATTATACATGCTTTCAAACAAAGAAAATTCTGCTATGCCATCAAGAAAAGAAATTGGTACATGAGCGAATTTTGTATAGAGGGCATAGAGAGGTGGAAACCAACTTCTAATATACTATGACGAAAGTTACATGATGCAATCAATAAAGGCAGAGCAAACAGTTTCTTGCATAATTTCCTTGAAAAATAACTCTGGTATCAATCACTCATCTGAATTGGAGTGAAACCACACCCAGAGACGCAATCTATGTTAAAGTTGTAACTTCATTGCCGATAATTCAAAATCACGAGAGGAAGGGGGTTTTGGGGCAAAACTCACGGAGTGCGAATAAGCTTTCAGAAAAAACCCGCAGGAGAAAATAAACCACACTCAAATAACTACAAAAAACACAACACAGCATTTTAAGTGGGTAAAAAATTAGACGCTAACCATGACCAAATGAATAAATCCAAGTTTTTTAAATTATACTTTAAGAGATTAGTTAGCTAGTCTCTGAAGAACGTTGGACCTCTACCGTACACGCACATTAAATCTATAAATCATAAAAAAAGCGGTCGCGACGCATCGTAAGATGCAACAGATCTACTCGCTAAATTTTAAGCCAGGCCACCGAGAAAGGAAAAAAAGTGAATTCTGGTTGGATCCTGGGACCTCCGGGGCGGTAAGCCTCACGCGAGAAGTCCCCGGGCTCATCTCTGCCAACTCCAAACCAACCCTATTTCCAACTCTTCACGGACGAGACTCAATTGCCGGCCACATCCCGAACGACCCGTTCCAAAGTTCACTCCTCGGCTTATTAAACATCTGCCTCCTCGACCACCACTCTCGTCGCAGCGTTTAAAGTAAGAAGGGAAGGGAATGGTTGAGTTGGCGAGGGGCAGTGGGAGGAGAGTGCAAAGACACGACTCCCAGGAAGAGTGAGGGGGGGACACTCTGCACTCCGCCACTCTTCTGCTGTTATTCCACTTGACCAATGGGACGTCCCGCACAACCACCCACTCGATGGAGAGCAGTCTTGGCATCTGAGAAACATGGGGAAAAGGGAGTGTGCCCGGTCTGGAGTGACGGGGAGGGGTATCTTAACACTGCAAGCTCGCGAAAAACGAAAAGATGCGAGCGACGGAGGATGACAGCAGGGTCGTTCCATTTGATATCTCCGTAGCTCTATCGATATGGATCTTCGCAACAATTTCCACTACACGGCCGCCATTAACGTGTTTTCTGAGAATTTACCACCATTGCATCGCGTAGCTGTTTATGCTTCCGTCATTAGATTGTGACATTAACAGTTACCACTCTTGTAAGCATAAGTGATAAAATGGTGTGTGCTCACAAATAAATCACGTAAGCTGCATCGCTAATAACTTTTCTAGAAACGGTCAAATACAATAAATTTTATTGAAATTGCACAAGCGTTTTTCCTAGGTACAAAAAAATCGTCTTAGGTTTTGGGGACTACGACACCCTTTGCATCTGCACCTGACTTCGCTGCATGTACTGAATGTGCGGTGGTCATTATCTCACACATCCGGTATTGTGCCGTTGAGTTCCTTTATAACTATTATATGAACTTTATGATAGCTGTGGATTTTAGCGGACAAAAATTAAGTTTGTAATTAAGTTACTGGTTTTGATTAAGGGAAAAAATGAAGGTAGTCAGTTCTCAGGGTCGTTCGATTTGATATATCCGTAGCCCTATTGATATGGGTCTTCGCAACCATTTCCACCACACGGCCACCATTAATGTGCTTACTGAGCATTTTCCACCATTGCACACCCGAGAAAATCTGCGAATATGCGGCGCCAGCCATCACTTCTAACACAGATGCAACAACTAATCATCAAAAACGTTGAACATCTTATGCTATGCTTATAGACAATACACTAAAATAAACACATTAATGGCGGACGTGTTTGCGTTGCGAAGAACCATATCGAAGGAAGAATACAATCGATATTGAATGGCCTTCGATGAGAGAAGATTGAAGAGACACCATGTGCACGCTCGCTGGGGCAGAAAAAGTCCATGCAACAACGACTAGCGCCCAAGCAATAAGCGGACAAATTCTTTCCGTTTTTCCACATTTGTATTAAACTTCCATCTGGGTATCGCGGAAGGACGAACGAGAAGGTTTTGGATATGGTTGGTGGGGAGAGGAAGCTGGTGGTGGGGTTCGGAGGAGGCAGAAGAGATGGATGAATGACGTTTTTTAAGGAGAGGGAATTTTGAAGAGAATAGTAGAGGTGAGAACAATGGGGAAGAAAGGAAGGAGGATGGGAATTCTGGACGAAATAAGAAGAGGGAGGCGATATGAGGAATTCAAGAGAAACCTCATGGGGTCATCCATAGGAGTGAAAACTAACCGATATGCCAGAAATAGGGTGTTAGGATAAGTACAAACCAGGAAACAATATATGAAAATATTCGTGTGGAGCGTAGCACTCTATGGATCGGAATCATGTACCATTGGAAAAGCTGACCAGAAAAGGCTAGAAGCCTTCGAAACCAGGTGCTAGAGGAGGATGCTGAAGATAAAATGGACAGATAAAATAAATAATGATGAAACGTACAGAAGAGTAGAAGAGAGAAGGACCGTATGGAACACAATACAGACAAGAACAGGATGGAATGGACACACCCTGAAACACAATGGGTTGGCGAAGAACATAACTGAAGGTAAAATAGAGGGAAAAGTCCCCAGAGGAAGACTCAGGAATAAGTTCATGGGCCAAATAAATAGGAAAGTACATAGGAAGAGATACCAGGAGGTAAGGGAACTAGGATTAGACAGGGTAGGGTGGATGGCAGCAGTCGACCAATCTTTGGATTTAACAACCAATGAATGAATGAGACGATACGAGGAATTCAAGAGAAACATCATGGGTCATCCACAGGAGTGAAAGCCAAACGGTATGCCAGAAATTAGGATGTTAGGATAAGTACTGTCCAAAAACCAAGGAATCAGCTGGTGGAATACCCGAATGAATGGGTATCACGTACTGCTTGGGCGAATGATTCCGGGGTGAGGCGCGTAAGCCCTCTCTCACGGTATTTCCAAGTATTTACTCTCACTATGAAGCTCTTTTTCCTAGCGAATGTTTTACAAAGAGAACGAATCTGTTAAAAAGAGTGGGAATAAATATTAGTTCTTTCATCTTCCGAAGAAAAGTAGCCTACATAAAAAAGGTAGTCCCGAGAATAAAAAATGGAATACAATTAAAGAAACAAGAAAACATAGAAACGCGCAATAATATCATATTTACCGGTGAACATAGTAAGGATACGGAAATGACAAAGGCCTACACGAGAGGTTGAATAACTTGATCCAGTCAAGAATAAAGAAAACATTCAAAACGATGAAGGCGGATGAAGTGTTCATGTGTTTCCAGCCGGCTCAGGAAAGAGACTGATGTCAACGGTTCAGAACCCAACAGTACCTTCGTCATCAGGGCTGATTCCAGGTTTCAGAACTTGTCAATATATGTACGTTCAGGTTGGATTCGGGTGCTTCCTGTTTGTTCGATGTTTCTTCGCCCAGTTCTAGTCATCAAATACCTCGATGGATTTCCAGGAATTGCACAATAATCCAGATCACGGTTGAATTTCCTTTCTTGTAATTTTAAGTCAGTCGAAACTTGGAGATAGGCCGCTTTCCTGTCTGGTAGGATATCCGGGAGAACTTAATCAGCATCGTTCGCTACGAAAACAACAAACCCTTCGAATTCTTTCAGCACCCAACGGTTTCACTTTGTCAACCCTCTATGACGTGAGGAATGAGACCTCATCACCGATTCGCTCCATTTTTTCCCTCCAGTTTTAAACAACTTATTTCCCATAGTGTCAATCATTACTATTTCATACTCTCTAGAAACTATACCTCAAGCTATATTGGAGAAAAACAAAGAACAATAGGCAAGTAGGCCATATTCTTCTGAATATTTCTTAAATTTTATTTCAAATTTTAGAAATACAACTTACAGTCTCTGACTCTCACATTCAATCTCTTTACAGAAGAGGAAATAATCACGAAAAGTTATAATTTGCTACAAGCTAACTACTGTCGGCGTCCAAATGAATAGCCGCTGTACTCTGAAAGTTTATATATGGGTTCGTGTAAATACTAGGGCAATATTATAGACACCATTTTACAGATAATTTTATTTCAATTTCCTCTATATTTTTATTATATGATAAATTCAAAATTTTAGACACAAAAAAATAATCGACACCGCCCACCCTAAATTTAGCAGTTTTGTCAACTTCATGAACTTTATAACTCAACCTAGGGAAAGCTAATGACCTACAGCATTGATTTTCCACCAAAAGTTGCGAGAATCAATAAAGATACAAAAAATAGCAAGAGCAAGTTTTTATGACGCATTTTTATGACATGTTATTTTAAATGAAAGAAAATGTTTAAACATTATCAGGGTGTCCACAAAAGTCAAAATAAAAAATTCAAGCATAATTCCAGGTTTTCAAGGCTAAATGTTTCAAAAACTCCAGGATATATTATCGTGGTTTACCTGAGGTGGTTTATATCGTGGTTTATCCTGGGTGAGTCACTGCTAATCCATTAGATTAGCCAATCAATGCCAAACAGCGAGGAAAAAACTGAGAGAGAGCAAACTTAAAGGTTAAGGTAGTTCGAACGCGGAGCGAGATAGTTCCCTAGTCATAATAGCGACCATAATAGAATTATACGTTTTTATTTCACCTGCTGTTAGACACATGAATTAAATAATGCATTATTAATGGTGTAGTAATATACTATTACACTACTAAAATTCCAAGTAATTAATCAAAATGTCTAAATAAGTCTTTAACTTGACTCATTTTTATCGCGCGGTACGTTCAAATTTCCTTCTAAACGGAAGTTTTTTTGTAATCCCGAAGAATTTACTCCGGTGACAATATGATTATTTTCCAAAAATAGTTTAGAAAACATGCAAACTAGTCACTATTAATTTTTCGACGAGATTTTGGTGTTAGAAATCGCTCATTTCGTAAATGAGCTATCGCTGGAGTGTATAAAAGTACCATTTCCCAGGTAAAATTACTTGTATTTTTTGGAAAATATCTAGGAAAGCAATGTGGTAAGAGGTTGAATTTTTGGTAGCTATAAAAGGGTGAGATACTTTTCTTTAAAACGAGACCAAATTCATTGATTTCTAGATGAAATGATATTTTTTTCATATTTGGATATGGTTTTCAAGGGTCTGTGGATACCCTGATTATCTAGTCCTGCAGTTTGCACTTACTCAAAAAATAAAGCCATGGTAAAACTTAGGTAATATCTTAGCTATAAGGTACTACTACCATTTACATAAATATACAAAATTACATTAATATTTCAGCAATTATTGCTTATAAGGTACTATTACCTTATATAGCCTTATTACCTTATATATATAGCTACATATATAGGTACTATTACCTTATACATATAGCTTTTAAGGTACTACTACCATTTACATAAATATACAAAATTACATTAATATTTCAGCAATTATTGCAGGACCACAAACGTCAAGTTCTATTAATAGCCTGGGTACTAGTAGGGGAGTCATAGAGCTATATTTCCTTAACAGATTTCCAAATTTTCAAAGAAAGGTAAAACTGGTCTAAGACAACCTGAGGTAAAATACGAAGTTTTCTCATTAGCATCGACTAAGGCAGGCAGTTTTTACCGATTTTGAACCGGTGCGATACATGCACCAGAAAACCTGGAGAATCCATCCGATAAAAAAACTTCGTAGCACACATCAAACTAAAACCTTGAAAATGCTCCTTTAACCGACTCACAACGACATACTTTCGAGAGTACTCCTTTTATCTCCCGCGAGGATAAACAGTGACCCAGTGGGCTTTTATGCGGAAGAATCAAAATGACGTTGGCGAGTGAGTGGAAATTAATGAGCTTCCGTCCTTTAAGGGCGAGATGAAAAGAGGGAGAAAAATCCACTTAATTGAAACCACGCCCTTCGACATTTACATAACAAAGACGAAAAGCCCACTCGGAAGCTATAAAAGAGCTCCACGAAAAAAATAATGAATGAATAAGGGTTTGTGGTAGCGCGAATGCCTATCTGCCGACGAAATGAGATTTGATCAGGCCGAGCGCAATTTTACTTTTAACATGGAGTGGCTTATAGGACGGGGACGTAATGGAATGTTCATGCCAATCTAAAACGCGATGATACATTACAGTGATGCAATTTCAATAGAACATTTAATCATATTTTTGATCTTGTTTTTCCATAAGATATTTTAGGTACCGCGAATGTACGCGTATACTCTGATTTGACAAGTCTCAAGAGTAAGATATAGGAATAGAATTCAACAGGCGAAACGCCTTCCTTCTCCTTTTTCCTGGAACACAAACCAGTACATCAGCTTTGCCACTGACTAACCTTAATCCACCACACATTCCAGGGTGTCATTTTCCCAGGGCAGTTTCATCAATCATTTTTTCTGGATCTTCCTGCTAAGTTGACTTAGACCAACAAGGGATTAAGACCGCTGGCGATCGAGGAGAGTCTTGGGCGATAGCTTCTTCTTCAAGAACACGAGTAATATAACCCTAAAATATCCATTTGAGTGTTCTATCTCTGTGTTACTACACCAAATGCCTTAGGGCGTATATATCACAAAATAATCTTCTTTTAAATCAGTAGGAAAACAATAATGGACGGAATACTGTCGGTCCAAGTGCTAAGAAAATGAAACGAAGCATCGATTTGTGCCACAGGGTACACGAAGCCATATTAAATCACGAGACCGTGAACCGGCCTTCACCGGGAGAAAGAAAACCACCGAATTGGCATGAGAGCGTCTACTTCCACGTCTCGTCGAAGTTGGATTCGACTTGAACTACGTCTGCGCTTGCTAGAACATAGACAACATGAAAAGACCAATGATTACATCTCCTTTTAAATGGGGAGCAGGGTGTCAGGCCTAAATCATCAACCGATCACCTTCAACAATGGGAGGTACAATTTGGGAGCAGCCATCACATGAGTAAGACGAGCACGGAGAAGAGTACGGAGCGTCGCCCCCTTGAATGTTGTAAAGCTCGCCTCACTCTAGCCTGGGAGTCACATCTTGGGCTTTACCGAATAATATAAGCTTTTTCCACAGATGATATAGATATTGAGACATGTTCAACAGCCAAAAAACAGCCACGGGTTTTCTCCGACACTTCAATACGATTCAATTCAAAACCTCCTCCGAACATACATTAATTGAGTATCATTCCTACATTTTAAAATAAATATCTGCTATAGAATGCGTTATTAATGTACGTATACATAAAAATCACAAGGGATTCATGATCGCTACAAAAATTATACATAGCTAAAATGTGGATTAAAATGAATTAGTATGTACAGTATGTCTCATATAGAAAAAATCGCTCAACAAAATACACTCTAACTCCCAAGCGAACGGAAAACGAGTGAGTGTAAACTCCATACAAAGAACAGACGAACAGTGTAAAGTGAATAACGGAGTATATGGGTAAGTTTTCGTCCTTGGAACCGTGAGATGGGGCTTGGTCAAGCGAATCCACGGCCACACGCAGCCACGGAGAAAAGGCCGCGCAAAAACGCTTACGGCTCTCGCAGGTGGGACGAAAGAGAAATGGAGGAGTAAATAGCGAGGAAGCCAATGCAGTGTAGGGTCAGGTAGGCGTGCATTTTGGGTGCTGAGGCGACTTCAGTGTGGGGTAGGAGGAAGAGGGGAGTGGGAGTGGACACAAACACCAACACACACGCATATGTGGGGCGTCTTGCAGGAATCCTCCGAGAACGCCCACGTGACCCGGTGCAACGGAACGCGCGCCTCTTTAAAGTAAACGGCCTCTTTAAAGTAAACGAGGCGGGGACATTCTGACGCAACGAACTGACTGGGGGTGGGGCAGAAGTGCATAGGAGGACCTGCAAGACGCACAATCCAACTATATTTAAGGTAATTTGAGCGAAATATCATTTTATCTAGAAATCAATGAATTTGGTCTCATTTTAAAGAAAAGTATCTCACCCTTTTATAGCTACCAAAAATTCAACCTCTTACCACATTACTTTCCTAGATATTTACCAAAAAATACAAGTAATTTTTCCTGGGAAATGGTACTTGTATGCACTCCAGCGATAGCTCATTTACGAAATGAGCGATTTCTAGCACCAAAATCTCGTCAAAAAATTAATAGTGACTAGTTTGCATGTTTTCTCAACTATTTTTGGGAAATAATCATATTGTCACCGCAGTAAATTCTTCGGGATTACAAAAAAACTTCCGTTTAGAAGGAAATTTGAACGTACCGCGCGATAAAAATGAGTCAAGTTAAAGACTCATTTAGATATTTTTATTAATTACTTAGAATTTCAGTAGTATAATAGTATATTACTACACCATTAATAATGCATTATTTAATTCATGTGTCTAACAGCAGGTGAAATAAAAACGTATAATTCTATTATGGTATTATTATTATTCTATTATGACTAGGGAACTATCTCGCTCCGCGCTCGAACTACCTTAACCTTTAAGTTTGCTCTCTTTCAGTTTTTTCCTCGCTGTTTGGTATTGATTGGCTTATCTAATGGCTTAGCAGTGACTCACCCAGGATACCAATCGGGTAAGAGCCATGTTGAGTGTAAACTAGTGGGTGGTGGGGAAATTTTATTAAATCAGGAGCCAAATGTGTTTTGTCAATGAAATATACAATAGCGACTTTCGGGCAACAGCCTATATTTTTTGAAGATTTTTTGGGGCACAAATTTCTGAAAAAATAAAAGCCCACGGTTTCCAAGTTTGAAAATGACAATGATGCGACAAGAGGAAGAAATATACTTCACCAATTCCATATAAAACTTATTCTCAATAACGGTATCGCGACAGAGTTACATCTTCACCAGAGGATGTAACTCAGAAGCCAAACCAGTCGAGAGAGACATTTCATGTGGAATTTGCAAAGTATATTTGTTTGTTACGCTAAGGAAAAATTTTATAGAGCGGAGCCTACAACGGAGAAGACGGCTTAAAAGTCGATTATATTGATCGATAAAGTTGACGGGAGAATGAAGAATTGATGCAATCCACATTCTTAGTTAACAAAAAATTTTCATTCACAGCCATTTATTTCAGCGGTTTCCAAATTTCGAGGGGATGGAGGGAGTGGGCCCGAATCCCTAAGCCGCATCACTGTGGTCAAGTTAGGTTTAAATGGAGGAGGGTGAAAATCATCCAGAATTTCGACGCCATTTTACACGAGACACTTCATTTATGCATGCATATGTATTGAAAATTCCGTCGCGTGAAGCGGCGAAAATTTATGGGCAAATACGTCAACGAAAAATGGGAAAACAAACCACGACAGAGCCTCTAAATCTTGGGTTTTTCTGAAAATAAAACCACGAAATAGATTCTCTGCCTAAGTTCACCCTCAAGTACTCAGGTTATTTCCGTAAATTAGCTTGATTTTTGCCTCTTGCATCATGGGACCTAAAAATGATTAACAATAAAAATTATGTCGCTCAATTCGAAAAAAGTGTAACGCCTAGAGGACGCATATCTTGAGAAAAAAGGATAAACAATTTTACCAGAGAATAAGAGGAATGAGGACGTTCGTTGTACGGTTGGTGAGGAAAGAAAACCTATTGACGAGTTTAAGAGGAAAAGTATGTGGTCGGACGGGGTAAAGAAGGGCGAGGGTTCGCCGAAGATCGTGATAAAGGGAAAGGATTTTAGGTAAGCGGGGAAATGTAAGACAGAATGAGCTCTATGTGCGAGAAGAAGAAGGGTAGTACGTAAGCTGAGAAGAAGATAAGAGGGCCCAGCCCAAGTAAATATTTAGAGGAGCTTTACGCACTTCGACTGAATCGTATCTTAAACGGTAGATTACATCAATAACAACTGTGACTATATTTAGATGAAATAAAATCACTTTGTATAATCCACACAAACTTTAATTGGTATAAACCCGATCAGTATATAAAAATAAATATAAATACGTGCTCGCCAAAAAAAAAACAAATTGTATTATCCCCCTTGAGAATGACACGTAAGTGTTGAAACCGGCCGGGTTTATACCAATTAAAGTTTGTGTGGATTATACAAAGTGATTTTATTTCATCTCAATACGTAAAAATTCCACTAAGTAAGCTCGGAAACCATTGAAGACGTGACTATATTTACATCGGACAGACATCACAGTATTTCAAAGGTAGATTAAACCAGCACAGATCATCAATTAAATAACCGAAGTAAATATGTGCCCTTGCGGACCATGCAAATTCAAAAAATCATGGTTTTGGTTTTTAAAATGCCAGAATTATTGATTATGAACCGTGCTAGTAAAGAAGACTTCTCAAAGAAATGGTGCAGATGATAAAAAAACACCAATGTCAGAATCTTGTTGCTATCTATATTGTATATTGGTCGAGAAAGCCACTTGTCGCTATGAATCATCAGCCCATGAGCAAGAGAAAATCCCCATGCATTTATTTTATCAGGCCGCCTTATCATATCGGCGACTTACATTACGCCAACAAGACAGAACACTATCTTGCTCTTCGGATCGAAACCTCGATCACGCCCTGCAAGACATCAACAAAGCTCCAGAAAGCAACAATAGGCATTTTAATTCACGCTTTTACCAGCTCTCATTATGATCTCCCGCACAAAAAGGTATTTAACTGATTGGGAGTCCAGACACCAATCAATACCTTTTCTTTCAAGGCTAATTATTTATTGCTAGTAATACACCATGATTGGTAATTTTAACCATTTGATACTAAATGAAATTTTCCACGGTTGAAGATACATGATGCCTGGATGCAAACTTATTTTCATGCAATACATATCATATTAATTGTAAAATAATGCCGATAAAACTCCAAACAGTCTGAAAAAGCGAATTTCTCTATTTTGACTGCCCGTATTTCAAGCCAGCAAGTTTTTTACCTTCCGGGCGACACACAAGAAGACAGAGAGCGAAATTTATTTTGGAAAATCACTGAAAATCGCTAAAAAGTGAGCGGTGAAGAGGATAAAAGGGGATATATTTCATGGACGAGATAAAAACAGGCACGGCAGACGCTGAGATGAAAGAAAACGAGAAGGAGATACTCCCAGTAGAAATTTACACAAGATGTTTACTATATATATATAATAGTTATAGTTACTAGATAGATATAATAATTATAAAATCAGAGGCAATCGGGTGCTCAGGATTATTCTCGATTTTTCTCAAGTATTTAGAACTTAAGTTCGTAATAATTGGGAAGTGTTGATATATGACACGACATGGCTCGTATTTTTCTGGCAGCATAATGAGAGCCGTGATCACAATCTTACTCGCTCCTTATGTCAAATAGGGTGCCAAATGCCACTGCTGTAATGGCTGGGTCATTGCGATGACTTCACTCTAGGACTCTGGATAACTACGCACTGCATACTCATTTTAAACAACTCCTTCCACTTTCCCATTCAGCCGCACAAGACAAGAGCGTAATTTATGACCGCCGGAGATCATCACCAGCGCATGTTAAGAATTGACGCAATCCGTCGCCGAAGACATCATGAAAGAGGCGAAACAAGCATGCAAGAAGGTGCGAGTAGGTGCGCCAGGGAGCGTAGGAAGGAATGACAATACGATTTTTATAGAGGTCAGTAGAAGAAATTCAAATTAAAAAGGGCGTTATTTAGGTCCTTCCAAAGCCTTTCTGTTTATTTTTTCGTACTCGTTCCGAATTTTTATTCCTGTACCTCTACAAATTCCCCTATTTTTCTAGAGGGTTGGCGTTCCATGCATCCAACTTTCACGTCACACCTTACATCAGTCTCCTTCCTTCGATGTCTTTGGTAACATTTAAGAGACTATTACGTGTCAGCTCAAAATCTCGTAAGAGCCACACAGTATAATACGACCGTTCAAAGAGGTTAACTTTGGATGTAAGTTCGTTCTTGAAATCTCTTTAAGTTAGTTTGAGTGGAATATCATTTCACCTAAAAATCAATGAATTTGGTCTCATTTCAAAGAAAAACATCTCACCCTTCTAAAAATAACAAAATATCAGCCCTTTACCGAACTAATTTCCGAGATACATCCCAGCTCCTTTACATGGGAAATGATACGTGTATGCACTCCATAGAGACCTTATTTTAAAAAACGAGGCATTTTTTATGTTTCCTCAGTAATTTTCCAGGATCGCAAAAACCTCCCGTTGTGAAGGAGTTTGGAACGTACCGCGTGACAAAGTGAGTCATATCAAAGACTCGTATGGATATATTTATTTCATTACATAGGATTTCAGTCGTATAAAAGTATATCATTTCACAATTAATATTACAATGTTTACTTCAAGCTCCCTACAACTGCTGAAATTATAACGTTAAGTTCAAATGTAGTCTCCGTAATGACTAGAGGATTATCTCGCTCTAACTACCTAAAGCGTGCTGACAAAATGCTGAAATAACTAGGCAGAACAACAATTGACCCAGATTTCCTACAATACAGCCGTTTTGAATTTCTCATTGTTAAGTCACAACGATCTTAATGCCCACCAAATTTCCCACTTCTTACCAGTAAATGCGTGACGTTTATTAATACTGGACGTGCTAGATGGAATCGGGAATATTTGTGCACAACATAACAAACGCTACTTACCACCCAATATCAATCTTCAGCTTCATATTTTTCCACGTGACAAACCAAATTTTTCTCATCTCTTCTCCGTATGGACTTCTAACCTCAGCTTTGAGCGATATTTTTCCCATGGACAATTTTCATGTATTTCTTTAAGTCCATTTACTTCCCGAATAGTCGTGAATGGCGAGCTTGGAGTAAGAATTCTTGAAACTAGCTGATGATCAATGCATCTCTCCGATATTGCCACTTTTGCCAGCATTACAAATATATACTTACCAAAGAGTTGAAAATATTTCATTCACACCAATCAAAAAGTAGAAATGACTTCTTAATTCCTTTATATTGGTCCCAAATATGGCACCTTACGTCATATTATATCACCTAATTAATAGAACGAGCATACTGGTCCATGCCTTCAGTGCAGAATAAGTCACAAATGTGGGATTCGAACCCAAGACCAAACAGCTAGAAAACTTCTGCTTTACGCCTCGCCTCAGAGGGAACGGGATAAATTCTACACACATTCAATCCTTTTACGAACATTTTTTCTAAGCGCGTAAATCTTCCTTTATATTTCCCTCGATATCATTGAATGGGGATAATACGCGAGCATTCCGGATCGCAGTCAGTGAATCACAAAACCAAGCGAATCCACTGAAAAAAATAATTACATGATTGAATCACCTGGATATGTGGCATTACCGAATTTCCTCACTGACACATGCCACCTTTTCTGCTCCC
Source organism: Ceriagrion tenellum (assembly GCA_963169105.1). Lineage (NCBI taxonomy): Eukaryota > Metazoa > Arthropoda > Insecta > Odonata > Coenagrionidae > Ceriagrion > Ceriagrion tenellum. The sequence continues at coordinate 88,112,429 of OY720636.1, read as the reverse complement.
TCGGGTGAAATACATGATATAGAGACTTGAATGGTGAGAGCGAGTAGGCGGCTTGGGATGGTGGAAGGATACTGATACTTCACAATTGCTGGGAGCGGCGGGCGGGTGCACACCAGAGAAAGGGGCGATATCTCGACTCCATCCTCCCGCCTCCACTCATCATCTCATCGCCTCCACGCCCCACCCCATCCTCCTCGCCACGCCACCCACCACCCAGAAGGAATAGCGACCACTTGAGCAGCCGACCACCGCGACCCGCCCCCCCAACTCCCGTCCTCCCCCAACCCATCGCCCTCCCACGCGACATCAAAACACTCTTAAGGAAGCCACAAGTGACTGCGAGTGTGCCATTATTATCCCACTGACCTCCCTCCTCACTACATCCTCCCCACCCACCCATCGCACAGTGGTGCCAACTCCCAAGATTTAGAGTCATTTCGGAGCAACACTGAGCGGGCCACAGGGCGAGGGCAAATTGAGCCATATTCTTCAATGGGGTTGCCCAACTTTCCACCGGCGTCCACGCCCGCTTCACCGAAAATCCAACCACGCCTACATTTTTATTTTTTTTCAATCCTCAGGAACGATTGTCTCTGGAATGTATCCCAAATGCTCGCACCAAATTCAGTCAGACTTCCAACCACCAACTCCGCCTCCACCTAATCTCCAAAAAGAGTTTCCACTCCTCATCCACCATACCAAGCACCTACTCGTTTGTCTTCAGAATAGGACATACGAATCACTAGAGAGGAAAGAGACAAAAAGCGCCAGAAGCATAACACAAACATCGCTTAATATATCTATCCATCGTCAAAAATTACGCGATTAGCCTGAATGTAATCACCAAAATCAAATACCGACCATTTTACAAAGGAAACCGGCTATGAGAGCGAAATAGGACAACTCATCGTTTTCTAATTCGTGTTTTTGTGAGTTCATGTCCCACCTCCCTCGTCATGTACATTGACCAGGGAGGTGGGGCTCGAATAAATTAAGGCGATTTGAGTGATTTTTGTCCACGCACAGATAGTAGTGAAAGTTAGCACCTGTGTTCCTTTAAGGTATTTTGAGCGAATTTCACCAAGAAATCAATGAATTTGGTCTCATTTTAATGAAAAATATCTCACTCTTCCAAAGATACGAAAAAATCGTATCCCCAAACCACACTACTCTCCGAGATATTTGCCAAAAAAATACTAGCCCTTTCACATCATGGGGAATGGTACATGTATCCACTCCAGAGAGAACTAATTTTAAACAATAAGGCATTTATAAAACCTAGATGTTGTCAAAAAACTAACAGCGTGTAGGTTGTATATTTTCTCAACCATTTTTGAAAATAAATCACATTGTCACCGCATTATTTTTTCAAAATCACAAAAAACCATCCGAGGAGTTTTCCACATACCACGCGAAAAAAATGAGCCTAGTTAAAGACTTTGAGATATTTTTATTTAATTCATTTTAATTTTGGTCGTGTAGAAGGATATTGTTGCACCATTAATAATGCGATATTTAATTCATGCTTCCTACAGCTGCTGAAATTAAAACGTATAATTCGAATACGGTCTCCATTATGACTAGGGAACAATCTCGCCTAAACTACCTTAAAAGACATCTTTAAATAAAAGTGAAAAAATGGTATTTTACCGATTTGGGTGTATGGCAATTCAAAGCCATTTTATCAAGTAGCCTTGAACCACATGAGACGCATATCGTAATCGCTCATTCACACGAGCACGGATTTTCTTCTAAATCCGAATTAATACAGATCATATTATTATAATGGTTGCTAACAAAAATCAAGGCGCCAAGTCGAGTTGAAATATATGTCTTGAATGTTTGAATATGACTGATATTTGAGGAGTGATATTTTTATTCTTGAGTATAGAGCATTATTTTTATACATAATCAATGTTTTGTTCCATTACAATTTGTCAAATACCTATGGTTTCATGTATTATCAACCTCATATGGAAAATAAAACCTTTTTTGCTTGGATATCAGTCGTGTAATTTCATAAATGTATAAGAGGTACCTAATAAAAAAAGATAAAAATTCGAACTTTCATATCATCTATTTGTTTAGAATAAATTTGAACAAAAGGTTTTGAAAAATATAATTTTATATGTCTAGAAGAGGTTTTTATTACGAAAAAAGAAAAAAAAACTTTATAATATTATTACGCGCAAGAATTCAGAACTTTACGAAATGTTACGCAAAAAAGAGGACATTGAGAAATTTTAGGGCTAAACTATAAGATATTGTTGCATAATAGATTGAAACACTTAAAAAAGATATCTGAATTGAGTATTCGGATGAATAAAGTTCAGAAAATAATCAAATTCGTAGGTAATTTATTGTAAATTTTGGGGGTCCGCCAACACCCCACGCGCCTAGTTGCGTGACGAAAAGTGGGCGCGCCTACTAAAGGGTTAAGATTCGAAAAACGTTTTAGAAATAATCTTCACTGAAATTTGGAATGCAATGCCGAAAACTCAAGTCAAACATTCGATGATTTAACATAGGAAAATATATAAAATATTATTCTGGTGTCATTTCCTTTTCTGTCTGTAGGGCGAGTTGCACCGCATGACAATGTGTACTTGTGGACCTAGAAATTTCTCCCGACTTAAAATTTCAAAATTTACATTTGCAGACCCACAGTTATGGCTCCAGTCACCTTAAGATGGATAGTCCCAATGACGGTATTCAGATGGTATGCCATGACTGATACAACAGAATTATAGAGGAAAATAAACCACCACCGTAATTGTTTGGAAAATTGTATTTTCCATTATGAAGATTATTTTTCTTATTGATGGTTTTGCCGCCAATATTATGTATGTTTTCTCTTAGTTAATTTTACGATGACAAAAACATATTTTAAAAAGATTTCCACAAACACTTTTGAGCAGTTAAAATAAGGGCTCGCATGCGGAAACTTTGGGTCTTTAATTTAATATCGTCACCTACTTTCATTCATTTAACAGCTCCACAAAGTCACAGGTCCGTTGAGTTGAGCAGCGCTCAGTGCTCAATACTTAGCAACTAGCTGAGCTCCAAATTTTTTTCCGGCTCACCTTAAACCATGAGCAAAATGAAGGAGTGACGCAAATTATGTATTGATGATAGTTTCTTAGTATCCGACAAGGACAAAGGGAAAGAAGACCAACGGAACGCCCACTAGCTTCAGCAAATTTTCACGAAGGTGATAAAAAAAGTTAAAATTTAAAAAATAAAACTGAAAAGCAGTTCGCATGAAACGTTTCGGTGTTGACACCACTCGGAGCCGTGAGAATTTATCGTTCATGTGGGCGGCAACGCCAAAAGCACCCCTTGAGAGGCTTCCTATGGACATGAAACCAATAAATTTAAGTAGTGTCACCATAAAATTAATTTCAGCCCCGAGTTTACATTAACTCATTGAAAGAATGGTAGTTAAAAACACCCACTCGGTAGCAATATAAACCGCGCCAATGGCCGTGGGAATTAATATATAATGTTGACAATATAAATTTCAATTTAATTACTTAACAACAACTTTTACATAACATCGACATGAATATCTTTACGACCCCGGCTTCGGTGGTTAAGCATCACCTTATCTTGGTCACATCTTATAATTTTAATTTATAATTGCTGCGTTGGAGTTAATATAGAGCGAATTTCACTCGCAGCAATTTTTAGGCCTTCCATTATTTGTACAGACATTTTTCATTTCTCCATACCTTCTGGACGCAATTATCGAACCACAATCAATGACTAACGACTTGAAGTACGGATTAATGCGAACGGTCTTAAAAAAAATATAAAAGAGGAAGATTCATGCGCAAACAGAGTTTATACTATCTACGGTCTAGAACGCATGAAGACGTCATCTCGAGATGCCATTCAAGAACCCCGGATGCAGGCATTCCACCCGTTTTTCAGTTTTGTAAGGCCAATGCTACTCCGTGCAAGGGCTCTTTCTCTTAGGGAAAACATTAAAAACTAAAAAATATATTGATGAATAAGTTGGAGCAGTAGTATAAACATTTTATTCAACACTCTTAATACCCATTTGTGTTGATTGAGCTTTTACAATTATAAATTATATATCATTTAATGAAAAATAAGAAGAAACATTATACTTTCCCTTAAATTTCCGCTTACCTATACAGCTTCAGTTAAGGGTACATCACTACATTGTAGAGGGAAAAAAGGACCAAGTAGTCGTCAAAAGCCATTCAAAGGCTACAATATGTTATTCGTTTTAATTATTTTTTTTAATTGGCCAAAGTGATTAGCCAAGGGCCCGTTTTTGTAGGGAGGAATAATTAATAAATAATGTAATATTCAAACATTGCTCACAGTAAAGAATTATAAGCATATTCAAAGTGACTGCTCCAGGGATTGACAGAAAGATGGAAAATCCAGAGGTTCTGGTGTTTATATAATATATCAGCTCAGAGGGGGTCAGGAGTAAATATGAAATAAATCGCAAACCACAAGAAAAACATGCCTCACAAGAACAACATATCCTCATCAGTTCTCAATAAATGGTCGGAGAACGAATACAGTTTTCGGCTGAATTCAAGAGTATTTTACTAACATATAGTAATTAAGAAGTTGATTGCGTAAGTAAAAAATTCCTCTCAGAAAAATCGTTTTGGCTGATAGAAGGACATTACCCGAGTATGGTGGCGAGGAACACTTCATATGCGCTTCATATTCTCTTGCGATTGTTCCATCTGGAAGTTTGTCCAACCCCTCCAACATGATCACCGAAGGCACACCCAATGAGTGGTAACTGCGTTCGCTTCCTTTTTAAAAAGATGGCCAGCAGCATTCCTACGGTGCGTTTGGACCAAATATGCACGTCAAAAAAGTCCTAATTGCGACTCTTAACAATCTTGACAAGGGAGGTCAATTTACTTAAAGCATGGGTCGCCACATTTCCAGTTTCCCAGCCAGGAAGAGAGTAATTCCACGCAATTCTGAGCGAGAATCGCCGCTGGCACTCAGAAACCCACTTATTCTTCGGTTAATCTGGCAAAGCAGAGATACTAAACGAGATGTTCAAAGGAGATAAGAAGAAGACAATGGAAGGTCATAAAAATTGAGAGCAGTTTTTTTACTCGCTGACATTATTGCGGAAGTTTAAATTCCATTATTATGATTCTTAGGAGGAATAAAGATTTCAAACTACCTATTCGTACTTCGAGCGACGATCATATCACATAAATCAAAGAATGTGGCCTCATTATAAAAAGTACCGCACCAGTCTCCCTTGGACCCTTGAGGAGGATTGGCAGGGTACTGCATGGATGAAGAAATAACTACTTTTCACCTAAGTAACAACTCTATCCTTACCACGCCAAGTACTCCCTACGTCTCCTTTAGGATAAATTCAAGTTCAATTCACACGATGCTTGATCAAACAAATGATTGAGGATAACAGCTATTATATGATAGCTTTCCCGTACCGCGTGTTACGGAACAAGTATGCCGCGTAACAAAAATAATCGCAATACTACTCGGTGAGATACTCGATGTCATAATGGGTTCTGCACTCATTCAATAATACTCAATCCCAGAAGGACCTTGCGACTTTCGACCAATCAACTTAGGTCTTTCAGGTGCTGCGCTATATTCACTTTAGGGAATCAGAACCATCTATGCCTGGCAGTATTACATTTTATAAACATGAAATCAAATATTAATAAAAATGCACCGACAGTTATTTAGATCGACAGCTGCCAAAAATGGGCTAAATTAAATTTTTAGTGGACATACACTACGATGCGAATGATAATATTGTTCCTCGCCCGTAAAAGTTCAATGTTCGCGAGAAACTTTCTAGGATGGCTCCATTTAGTATACTGGATACCGTCCAGAACATAAGATACAGGCTAGATACTAGATCCTGAAATGGATCAAGTATCAATTGCAACGGACTTTTAGTCTCTCCTTACAGTCCGCTGGAACTAGCATCTAAAAGATCTTTCGATGCTTAGCAATGAAAGAAACAAAGCGTTATCGTTCAAAAATAACATTCGGAGCGAGTACCTATTAAAACTTGGAAATAATCACAAACTACTTATTGGTACTTCATAGATACAAGTTCTTGTGCTGGATCAAGTATCGTGTGAAGTGGGCTTTAGTCTCTCCGTTCATTCTGCTGGAACTCCCATCTCTGGGCCGGGCCATGCTCAGCAATGAGGAAAGAAACACAGTCCCCACTTCACATCATTTTCCCAGGACACTCGAACCGAATCCTCCAAATCTCCCGCAGGCTTGTGCACCAGCGCACTTGATGGCATTACGCGAAGATTAAGCGGATGACGCGGACGAAACGACGACGCCACGACGCGACGCACAGCCGCGCCAAGGACGGCCAGCTTCTCTTAAGGGCGTCAACTTGCACGTTCGTAAACACTCGAGGAGAGAGATACGACACGTCAATTAAAAGGAGCCCACACCAATGCAATTAAAAGGGTCCCACACCAATGAAATAAATAGCTCTTTGAAGACGCATCCCCGACGGCCAATTCAGGGTCATCGGACGGAATATGAAAGCAACTTAGATCACTAGAAGCACTCGAAAAGCAATACCATCAAAATTTAACTATGTGCATCAGCCGAAAATACTGAATTTTTTTTTACAAATCTTACGATGAAAATTTAAGTATTTGCACAAAGCTAATTTATCGATTTAGTCGGTCCCGGTGGCGAAGATATCCCCGATCCCTACTTCGATCCAACAGATTAAGGCTCCTTAACCCCGTTTTATACAAATACAAGGGTCACAAAATAGCACAACTTAAGACTGAAACGTCGGCCTTAAGAGCAGGCTAATGCCGACGCCGGATTTCTATCCACCCTTCCTCCCTTACCTAGCCCCTATGGCGCAAATGATCTTAGCTGTCGGTCGCATCCCCAAATGTGCAATTCAATCTATCAGCAACTTTATTATAATTCATCCATACTACAATTGTGAGTGCACAAACTTTAAATATAAGATACAGGTTATGGAAACAATAGCTATTCTAGGCGTCATGGTTGTATTCTATAAATTTTTAACACATGCTTCGAATCCCTTTGTAGAATTACTCCATCACCTTTGGTCTCTGAGATATTCAAGCTCAAGAAGACCTGAAAATTGCCATTTTGACCCTTTCGGTTTACAATACCTGAAAATCCTGACGTGATAGCCTATTTTTGTGAGTAGATTCAGATTCAGCGCACACAATTACATCGGAAAGGGCTCTTCGTATCACAAAAGCATTCGAGGCCCTAAAATTTGTAGGTCTGTGAAATCCATTAATTTTCCACTTTCCTGATGCACAATTTTAACTTCCTATTATTTTCACACTTCTTTGATTGACAGATCGAGGTTTCAACTTATTAGTGTTATTATATAGTCGAAATTATGCCATCTGTTAGTGACACACTTGTCAAATCTTGGTTGTCGCATAAAATAAATGGCAAATAAGATTATTCTATAATCGTTTTTCAAAAACGATTGAAATGTTCATTAAGTGACACCTCAAGTTACTTCCTTACTTTCTAGCTTTTTAGATTCATTATTAGCTATATAAATTTAATTTGTTCTCGTGAACTTGCAGGTGAACGATATGTGAGTATTAACTTGCTACCAATCGGCATTGAAATGCTGTAACCATAGTCGGTAATAAATTTTAATGTAATTATGTACTAAGCTATTGTTTTTTTTTCAAAATAATGTTGTTCATTTTGTCGAAAATTATGTCGGAAATGGCCCATAACATCAATAAACCATATCCTTGTTGGCCTGTGTTATTTACAATTCAAAAATATTTTACTCCTCTAAATCACGGACTTCTCTGGATCATTATTACTTCGATAAATAATCGGAGAGGGCGCGCGAATATCATGGAGATGAAGCGAAAGGGATGCGAACTTGAATGGAAGGCCGATCGGCGTAGGAAAACCGATCGCCGGGGATTTAATGATGACGCAGCGGCTTTGATTGGGGCGGACGACGGCTACTGAACTCCCCTCCGAGCCGTTACCTCGAGATAATTTTTTTTTTACTCGGCACTGCATATGAGAGACGGTCCGTGATCGAGTCTTCTGCACATTCAATCCCTTTCGAGGGATGGAGAGGAGAAAAGCATCACCATGGAAAAAAAAGGAATTGAGGGCTCTCGAAGATATGAACGATCAGGAACGAGAGAAGATTTAAAAGAAGGTGTAATTGAAGATCGCAAAAACGGCCGAGGGTAATCAAACATCATGAAAATGCAAGCAGTTACGCTCTTGCCTAGTCAACCGTGAAGGAAGGATGAGGGAAAAAAAACATACCGGGTTTTTACTAAGTTACTTTGCGACCACTCAAGCATGCACGATAGTTCCGCCTGCTTTTAATTTCGCGGAACAAGTTCTCCAAGTACAAAGAATAAAAAACAGTTAAAACAGATATCAGCCTTTTCATTCAACGACATGGTAAAATATTAAGTGAGGATCTTCAAACATGGGAGTCACAGAAAAAGCTTGTAAATTAAAACGTCAATCTGCTCTATTGGTTAATGAATCATGAGAATACAAACTTTTTGTATTTTTTACCGCACGACTTCAGGAATCTGCGCGGGAACAAAAACAGTGCTCGCTTCTCATTCAGCCGAAAACATTTGAGATGCAAGTGCCGCGAGGCGGGTACCTACCTAAAATGATAAAGAAAAAAACATTATTGTACAGTGTGACGATTTGGTCTAATACAGTCTTATACATCTACATATACTACTCTACATCTCGTAGAGCAGACGGATAGCAGCGGGCTGATTTGGACACCAGCCATGAAAGTGGAGGGAACATGGAAAATGAGGGGGGATGCTTAAAACCTCATGCAATTATATTTTATGCTTATACCTCACATATGCCGATTAAAATAAATGGACACTATTCCCGCAACAGTCGTCACCGGACATAAATTGTAATACATAAAATTAATGGTATCCAACATCCGCCCTAAGATCGGTGGGGTCATTAAGGGAGGCCATCACCACATCTCAGAACACACAGGCGGGTGAAATATTCATCAGTAACAAGGAGCCAGTGCCATTCCCTATTATCACACCCGTGGTCTACCAGATTCGGGAAAAAAGTCATTGCTTGTCTAGGCGCATTGATACGGCATTAAATTCGAGTAATCCGAACGGCAGCCCGAACCACTACCCACTAACGAGTGCAGAACACAATCATTTCCAATTTCGTACTCCTTCAACTGGGCGTCCTTTACCAAAAATTGCATCTTTAATATATGAAAAATAGCATTTATATTTTCAACGTTGTATCAAACCTCTCTGTTTGCATCCAAAAATTTCCGCGATCCTCAAAAACCACACAAAACGTGCCTATAATGGTATGAAATACTACGGGAAGGAATCCGCTGCACTAGGCCACCACGTAGTAAATATTTATGCGCATCAAGGAATGTTTATTTAGCAGACACGTAGTTGACAATCGTTCTCTCCCTCGCAATCACAAATACCGATCACACGGCTGATAATCTGGTGATTATTTTTCACCTAAATCCCATTCCTTGAGCTAGGTGTGAATATTACCACCCGCTGAGCACTTTTGAGGTCCCGGCAAATTTACTTACACCCGAAAAAAACTATTGTGCAAATACACTCGGGGGAGATAAACGCACAATTACAGAGGTCTAAACTATACACCCCTCACATGGCGATAATCTGATGATCCACAGTTGACAATTGTCCGCTCCCTCGGCTGATTGTGAGTCTGCTAAGTATTATGCCTCAAGGAGTTTTCATGTACCCGAAAGGTATTGGGAGAGGTGACGAGAAGGCCGCTCACACGAGTTTTCGAGATGGAAACTTCGAGTCAAGATAAAGTGTCAGTGACCTCTTGTCTCCCGGCATTGTACTCACATGAGGACACGGCTTAAGCCTTTCAACATAATACAGAACAACAAAGCCTTCTCGAAGTGCTTAGCACCACCTCTCTGAGGAAATAGGACGGAAAAAAAACAACAATACGCGAGGGACGAGTCGGTAATGGGGTATTTTATGGGCTTTTCGCCGGCCATCCATCACCGTCGGACGTCAACGCGTCCTTGTCAGCAGCTAATAAGATCGGACACCCGCGAGAGGCCTCACGGACGGACAGCATGTCCGCGCTCAGCTGGCGGACACAACCGGGCAGAGGCTTACGAACGCGGAAGCAGACTCGCTGAGAGGCGTTGCGTATTCCAGCAACTTTGAATGGGGGGATGGATGTCGATAGGAGGGGTAGAGTTGTTATCAATGGCCATGCGAGAGCATTCATTAGAATCTGGCAAAAAAAAGAAAAAAAATTTTTTCGTTGCGGATTGGATAATCCCCATGCAGAGGCTTATCGATCGCTCTTCAGAGGCTGACGAATTTCCTAGATACCAACCTCCTTATCGTTTCTTGATAAGACAGACGGAAAGATAAACTTAACGCGAAGTGGGGCCTCCAGATAAATCAAGAGATTATAACAATTCCAAATAATCCGCATCAATTCCATCAAGTCAAGCAGCCGGTGCCGGAGCAGAATCACAATTCCAAGATATTTCACGTCGTAAAAAATAAAAAGGGTCCATGGTGCAATTTAAAAGTAAATATAACGTTACCTACACATAATGCCGGCTCAAGGAGAGAGACAACGTGGGCAACAGCCAGAGGCAGACTGTCGCGGTTGTGACCAGTCTGCGACTAATAAATAAATGTGAAAAAGGGAATTTGAAAGTATATAAATCGTAAAACGATACTTACAACACCAATTTCCTTCCATAATAACCTTCTCTGAAACATTCATAACTAAAAACAATAGGGAGAACTATAAAAATACGGACTAGTAATATCCTTCCCTAGAAATCATGTTACCCAGCCATCAAAAGGAACTGTTACAAAACAAGAAATTCAAGCCGAATTCCACCTTTCAGGTGTAACTTTGTGTAGTCTCATAAAGAGTTTTTATTGGTACAACTAGTTACAACGCTACTACATCAGTACCTGACGATGACACAGTAGCGTTGAAACTAGCTGTACCAATAAAAAAACTCTGTGGATTGAAACATAGTTGGTATTGTATTTATGAATTCTAAAACCAAGCATGGTGTAAATTACACACAAGCACAAGACTCAGGTGTAATGTAAATAGTACCAACAAATAATTTTCCGTGTAAAACTCGAAGCAAGTTGAGACCTCAGAGATGAAAATTAGAGCTTCTGATGGGGAAGAAAACCACAATGTCTAGAGGATAACACACAGCATCCCTAAAAATTCGCGTGCGGCTACAGAAATCACAATCGTTAAATAATTTTTTTATTTGGAGCAGCCAAATAAAATTTCGCCTACACTTGTATTACAGCCTGGGTCGGCACAGCCTTCACTGATACCCTTCCTGTTTAGATGCGTTCGTCTCTTATGTAAACAAAATTGGGAATACAAACGGGTTTCGCAAAATACATATTTTTTAAATCTAAAACAACTTGGGTAGGAGGAGCATAAGCAATGAAACAGCACGTCACATCATCACAACTACGATATTGTCACCAATGTCACTGTCACAATGTTAACTAGATATAAAAGTAGGTATACACACTTTCAAGGCGATTTTTGACAGCAGAGGGCGCGGAAATCGCACGGATCTGAACAAGTGTCTTTGAGGTATGCCATAATAAATGCTAAGTAGAAGACAATCACTTGTCAACCTCGTGCAGTCCAGTCGCTCGCTGCCACTTATCGCTACAAAAAATTTGGCATTCGGTCGAGAAGGACCGGAAGTTCAGTTACGATATCTGCTAAATATAATACTTAACGCCATCACCATAAGAGGTCTCTCATCCCTTTATGAAGCCAATGCGATATATGTTATACCCGTACGACTAATTCCCACTGGAAGCAGACGCTTATTTGGCGGAATCTGCGCGAACCACTGGGGAATGAAAACAGACTTGATAATAAAAGGTCGGATTGAGAGCAGCGTTACATGTCCTCGAAGAAAATCTCCTCATTTGTTAGAACGAAATATACTCAGGATGGGAGGAATATTTTTGTAGCCTACATATTAATAAACTTACATGCATTTTATTTCATGCCAAACATGAACATTTTGGCAAAAAAACGATGAAGAGAACCATGTGTAGACCGTTTTTCTTATAAGGAAATTCCCCTTTTAGGTAATAGAACATACCATGACTCGATAATAATTACCGAAAAGCATGAACTAACAAGAGAACAATGGGGTAAGATCTAATGCTGGATCCGAACACACAAATTCCCATTCAGACTCAATAAACACAATTTTGTAAAATACATCTCGGATTTTTTTCACCTTAGGTAATTTAATTTACAACTCATTAAAGTTTAAACATACCTATTATATCAGCCAAAGGGTATCAACCACTAGGAATACTTTCGCTTTCAATTATATTTCGCTGTCGACTATACTTAACCTCAGCATACTCACCTCTACAAGCATGTAATCATTCCCAATGGCACATAACATTTGAGCATGCTGCTTCAAGAAATATTATTAGCATCTACATCTGCGAGATACAGCACAAGTCACGATTAGGACGTGTGGGACGGGGTGATTCCACACTAGGCATGCACCACCCATCCCAGCTCTAATCATTATTATTAGATATTAGATTTTTAATTGGCGCTTTGCATGTGTGGTACGCGGGTTTCAATGTAATTTCGGTGTTCTACCGTATCATTCATGCATGTCTGGTGTGGAAGCACCCCCTGCCACACACCCTTTGGGTGGCTTACAGGGTATGACGTAGATGTAGATGTAATCTACCCTCATCTTGGTTTCTCAGAGTCCACGTTTCTGCCCTATGCAACGCTACAATTGGCGCGTTGCATGTGTGGTACGCTGGTTTTAATGTAGTTTCGGTGTTCTAGGGTATCATTCATGCATGCCTGGTGTGGAAGCACCCCCTGCCACACACCCTTTGGGTGGCTTGCAGGGTATGATGTAGATGTAATCAGAACCGCGCACGCTCGCCCGGATACCAAGCGCAGGCCAAAAGCAGTCGAGATAACAATACGCGATCCGATCAAAGACCAGGATAGCGCTGCAAACGTAAGATAGTAAACAAACATGCTACCATGCAGTATGGTATTCACAATTACTGGTTAGTACTATTAATGCGAATAATGAATGGAAATGCAAGTATGGCCCCTTATTGTATATACATGGAAAAAATGACAATTTAAACCTATTGGTTCTACACTCTACTCCCTTGATTTTATGCCAGTGATTGTTTCTACTATAACATTTTGGCTCTAACAGAAAATGTTGAACGTCCGGGAAGAAAATAGCTTGCATCAAACTTTCGGAAAAGATTTACTCTATATTTCTCCCTTCCATCAGATAGAGGCTTCCATCCTAAACCTCAATAATTCAGTAAAACTACTAGGCTTATCGAAAACCTTTTTCACAAATCTTACCGCTCTCCGCTGTGTTCGATCTATATCTGAAAGCATATGCATAAATAGCATATTGGAAGACTCCAGGACGCGAAGTCATAGTACTACAAAAATTAGCGCGAAAATGATGTTCCTGCTGCCACTGGCAACATCTCACTTTCGGAATTATAAAGATTTACACGGGAAACGAACTTCCATGAGCGTCCACATTGTCATTTAAATGTGAACAATTCTGTAGGAAAGAACATAGAAATGGTATTATATGCCAACAGCCAGATCGGTACGACGAACACTCACAGGCACGGAGAATTCAGAGCTCGCCACATCCATGGTCACCCGAAAGCCTGCACACACCTCGACCCGGCAACATCCGCCCAGATGAGAACACAAGACGAATCGAAAAGGCGTGGCTCCCATTTGAGCGGCGACACTAAACACATAACCCGGGTTCGATCACTCATTGCGCTGCCTGGGGCGCGCGGTCACATTGAAACGACGCACTGAAGTTTGTTCGACAGCCTTCGACTTCCTTCGCTCCTCTCGCGGAAGGAAGGGGGTGACGCGAAGACGAGAGCGGGTCAGATGAAAGGGAAGTCCCCACGCCGACGACGGGAAGGAAAGATAAGGCAAACGCCCCCCTGCGGGGAAGCGTGACAAATGAAAGTCATCCGGCGCCGCTCCGAAACCTAATTTCGGTCATCGGGCAAAACAAATGGATGATTCATCACAACAAGTCCTGAGGGGGGGAGAAACTGAAGAAGTATGCGGCAGCTGGCGAATAAAAATTCAATCGCGGAGGCTCGCCCCGCACACACGTACAAACAAAAATTCAATCTTATTCAGACGAATTAAAAATCAAGGAGTTTATAAGTTCCCTTGACTTTGATTTATTACGCGGGGCGGGCCGGAGGGACGTCATTCCACGCACTGCCGAGCAAAAGATAGAGAGTGACGAAGAGAGCCGATTTGCGGGTTACAAAACTTTAAAGGGAGCAATAAGTACGGGCCAAACTCAACGTTGAATCCAATTTCATTCTTTCTTCTGCCAGAATGAAAGCCTTCGATGGCGGTGAAAATTTCACTCTTGTAAAACTTCATGTGACTGAAACTTTCGTGAAAAACTAATTTCAAATGATCTAGGTAAAAAATAAGCGAAAGAACGACTGTGATGACCGGACCTTTCGGAGGAAGATTAGGGAGAAGAAAATTAGTACGCGATATGTATGGCAGTAGTTAACTATGATGTTCCCTTACTGTACGTGGAAAAAATGACATTTTAAATCTATAGGATCTAGAGTCTATTATCTTGATTTTGTGCCAGCGATCTTTTCTAATATAATAGTTTGGCTCTGGCAGAATATGTTGAACGTCCGGTAAAAAATAGCCTACATCAAACTTTCGTAAATGATTCAATCCATATTTTTCCTATCGATCAGATAGACGTTCCCATCCTAACTCCCTCAAAAATTCAGTAAAATTAATATGCTTCACGTAACAATTTTTCATAAACCTTGCTGCTCTCCGCTGAATTCGATCAATAACTGAAAATATACCTAATTTCCCCATGTGATGCGCCAGAAT
Organism: Ceriagrion tenellum; assembly: GCA_963169105.1. Lineage (NCBI taxonomy): Eukaryota > Metazoa > Arthropoda > Insecta > Odonata > Coenagrionidae > Ceriagrion > Ceriagrion tenellum. Next base: position 88,097,393 of record OY720636.1, on the reverse strand, counting down.
GGTATCAGTCACGGGGTGATCGGGAAGAAGACATTATCTCTCGGTTGGTTCGAAGGTTTCCGCGACGTTTCAGCATACTTCGACCTGAAGATGCCAACAGGATGGCTGGAGAAACTGTCGTCAATAAACGACAACACGCGTTGGGAAACCAGAAATCTGATCTTCAATATCTCTCGGTTTTTATCACTTCCCCTCTAGGTCAGCACGCCATGAATTTCAAGAATACCTAGAAACATATCATTATGTTTCGGGTTCTCCCAGCGTTGAACCATTTTAATGGGCGACTGTTTCGCCGGCATTCCACTCGGCTATATCATGTCCTAATGGGGAGATTTCGGGTTCTCCCTAAACGGGGAGAACCCAAAAAATAATATTAGATAAGAAAATCGCGGAAGTCTTCGTAGCAACTGGACAGAAACATTTTGCATCCATTGACGTGCGAAGAGTTCGGCTATTCAAAGTGCATTGCGTCCACAGACGTGCAGAATAAATAAATATTTCATTCATAATTTGAAGATGGTAGGATTACTTTAAACACGTTTTTCTAACTTCTGATACCTCCGTCAGGCACGCCCAAAATAGTCAAAAGACATATGCAATGGTGACTACATATTCATAACATTTCAAGTGTTTCCTATGTTACGTAAGATACACATTCTCCACAACGCGTGAAGACTGCTGGTTAATTTTTGTCCATTCTGTCCCCACCCAATCATTGGCATGGATTGCTTTCAATTCAAATCGAACTCCAGAAGAGCAAGCGCATTAGATAAGACGCATAGTTCGCAGGTATCAGGTTCACTAACAAGATTCCATAATTCATTCTCTTCCATTGAAAAGCAAAACTCCTTAGATTTGCATGAGCACAATGATTGTATCACACAAGCCGGCATCTCGAATGCATCGTCTCATTCATGGACAAGAAAACTGAGTCACGCTGAAAGTAAACTCATCCCATTCAAGGATGATTATTTGCTTGCATAATGGAAATAGCCTAAGTATATCTCCAGTGAATTTTAGTTCATACGGCGCGAATAAATCCTAATAAAATAAAATATTTAAAATATAATCTTTCCTGTAAATGAGAATTAAGACCAAATGAATGGCAATGTTACCGTGAATAGGACACATTTACTCCAATAGTCACACAGGAACATTAGCTAGGACAATTATGCACTGTAGTTCTAAAAGGGCTACCTTAAAAAATGCTTCAATCATCAATCAACAATCCAGAGATTGGCTTGACGCAACCCTCCACTCAATTCTCAATTCTATCAGCTAATCTCTTCATATTTACGTATTGCTTCTCTTTCACATCTTTCATCACTCGTTTTATATATCTCAAACGAGGTCTTCCTCTGCCAAACCATGGAAAGGACGTTGGCCAGATATCAGCTGAAGATAAATAAGAAGAAAACAAAGATAAAAGTATGCATCAGGAGAGAAGAGGTAAAGACCAATTTTAATTGGGGAAAAGAAAAACTTGAGGAGGTGAAAGAGTACTGTTACCTGGGAAGCCGAGTAACTAGAGATGGGCGAAACATGAAAGAAATGGTTAGTAAACAAGTTAATTCGTTTAAGTAATATAATCTAATTTGCCTAAATGATTGTCCTTTTTTCATTACTGGTATTGATCATTTCCACTTTCGGCTCCTGATACCAGCGCTACCACTATGAAGTGACAGCGTTAGAGGCTAAGGATTACCATGATGCGGACGAGCAGGTACGAATTTAGTCTACCGTCGTACGGACCATACCACCACGTACGATAGTAAAGTAAACGGGGTATTATCGAAACAGAGCAAGTTTCTTGAATCTAACTCTGAGAAATAAGCTGTTTCGTCAGTCCTAACTCAGAAAGGGGACGTCAAGATGGGTGAGTACGTATTTGTAATATTATCCATTGAAGGGCTCTACGAAAATATTTTCAACCTGATGACGAAAAATAGCAAAACTTTATACACAAAATGGAAAAGCTTAGCTTACCTCACGGCAATCGAGGAGCGTTACAACCACACAGCTGCGATTACAGAGCACATCAGGAGCAACAGCTAAGGCCCATCTACTCATTAGTCCACTAAAAGGGTTCCCGAGAATGACGAGGACGACGTTGACAGCTGGCTCCCTACCACTTTCACAACGGCAGATGCGGGAGTTGATTCATAAGGCGGGTAACAGATACCTGCATGGGCTAAATTAAAAACCTCATAGACGATACGCGGTGAGTTTACACACTCCGCCCCCAATGTACCTATTGCTCGGCTCGCGCTCGACCAGATGTCCCGGTCCCTAGAATCATCGGAGGGAGGACAATTTAGCCAGGGTTTTTTTAACTGTATGCTTAGGGGTTCTGGGTTGAGTTTGCCTGTCTGAGAGCATACAAATCACCGACACTGAAGATATCGGCGTTACACCTCACAATCAGTGGTTTGCAAAGGGTAAAAATCATTGAATGATGTGAGGGAGGGAACTTTGGTTTAGAGAAATAAATGCACCGCTTTACCAAATAAAAACTATAAAGGCCGCTTTACGCGATACATTTAATTGAACAAAGGAATTCATCATGAATTCTACCAAAAAGAAAAGAATTCGAGCAAGTTATATTTCCCGTTCAGTCATTCAGACAATCATACAATTTTCTGCTTTACACGGAACAATTTCCCTCATGCAAGAGTTCACACATTCGTTTGTATATACAATAAAGTTTAAAGCGGGCTTGAGAAGTAACAGTTAGCGGTTCACGGTTTCAGACTTTATTTTGTAAAAGTTATTCATCGTGGTGTATATTATGATCAAAAAAAGAAACCAACAGAGTTATTTTTCAATCCTTCAGCGCAAAAAACTTGTCGACATGACGAACACTGAAAAGATGAAAAGATTTTTGGAAAAATATCAAAATATTGTAACCCCTTTAACTTAGTTTGTAGAAAATTAGAGACACACGCAAAAGAAACAAACTCAAGATAGAAAATTAACCGAGGTTATTTGTATACCCTGGTTGAAAAATAATACCATCAAAATTTATTAGCTTGAAGCATCGCTATACGCTGTTACAGCACAATTCTCCAGGGTCTCCGCAACATCAATGGACGACGGCAATTGATATCTACATCTACGTGATACCCTGCGAGCCACCACGAGGGTGTGTGGCAGGGGGTGAAGATCACCAAACATGCACTATTGCCATGCAAGTAGGATATTTAACGGAGATATGCTAGATAATAGGGTCACATGGAGTTAGATGGTTAGTATCTACATAATAAGGAAGGGATTATTGGTTGTTATTACAAATTACATACATTGGTTGTGTTGATATTTAAAAGTTAACGGGTAAACTCGGCACATCTCGCCTTTATTCACATACGTCAACGTTTTCGCTTGACAGGTGAGATTTAAAACTATTATTTTGGAATATAAAATTTTACAACACAACTTTAAAGCATTAAAATCGTTTCTAAATGAAGTCAACTGAGCAAAACGGTTGCGCATACTCATTCTTGAGACCGCATTACACGGTACATTTTATTGTACAAACAAATGTATGAACTCTTTCAAGTGGCAAATTGTACAGAATAAAGCGTCACGTTGTAAGATTGCCTGAATGGCATAACAGGAAATAGAATCAGCTCTAATTACATTCATTTTCTTGTACAATCTATGAAAGATTCGTTTGTGCAATAAAATGTACCAAATAAAGCGGCCTTAAGACAAAGTGAGAGCGTGACATGACAATTTGGCGTGGGTATGAAAAACTACCGACAAAATTGACAAAATACCGTGTTATGCGACAAATTGTATGATCGTTTGAATGACTGAATGGGAAATAGAATCTGATCGAATGCCATTCACCTTCTTGTACAATCTATGATACATTCGTTTGTACAATAAAATGTACCGTGTAAAGCGGCCTTTACGATCAGATGTTTCAGATTAACGTCAACGCTTATCTCCACGAAGGACCGGTCCGTCAAACCAGACACACACATCTGTAAGCCAGAAAGGCAAGTCGCAACTTGTATGCATAAAGGCACACTCCGCTCAACTTCCCTCAACGGAGAAGACACAGTTTTCCACTTTCCGGGGAAGGACAAAAGGAACCGGGGGAGGGACGAGAGGGTTTTTCAATTGAAAAAGGCAAAAAGACACTTTCACTCGCATGTCCATCCATTAGGGTAAAACCCAGATCACGCGCACCAAACCCACCAGCAGCCCTCGGTTCATGTGCGACGGCGGCCGTGCTTTTTCGGTGGAGGGAGGGAGGCACGGACCGGGGGATGGTTGGGTAGGGGGAGGGGGGGGAAGAGGGCGGGTTACCAGAGGATGGCCTTTGTTCTCGTGCACGGCTTGCGACCACCTACCTGCCCATTCCCCTTTCCAACTGCTACCCCCCACCTCGACAGACTGAAACCCGCTCCGTAAATATAATAAGCCGTTCCCGCATCCCTCACTCATACCCCGTCGATGACTCCCAGAACAAATGCCCGGCAGAACAAACAGCATCTGCCCATCTCCTCGCCCCCGCACTCCCAACCTAGACTTTCCCTACATCCCTGTCCCCTCCGTGCAACTCACCCCCTCACACAAACCCCGTATGTTAGAGACTCCCGATTCAAAACAAAGGACGGCTAAGACCGCGTCCAGACGTCCGCGCTTGCGTCCGGTCAAAAGCGGACCTCTTTGTGTCTCGCTCGGGGAAATCGGATTCGGTACAAGGGGGCACGGGGGAGGGGTGAGGATGGGGGGTTTGTTGGGAGTGGCGAGAGCTCTCTTGACCTTGGACATTCAAGAGTTTATTGGCGGATGAAGGCTGCCATGCAAAATTAATCTCTCGCGCAAAAAGGGAAAAATGACGAAGAGGCGAAAAACGTTTTAGTGAGAGCTGCCGTATGAAAAGCATAGACGGCCACGCCACACACTAAATGCATTTACGGCGGTTGGAGAGCTAATCGTGAGTTATTGTGTACATTTTTATAACTTTTCATGCGAGTTAATAATAATTTTTTGCATTCCACGTCAGTACATCTTTTTATTCGGTGGAAATCTCCATGCATCTAGTAATCTAAATGAAGCAAGAGTTATATTTCTGTACTATAGCCAGTGGCAGGAACGACATACATGCATTCTATAAACTTAGGGGAACCATACGACATGGAAACCATTCAATAAGAGTAGCAGAAACATTCGATGAATTGACTGGTTTTATAGCTTGTGGAATGAAGTTATAAGGTCCATAAGGAGCCAAGATGGAGGATGCGCACTGAACTGCTTGGAGACTTAATGACTTGATAAAAGAGTTGTTTTGAGACAGATGACCAGCTTGTTTACTCTTGCTGACTTATAATTATGTTTATTTGCAATTACATATTCATGAGTTAAACTTTCATAAATGTCATCCGGTGGCAGGAGATTAAATCCAATATTCGAAATAATTAACTAATGGTTAATAAGTTATGTAACTAATAGATGTGTTCCTGCTACCCGAATATTTTTATGAGATCCATAACTTCATGGATCTCATAACTATTAATTCCATAACTAAAGGTTCCAGATACCGGCCATTTGCGGTGTAATTTTTAACGCTGTGCTTATGCTTAATGCCTACGTGTGAACAGTCCTTGTGCAATGCAAACCTTGGAATGCAGTTATTAAAACTAAAAACTGTTTACTATACAGAATCTTCGGGGTTATACCGCGAAGATTCGAGAAAACAACTATGGGGCAATAGGTTCACGAAACCCAAAAATGTAATCGCGACAGTGAGTTTTCGAGGAACGAAAGCGCGTTTAATTGTGAATACAAGGATACGAATAGACTAATTGGCATGAGAATCAAGTGATCACGTCCGTTGCTCAACGGATGGCGACGGATTAACATAGAACATCTGAGATGAAAAAGAGTGAGACTAGTAATCGATGATATCCTGATACCTACCTTGTGGAGGTATTTGGATAGTTACGAGAAATCGGGGTGACAAAGGACCAAATATTACGGAATTCCACGACTTACACTAAGTTTTTTAGCCAAAATTTCACTTTTTCTAGGTCTAATTTCTTTTTTAAAGAGTAATGCAATGAAGGCCAGAGAACAGGAGCACAAAAAATTGTAGCACGTGTACTGTGAGGGCAAAAAGTTTTACAACAAACAGCTATTGCTCTGCAGGAAAATCAGTCTCCTCACTGATGGTATGTTTTTAATAGGTCAGCCGTGAATAGGGCAATAAATTACCTGTTCACAGCTAGAGGAGAAACTAATATTTCATTTTCTTCAACATGGGTTTAAAGAATAGGATAGGAGTGTTTATTTAGGGCACAACTACTTAATGAACATCAAATAAAAGCTAAAATGCCTCTTTCAGGCCAATATTAAAACAGACAGCGTCTAAATAGATGACTTTCGACAATGGATGGAAATAACTTTTGACTTTGACAATAAAATTTCTCATTTTATACGAAAATCAAGATTGATACCTCATTTTCTACGACATTCATTGGTTTTCTAGGCCATTTCCTTATCATCATGACTTCACGAGGCATTCCGTGTTTTTCACGCATGTAGCAACCCTGAAAATGCAGTAATTACTCGGACTGCTCAATAATATTCTAGGAATCTGTTGTTATTAGAAAAAAGAAACTACTATTCACGTACCTATTGAACATGGCGGAGATTAATAATATCCCGCCACTTTAAATCCATTCCCCGCAAAGAATGCCCACTAAAATACATCAGACCTCATTAATGTTAGGACGATGTAGAAGGAGGTGGAAGCTGTCAGTTCCTAGACTACATTAACTTCGCGACAGGGGTATCCGGTGGTCATTTCCCTTTATGGGACGGTGAATTATTCCGACCCGCTCGAGCAATCTGGCGATCTTCAACGTAAGGAGATTTCGCAAACGAAGTAACTTTTCTTTTCCTTTCGGCCTACTCCTTCCGCGACAGTTAGGCACATCTTTTTCTATCTCCCATGCCAAGAAAAATCTTATAGATAACGTTGAGGATGTTCTACATCACTTTTGGAAATAGGTCTATATTTTACGGCTTATTCCACACATTCACTCAATGCGGTTCCGCCGTAACATATATTTACAAACTCCACAACTCCTAGAGGCTACACGTTAGGCTTAGATTGCTTGAGAAATTCAGAACTGGTATGTTTCAGAGCGACACAGAGAATATGATCATGACGCCTCACTACATCTCAAGGTCTGACAGAAGCTATAAAATAAGGGAGGTACATTGCCGAACAGATGGGTACAAAAATTCGTTCTTTCCGCGCACAATAAGCGACCACAATAAAAACTGAGCTCCAATAAATACAATCCCATAATACAGGTCACCATTTCACCTCCCAAAACCTTATCCCTTACATTTTTACACGGCTGGTGTCCTAACACCCCCTGCCACAAGCCCATGGAGCGGCTCGCAGGGTAGAATGTAGATGTAGTTGTATTTTGTCCTTTATCATTCATAAACTGTCAACTTGCAGAAAAACGTGACATGCCTGAGAAAATTTTTATTTCGCAAATTGAGCATGTACTTCACAAGCATGGATGGGTGGTGGTGGAATCATGAGCTGCTAAAATTTTTATATCTATAACGGAGCCATTTTCACGAATAACCTATCGTAGGAATTAATTTTACCAAGGAAATTAAAGATAGCAAAATTAGGCAGCAGCATATCTTATTTTTTGAGTAAAATATGCACAAAATATTGCCTAAACTACAGACAAAATGTGTAACCTCGATTTATAAATTTTCAAAGAACTACGGAACTAGCCATGCAGTAATTTTTACGAGTCACCCGCTAGTGTTCACACCATTGTGTGAAATTCACAGTGGAAAAATCATTCGCCTGGACAGGGAATCGAACCCAAAGCACTCGGCACGAAATTGAGGGATCTGGGTTCGATTCCCTGTCCTGCCGAGACATTTTTTTCAGTGAATTTCACACAACAGTCGATTGATTACGTTCGCTGCAGTCGTTCAAACCCCGGTGGCTGGTCGGTGTATTATATAATCTATTGTAAAATATATTCATCGACTAATAAGCACACACATTTGAAATCTTTACTATGTATTCCAGTAGCTAAGGTATGTCATCTGCAAAAGCATAATATTTGAACCAATAAAAATTGAAGGGTGGAATTCAGTATTTGATTCTACCACCACCACACACAAGTCGTGTACTCAAGATGCATGTACCCGGGCAGACGCGCAAACACATTCACCATATGAATTACACCGTGTAAACACCCAAAATTGCGCAAATGCACTAATGCGTGGCCATAAAATAGCTCTTATTCTAATATAGAGCATAGTCCATGTACTTGCGCGGGTATATGCATCGTATAAGCTCGCCTTTATACTTCTACCGAGGAAAACAAGAAAATATTATTTGGAGGAAATCTTACACTTTATACTCATGGGGCAAAATGGGAGATCATTGTATACTTAAACGCCGCTAGCGGTGAGAGTGACGTAGTCATTCGAATTTTACGCTAAACCGCCTCTTAATAAATCCATTCATATACGACCGTACAAATATGTGACTGAGACATGGTAATTTTAGTATTAAGTGCATTTAATTAAATGACCTCATCACAAAGCAAGTTATAAGAGTCTGGGACAAACGAAAAACACCATGGAGGCACATATGACTTTTCTTAATTCAAAAAAACCAGAAGATGATATTTCCACAAAAAGATCCATGGGAAAAAGATAAACAGCTTCATTTTCTGAACGTATTTCAACGCTCCCCTTCCAACTTTCTATTTTAAGATCCATGCGATAAAGCTCATCTGAGGCAATAAATAAAAGACAAGTCACAATGAATTCCACGCCCCACTGAATCAAGGAAATGCCGAGACTGTAAACAACCTTGGGGAGACATTAAAGAACATAAACCAGATTTAAACGCCCAGCGTGACGTCACACGAGAAGACAAAACACACACGTTAGCGGAGTTACATTCAGCGCTCCCGGCCCGCATCGTGGGAAGACGTGATCTCGGAAAGTAACCTCACGCATTGAATAATTACAAAAAAGAAAATATTGGGACAAAGGGAAGGCAAAGCAAGGACACTGATCCCGGAACCGGGCGATTTCAATCAGAAAACGCGCTAACGAGTCGACAGCGACACTTTCCAAATGAAAATAAATTTGCCGGCCCCTTACTCGACAGTCACAAAATGAAATCTCACCTCCGGGAAACGTCAACAGATGCCAAGGTCCGATAATTTATTATTTAAGGGAGTCCCTACCGTTTAAGTAGATTCTGATGGAGACAAGATCACCTCTAAAATGTCAGTGGGATGAATCCGAATCATTTTACGGAGATAAAAGCCGTAGGTAACTACCACTGCTCTGAAATTCTCACACGCAATTCTTGATGACTGCGGTAATTATGCCATAATTTTCGGCACAACTGGTTTGCGCTACATTACATCAAGGTCTCCCAGCTAGCATGAAGGTATCGCATAGTGGATGTTTTGGAAAGACATCTGCACTCAACGTAGTGGCAGTCGAAAGTCAACATACTTCATCCCGACAGGTCAAATTCAGTTCTTCCAAATTATACGAAGTTGGCCATTTTCCAGGAAAAGAAAGTGATATAAAAGTTCTCGAATACTATTTCCCGGGAATTTACAAGGCACTTAACGCCAGTTTTGACTGCAAAGACACGTTTATTTGACGTGCATCTAAGGTGAAACGAGTCTTGGCAACGCAACGTGTGATGGCAACTTTTAATTTTATTCGGCAACAGATTATCGTGGTTTTATTTTTAAAAAATATCATCGTCTCCTATGTTAAGTGAGCTTCGCTGGGGGACAATTGTATTCACGGAAGGAGTCAAATAAATTGTAGGTAAATCCTTTTATGCATTCCAGCGATACGTGATGGTGCTATCGAAGTAAAACATTTCACATCAACTGGTTGAGTATGAGCGAGACAGAGAGCAGAAGGCCATTACTATCGGCATCGAGAGTGAAACGAACCAGCCAGCTCTTTAAAGGTCAACGGTTCAGCTTCAAAACTAGACACGATACAGTGCTCAGAACTTTAAGCCAAGAAGTTAATAGAATCGCCGTAAATCACTACTGGCACGGGGAGTAAGAACACGATGATAAATCAAAAAACTCGATAAGATTTTTATTTGCACATTGAAATCGATTATATTAAAAACGGATTCGATAGACCGGACTATCAAATACAACATCCGATCCTTTACAAAGAAATAGTACGATAAACTGAGAAACGCTCATCAAATATCATTAGCAAGCGATCATCGTATTGTATGATTTCTCCAGCGGAATTTCTTCATAAACATATCTAGATTAAAATACAATCCAATGCTGTGGCACGTATTGGAACGATGTTCCAGATATTCTCATAGGTTATGTCCACGGTGCAAGAAATTCAATGATAAACACATGTTTTCCTTCGAGACAGGAAGATTGAAAAGTTAACAATTAAAGCAATTGTAATTAACTATATGCCCATAATCATATCAAACGATAACAAAACATGTCCATTTCACAGACATAAAGCATAAATGTGGCCCAAAATGATAAATTAACCGCAATTAAAGGGTTGTCATTACTGGTCGTATAAGAATTGTTGAACCAGAGCTTTTAACAGAATACAGCATGGGCACTTAATTGATACACCAACAGAAAAACATGACGATGAATATCTCGCGGATTGAAATCTCAGCGCGACCGTCGACTGAAAAGGTAACACGAATACACACAGATCGCATTGAAATAACGCAGCCATAACGTACACGCCACTGAAGTGCGATTAAGCAGACCCCCACAGCTGCATGAGAAGGCAATTATGGCAGCCGAAAAACCTGAGACATCTTCACCCTCCCTACCGAGCACAAAGAGAAAGATTCACGCTCACAGACTTCGTGGTCCATTAAAGGAGCACAGTCATCTTTTAATCGGCGGGGATTAAGTCGGCCGCGCGCGTACGAGAAGGAATGACATCACTTTGCCAACCCACACGTCCACATACCCCTCCCCCCAGACGCCGCCGCCCCTGAACTCAAAAAGACGCTTGTATGCGCTCTGTGTTGTGACCACAGCCAAGCCAAAGCAACGCGCTCGCCGCAACGGTCAGATATCCCACCACCTTCCCCGGGTGGAAAGGAAGGAGAGAGGGCGTGCGGATTTGAAATCTAATCTTAAAGGAGCAATGAATCCATTGCGCGAGGACTTAAGCACACAAGCAGCCGAGTGATTTAATAGGAGAGGAAAATGGCTCACGCCAGGGGCCCTGGGTAATAAGGTGCCGTTTCGCCTCTCTCCCAAGGCGGACTCCACGCATATATACATTCTCCCATTGTGTGCTCGCCTGTGATAAATGGGACTGGAGAGTTAAATCTCTAAGAGCCTACCTGACACGTTCAGAGTTAATTGCAACAGCCACAGTAATTTGTAAATGATGATGTGCTTCTCCCTCCACATCTCAAAATTCAATGACCGTTATTCATAATTACAATAGGCGTTTATGCTCAATTTGAGTCCAGATCACATAAACTGCGGATTTATAATCTTAAAAGGTCACTCAAAAAAAATCATGGGGGAGACAATCGAAACAATTTATTGTCCAATTATGTACTTTTTTGAACTCGAAGGCTTTCGCGGAGTCGTTCAGATGATATTGAAGAATTTTCGGGTTCTGTCGACAACGACAATGTCTGTCGACAAGACTGTCGTCTGAGACAATGGAAACTCGCGGAAGAGAACCCGAAAAGTCTTCAATATCGTAAGTACTTTTTTCTTACCAATAACTCCAATTACATATTACTCTTATACAGCGGTAAGGATACTCACCTCTCACACGGGAGGCCTCGTTTGACTCCCTGAATATGAAAATATTGCTGGGATTACGTGGAAGAGGAGTCTCTGCCTCACTCCACAAATAAAGACATTAATCTACCCATCTATCGTTCCTACCTGTTCGAAGTTTTTAAGGGATAAACTCGAGCAACTTTACGTATGCAAACATGCATTTATTTTCCCCCACCAGGTTTAGTTCAAGTTCCACAAATAAATGCAAAGCGAGAAATCCCAAAACTAAATCTACAGCTACGAAGTACCCCGCAAGCGTACAGAGGGGCGTGTTCCACGGGGTTGACACTTCCGCGTCATCGCGCATGAAAAACGTCATGATTCATAGACGATCACGTTAAATTTAGCATTTTCGAGAACTTTGCCTCGATTCTGTCGTTGTTACACTACGTGAAAACCATTATTACAATTAGTTTGAGTCCGAATCCTCACGGCCGCAGGAGGCAATGCATCCATCCGACATGACATTAAACCGAGCGAAATAAAAGCAAAGCGTTGAGCGGGAATGGGGGCGCATTTAACTTTCGAATGAGTCTCACGCAAGAGGCATGGAGGACTGCAGGAGAGACGGTGATCCACGCGGTGCACGACGCGAAAGTGAGCGAGAGAAAGGCAAGGAATACTATGCGATCAAGGGGGGAGGATAGCGAGAGGGCATTGGTATTTGACGAGGGAGAACGGGAAGGAAGGGGAGAGGAAGAAAGAGAGGGAGGAGGAGATACGAACGGCGATCGCGATCGGTACTGTTCTCCTGCCTCGTGAACTCCACTCGATTCGATTTCGCGGAGACGCCCATTCGGGAAATCCCTTGGCGCCTTCCACCTAAAGGGGTCAAACCTCGCCAGCGACTGCATTGCAACTATACGACCACTGTTGACGAAGGCGGCGAAACTGAAGGACAAGCATGCCATTTTGACTCCATTCCGAGAGCGCCGACAAATGGTTCCCCGCGAGTAGGTAAAACAGAGTTAGCGAAACATGGTGGCAGCTGAGCAGGAGGCACATTTCGGTAGAAGAGTACACTCAATAGGAATCCGCACCGCACGGGAGGGTATAGTCGTCTTCGAGTTCTACTGTAAGGGTTCCCATGGTCGAAAACCTTAAATGCCAGCTTCAATATACTCAACGTGTTATTTAAATCAAGTTTTTCTCCATCAACTCAAAGTTTAATCGTTTACAAGAGCTTCTAAGGTGGTTGATATCCATTTCAAAATGAAAGACAATGGTAACATTCCACACAGAATTTTTAATAATTATCGACCATGGTTTCAGCACCTAGTGCCATTATAGCAACACCTGCGTATCATGATGCAGCTTTGCTGGGCTCGTAAGCGAAGTAGTGAAGCGCGCTCTATAAACTTTCCCACCTTCTAAGTTAAAAGCCGTTAAAATGACAGTAAGGAGGTTGACAGAGTTGCCAGCCATGTATTGTCCTCTCCCCTCCACTCCTTAGCCAACCCCTTCCACACGCCTCCCCCGCCTTGACTTTCATATTTATAGCAAGCGACTGACACCTAGTTTCGCCACCACTCTAACCGGGAAATGAATAATTGATACCGATGCTTAAGCCTCACATGATCTCCTTCCATGATCCCATTGGCGTGGACACTTTCGTGAGATTGAACATGAGTTATGATATTAACGGTTCCCTTATTTCGCGACTTCATCAATTCATAGTGGAAGTACACTGAAGTTGAGAGAACCTTGACACATCAAGACTTCTCCCCTGAAAAAGCTAATTAATATTGAAGGCTTTAACCCAGGCATTATCTCCTACTTCTTTCTCATTAGCGTTGACTCCTTCGTGTAATTGAATATGTAATTTTCAACGGCTGCTTAAATTTGCCACGATTCGCCGATTCTTAAATGGAAAATTGCTTTATCAGTATCCTCTCACGATAGTTTATTCCCGAGAAGAGACTAGATATACACCATTTGTTCCTGCGCAGAATGATAAATAGTATTTCGTTTCCTTGCCAACAGCTTCCGATCCGTACCCCAGCGAAATCGTGAGCACCTTCCGCCCGAGCTGAGCTCGGCGAGGAGCCTCTTGGGTAATAGAATGAAACAACGTAAGGAACATATAAACATGCATACCCATCACACGCCATTCCATCCCGGCGTAGGTAAGAACAAAAACTTAGTAGTGTTAGTAAAAAGACACAGGCTCTCAATTAATACAATACAAGAGAATCCGCCAAGGAAAGGAACGATACGAAACCCAAGTCGTTACATAAAGAGACGATGTTACACGGAGCTGTCAGTACACCGCATCCACCTCCTAGTGGTGGATGGTGAACAACTACAGGCTGACTCTCACGATAGCTTCAATTATTTAAGAAGGGATCCTTGACCAAGTCGAGGGAAGGACAGGACCTAGAGCATTACCAGTAGTAGGTTTCTGTAGAGCCATGTTGACGAAAGTGCGCCAATACTGACCAGTAAATTATCGTAACCGTTAGCAGGAAAGACTACACGAGTGGGCACTGCAATAGTTCTAATCCAACTTACTTCATACTTAGTATAATATTTTAACAAACTTCGAACTGTTAAATAGTAAATATATAGCTAGAAGTAATGACGAGAAGGCAGAAATCTAATCTACTCCGCATTTTACTATACCGTAATATAAAAATTCGATATTGAATGGAAAATACCGATTTAACGACGGGATAACAACCGTGATTGCAGTAACGCACGTCAAATTCTACCAAGAACCCAGAAAGTCACCACAGGAGAGGGTAGGCAATTGCTAGGACATCAGTCATGGAGAAGGAAGAAGAACTAAAAGGGAATTTGGAGAAGAATCATGTTTTCGCTTCAGTTTGTTTTACACATTTAATTCAAGAGAGAATACTATCCTCCATGTCAAAACTAACCGTGTATGGATTATATTTTAAAATAATAATCTTTAAAATTAACTAATCTGCAACAAAAACTTCAAACTTCTACCGGAGCAAGACTTGTCGTAGGTTAATAAAAATGTGGAAGGCTGAAAAACGCAACCGTTGAATAACAGATTCTAAGAATAAGTTACACAGGTGGGGTAATAAATTCAGTGTGACTACATTGTTTAGCTACACATTGCAAGGAACCTTTCTCGAAAAAAACTGGTCGATGTCTCTAAACAATACGGCGATTCTCCAGAATCCCACCGAAACCTTCGCGGTGAAATTTTCTTGGTTCTCAAATCTCCATGAGAAAACCATGGGTGACAGACAAGAGAAGCGAAAGGAAGTGACGGTTAACCCAATCCAGCACGGCGCGAATCTCACACAATTGTTGAACGGACAATTATAAATATCAACCTTGCCCCTTCCGGTGAAGTCGTGGAGATGCGTGGAAAATAAAACAAAGAGGCATCGATTCGTTAATGACCTTACAGAAAACTTCCCACACCCAAGTGTCGAGACAGTAGTCCGCGATGCGATAGCGAAAACAAATCCCGAAGTCCCATTCAAGAGGGCACAATGCCAGTCACGAAGGTTGGCACGAGACGAAATGAATTCAAGGGTTAAATCAAATTTCAGACGGCAGGGTTGAAGAAGAAGGGGATGAAGGTGGGGAAGCGGAGGGGATATCTCTGTCATGCGTGGGTATCTGCCGGGCATACTGCCCCCACTCCGTTCCCCCGCAAAAGAATTCCGCGACGAAGTCCCACGAGCGACATTCACGCAGCAGGGAAGGGTATCAGAGATCCACATGGGTCTTCACGCCTCCCCGAATAATAATAACACATATCCCTTCTCTCTCCTTCCTTGACCGTCCGCTCGCCCACACGTCACGGAGTAAATCACGACCGACTGAAGCCAGAGATGGACGACGCGACGTGGGTTGTACCACTTCTACCCTTCGCCTCACATCTATATCCCGGATGAACAGAAAACAATGTTCGGAAGACCGAACTAGATAATACTATGCCACCTGTCCTTTCAGCATTCATGCATACATACACACCCATCATGGCACTCCATTTAGGGGAAGGCAAAGTCAAAGAACTTAGCTATTTGGACAAGAAAATGGCACGAGTTTTAAATATATACTCCTTGTGGTGGCTGGAGAGATGGCTGGAATAAGAGATGTACATTGCCGAACAGGATAGAGAACAGACAGGTAAAAAACTCGTTCTTTCCGCGCACAAGAAGCGACCACGATAAAAACAGAGCTCCACTAAATACACTCCCATAATACCGGTCACCATTCACCTGTCAAAACCTAATCCCTTACATCTTTACACGGTTGCTGACCTAACACCCCCAGTCACTCGCCCACGCGGCGGCTCGCAGGGTAATATGTAGATGGAGCGCTAATCGTGAGTAATTGAGTGTACATCTTTAAAAAATTTTCAAGTTAAAAAAAATCTTGGACCATGCTATACTGAAGTACATCTGTTGGGAAGAACGGTGAATAAAATGACGATGCCAACACGTAAAAACACAGCCACTGATTGAATTGAGACACACTGGGCGAGACATCACTGGGCACTTAATGAAGTGGGCGTCCTATAGAAGAGAAAGATATAATGTTCCTAATCACACAATAATGTCAACATGTAAGAAAATAACATCTCTGATGAACCCAAGCACAGAATTGCGCAGAAGAGAAGGCGGATAATCAGACCTTACAAAATATCTTGAAGAGACAAGGGATATCAGAAGCGAAAATTAAAGTCGTACGTGGTTCAAGGAGTACTTCAATAAGGCCATGGTATCGCCTATCTCAAGTTCTTTAAAATACACCATTAGAAGCAAAAGAGGATAATTTGTACATGAAGAACGGGAACTGTACCATATTGCGACTCGAAAGGCATTACGGTATTATCGCTTGGTAGTTTCACATGGCAGATCAGCATGATCTGTAAAAGATTGAAAACAGCCACGCTCTTTTATGCTAATAAGAATTTCAAAGGTGAACATCGTCAAAATGTAGGCTATATCTTATTGGTATGTGAACCCTATTCGACGGACGGAGTCTCTGCCAATTCCGTGGATCAAACCCGAGCCTCCAGGATGGGAAGCCAAAACTCTAGCCGCCACTCTAATCGAATCCCAAGAATCTCTAGGAGGGTGATTTTAACACCTTTGCCTAACATACAGAAAACAACCAAATACAACATTCCTTCGCAAAGACTCCTTCCGATCTCTTTTTTTTCTAATTCATTCGATCATCATCCAAGCGCTAAAGCCCCTCCCCACCTCATTCCTCAAGACCCGAGAACCTTAACGCAATCCTCCTCCATCGTCTCACGCCATGCAAGACTGCTAAACGACCGTGTCGCTTCCAGGGATGAAAGAGGGTGGAGAAGGTCTCTCTTTCTCTCTTACGCCTACTAGTCATGTTTTTTTCAGTTCAACAATGCCAGACGAGCAATGGTGGAACCGTGGCGAATTCGTCAAGGACGAAGAGTTCGACTACCCCTGTTGTGTGCGGCGGCAAGACGAGGAAGGGGTTCGGGAGAACAATATCCACAGCACAGCCGAAGCTAGGGCGTCCGATACGATACTGTCTCGTGGAAGTAGTCACGCCCAGGTGCCTTCTCCTTTCTCTGCCGGGACTCGAAGCGGAACCGCTAAAGGAGAACGTGCGAATGCATTGGCGCACGCGTATTATTCGCGGAAGCACGACATGCGACCGCATTACGAGAAATAAAAAAATACAGCATTTCTGACAACCCGTAAGATCAAACACTGTAGACTGGTGAAGGGCGATCAAGTGACGTGTAATGATTTGCTCTTCCAGGCGAGGCAGGCAGGTTGCAAATGCTCGCTCTAACTAAAACAGAACCAGAATACTTTCAAAGGCGTGATTTTAACCACATCAATATTGGCACCTGAACAGTTTCAATGTTTTTCATAATCATCAATCTTCGAGCTACCTTTGATAATTATGATGAATGCCCAACTACTTACAATGCAAAACATGTTTGATCTTCCTTATCACTGAATTTCAACGAACACTCAATATGACATATTCCAAAAGGACGCACCCTCCCGGAAATTTAATAAGCAAATTTTCCAACCCGCTTTATTAGAAAAAACTGTAAATTCGAAAAAAAAATTGGACGACCGCAACTAATTATATTTCAAATTCACTTCGCGATTTAAAATATTACGATAAACACGGGGTTCACTTAAAAAAAAAGCCACTGTGTACATGTACACCAAAATGTATCGGGGTGCCACTAGCATCGACTCATCGATACATAACCAGGAACTATCGTCGCAAGTCGTGACTAACTCCACCTAGGTTAAAAATATATAGCGCCCCATTCCATTAGACATGAATTTATGCATAAACCAAGATGAAACCATTTCGTACAGCGAAGGAACAATTTCCCAGGTCGCATCCGGAAGAGCAATGGCATGAATATTAGTATAAGAAGCATGAGCAAGCCAAAGAATTCCTCAATTCCATGGTTCAAACTGCAATGCAGAAATGAACCGACAGAAAAGGGACGTGTACACAGATAATTATAATAATTATAATAATTATAATAATTTCAAATAATTTTTAAAATGTTAAACATACGGCGAATATTTCACCCGAGGATACCAGCTGCAAAAAAGACCAGAACCACATGAAGGACAATCAACACTCATTCACGCATTTAATGGCCTATACATTGAGTAAGGCGAAAAAAATTACGAAGACAAAATTTTCAAACGAATGTGTCCCGTCGCTTCCGGATGAGTGGCCACGAAATTAAAGTTGGCATAAACACGCGACGAACGCTAAAAAAATTACTCCTTGAGGTCGCTGGCTTGAGTGAAGAGGCATAAAATTCACCAACACTTTTATTTAGCTATTTCGAGAGCGATCGAAAACTGAGGTCATTTTTCGCTATTAAACACAGATGGATACGATGATCAATTGAGGACTATTTTAGAGAGAGGATGCATGATTTTTTTTATCAATCAAGGACAGGAATTCTGATGCAAAACTCCGTCACTCGCGATCTAGTACCCCGGACCCGGGAGTTAAACAAAAAATTAGCGACGAGTGCTTTCCACATAACCAAAACAACGTAAATATACCGTACAACCATTATTATAATTATTCAATGCATTTAAACTAAAGAATAAACCAATGTAATTAACTGGGTATGTTGTTTATAGTATTTTATGTCCAAAAACATTGTTTCGAGAAAACTGCCCTTGAATATTGTTGTGTTAAAAAAACATTACGTTAACTTACTTACAAACGAATAACTTTATCCGTAGGTAGAAATGGACTTAACACAATGCACACTCATGTAGCCCCATCCAGCCAGCACTCATTAATTTACATCCAAATAACCTTCAAATTAATTACAAAATTAATAACGTAAATAAATAAATTTATTGTAACCCATTTCCACTAACACATCAGCGACACCTTGACCAGACATATTTTCATTAATAACTCATTCAACCACTTTTTGGGATATAGCGTGCTTCACCCAGACAAAACAGAGGTGACCCAAAGTGTTTCAGCTATTAAGAGAAATTAAAATAAAAGGAAGACACACACATAAGCTCCATTGCAATAAAAGAAGACAACTGATGACGGTGGGAGATAAAACATGAGTCTATTCTAATAACCAACTTCTTTCTTTCGCTCGCGTGACAACTGTGACCCCTTTATATCTTTCCGAAAACACACGGATACGACTACAAGACAAAAAAATAAGAGAAGTGAATTAGGAAAGGTATAAAATAGAAAGTCTTAGACGAGACATCCCTGTCACCACTATCACTACACACCTTCTACCAACAAGCGTAACAACGGAATACAATAAATAATGTTCCCCATACCCCTCCCCCCGTATCAGACTGCAACAAAGGACTTTCTTTTTCACTCTCTCATCTCCCTTTCAGCCCTTCCGTTTCCCGTCCATTGTTCGACCCTTCCCCTATACCCCCGTGCATTTTCGCGCCCCCTTCTTCGGAACACTTTCACGTCACTTGGAGAGGTCCATGTTCGCTAATGCGCGTAAGTGGGAGAAATGCATGACGGTTGGAGTGGTGGGGAGGGCGGGAAATTTCAGAGACAATGCGGGGGGCGGAACAAGACAACCCGTGACAAACAATTCCTCCCGGCTTCGAGGTGGGTGGGGGGTTAACGCGACAGGGATTCGCACGTTGAGGGGACTGCGCCGAAAAGAATTCACATCCGCTGGAAGGGGCAGCGATGGAAGGAGAAACGGTAAATTTCACGCAGTGGCGTAGCTTGAGGGAGGTGGGGGGGCAGAGGCAGGTCCACCCTGAGCGGCATTTATGGCATTAAAAAAATTTCTTTAAGTTAATCAATTTAAATTAATTTTCCACAAACTATGAAGTTTTATTCCGACCCGTGTTTCGACATAACTGCATCATCAGGTCCTGTATCTTAGACATCACTACGTCGTCATGTAATGTAGTAACATCGTAACCCGGGTTGGAACAAAATCTTATTTTTTGGTTGATTTTAAATCTTCACTATTTTAAGTAATTTTTTGTAGCAACAAAAAATCGAGATTTAACCGTTAAGTACAATGAATTGAAAATAGCGAGAATAGAATATTTTTACGTTTCCTGTAGATCACTGAGTAACAAAAGAAACAAAGAAAGTACAAAAGATTTTTCTAGTATGTTTTTACGATATGTGATTGAAAGGCGAGAGATGCCCTTTTTACTTTGGTGCTTCATTTTCTAAATAATACCCAGAGCTAGTCACGTTTAAAGAATCTTTTTACATTGTCTGTAGACCAAGTCAACAAACAGACTAGGTTTTGATATTATGCTTAACGATTTTGCGATAAAAAAGCAAGAAAAATACACCTCAGATTTAGATTTTAATTGGTACATAATGGCAATAGGCTTAAATTGTATCTAAATGGGCTTGGTGATTATTGTGTAATTTCCAAAGGAGGGGGAGAAATTGACAGACCGCCCCGGGCAGCTCAAACTGCGGCTACGCCACCGATTTTGTAGCGGGATTGAAAAGCAATGACGGTGACATCGCAATCCGAAAAAAGAGATTTATTTCACGAGCATACGGGTGATTATCTAGATTCTCAAGTATTGACCAAGATCTTTCTCATACATTTCGCGGAAGCAACACAGCATTCTTGATCATTCCACGCAAGAGTACCAAACACAATATAATATCTGAAGAGGCATTGCTATCAATTGAATGATGCTGGGGGATGATGCTATCAACTAAATGATGCGACGGGCTGATAAAACCTCATTCGGCGAGAGCTTCCCACAGAGTTTAACTAACGGGTATCCAGCTGCAACAAAAAGACTTAGGTTTGTGTTTTCGGTAAATGCAAAAATTACACACCCTGCTGTCATATATTCGGTTTGGATTTATTCTTCTATTCTTGCGAGGCATTTATGTTTGTCGTTACGCTTAAAATGGCCGGAAAAAATAGCCACCGCTATATTCTTAAGTAATATCAGTAATATATGTGGACCCCAGAAGTCAAGGGGTCTAAGTGACATTAAAAAAAAAGTTAGGTACAGGAATGGGATGTGAAAATATAAATCTTTTAGGTGGTAAAGGGATCCAAGTGATTTTCTTGACAGGTAATGCTATCTAGGGCAATGCCTCTTAACCACTTAGTGGGTTGTACCAAACATTTTCAACTGTGACTTAAGTTTTCTCAAAACAACGAATTTGTTACTTAGACCCCTTGACTTCTGGAGTCCTCATATAATGAATTAGAAATAATTTCTTATACCTGAGCCAATTACCACTACTTTTACAGAAACAACCTCTTCAAAGAATTCCTCACGAAGAAATCGGCGACTGATGAGAGAAATATCTCAATTAATGCAATGAAATGCCATAAAACTTCATTCCCAAATGATCACATCGCATTCATATAAATATGGCCCATCGCTCATATGTTTTTTTTAATTGTCGAGAGGATAATTTTAAAGCACCGTCTTCGATGTGCAATAGTTGACACCCGCTCAAGGTAAGAGAAAAAACTGACGCGCACGAGAATTTGAGCGTCATGAAGGGAGGAACTTTCGATTAAACGTTGTAGCAATTGAAAAAGCCGACAAAATACATAGTTTAGTCAAGGTTATGATATTTCCTCTTCACAATTCACCTAACTCCTACAGGAAATTTAAGTTTTGGTGTATCTAGCATACGTTACAGCACTTGAATTTCAACGTTTGGAACTCATGGTGAGAAATGTGACGTCTCACAGCCCGTGAACTACTGTGGACCTCCCTCACCTCATTTCTTCCACTTATAAGGTAAGAATGACCTACGTTTGAGATACGGGCTGTGCCAGACGCACTTTCCACGTTCACTTAACGCAGACCTTAATTCTATTCCGGTCGAGTGCTCATAAACCAATGCATGAAGCGGCCGCGGCGAGGGGTGATGGGGGGTGAGGAATAAGAAATGGAGATGCAACCCATAAGACTCGCACCAAAGGGCATTGCGGAGCGAACATCCAGCGTTCCAAGGGTTAAAAGGGAGTCGAGCTAGAGGGCAAAAAGGGGTGAAAATGACATTGGTGCGCGCGTGTGTGTGAGGATAATGCAACTGCTACACTTAAAAAGGGGCGTGGGATTAGCTCTCCACTTCCTCTTAAAGGCAGCCATCGCGGAGTTTATGGGCCGCCGCATATCAAGGATGGCAAAAAGGATGAACACGGACGGCTGCTGTGCCGGGAGGGCGATAATCTGCTTCGGGATGGTTAATCCATCCTGACGGACGACGAACGTGAATAGGACTAAAATGTTTCGAACTCATGTCGTGAGAAGAGAGGGGCGGCGGAAGATAGGTATACGCTTATATTTTGTACCAACCAAGAGAGTTCTCCGATCTTGAATTCCAACGAAGGGTCACGTTGGCTTATTGTTCGCGAAGAAATTCAGACCCAGCTGGGTACACTATGTAAGCTCGGAAAAAGTAATCGTTAAAACTAGGATTTAAGCTTCCATACGCCAATCAGTTAGTTATGCTAACCATTTGCAGAGTCCTTCGACTCAAAGCCTCCACTGTGAGAACTAGGAACTCAAAAGTTAATAATGAAGAGATATTTTTGGTTTCCAAACAGTTAAATTGAAATCACAAAGGCGCTCAGAAGTAAATACACCTAAATTAAGAAAAAATCACACTTTAATATGGCATGTTGCTTCAAAGCCACTCATGGTTGAGTAAAAGGTGGGACAGTATTCGCCCAGTTTCGGCAGCGAAATCGTATGCATTTAGAGTTAGTAGTTATAAAGTAAAAAATGAGCGCATTGAAATACTGAGGACCATTATATCACAAATAAATTATGATTGAATTTGGCAGCCGAACGGACAGGTTAAGAATGTATTTCACAAAGGTTATTAATATCTGTCGTTGGTTATGTTTTCAGACAAGTACCGTGTTTGGTAGAATTCCTGTATCAATCTTCGTATTTCCATGGAGGGTACTAATAGTAACACGTCTCTCCTACTACTTTTTGACATTCTTAAACCTTAAAGGGAACTTCATAAGTAGTTAAGTACCCAAAAAATATTTGCCTGGTTTGAAGGTATGGTGTCGTTGCTCGCTTCAATCAGACTAAACCTAGTACCCATTCCATTTGCCGCAGCCAAATGATCTTTCTACTGACGACAGTATTTGAAACGGAAACTTAACGACGAAGAAAATAAAAATCTATAACCTGTGGACGACCCTCCAGTTCACCAATTTTTTTCATAGCTACCCGGCAATGAGGAAATAAAAAGGACTCTCTACCAATAAGGCAACCGCCCAACACTTTTTCTTCCCTAGATACACCGTTAATAATTGATCAATCACCGTCGACCACGACGGAATTGAGCAAAAAAAGATAAAATGTCCTCGATTTCTCGGTGAATTTTTAATCGGTAAATTTTTTAATTTCAAAATGAAAAAACTGGAATGTACGTCGACCAATCAGTACACCAAGAAAGTGACACAACAACCAAATAAACAACAACAACCAGTGTTTTCCGAAAACTCGAGAAAAAATGTCGTCGAAAACAAAAATTGCACTTCCACGACGGCCTAATATATTCGCAGAGATGAACTAGACGCCGAGGGCGGCGACTTACGAGGTTCGAGCGAAACATCATTTCACCTGGAAATCAACGAGTTCAGTTTCATTTTAAATAAAAACATCTTACTCTTACAAAGATACCAAAATATTCGCCATCCACCGAATTATTTTCCGAGATTTTTGACGAAAAATACCATTTTACATGGAAAACGGCATATATCTACGCAAATGCACTCCAGAGAGACTACATTTAAAAATTAGGAATTTTTAACACATTATCTAGATCTCGTCATAAATATAACAGTGTGCAGTCTGTGCGCTATTATAATGTTATTTCATAAAATGAATCATTTTTTCACCGCAGTATTTATTCAAGAATCGCAATATACCTTACGCTGTGAAGGTGCCTTAACCTTATCGCGTGAAAACATTTATTAGTTGAGTTAGAGATTTGTTTTTAGTAGTCAAGTTAGAGATTGACATGGATATTTTTATTTAATTACTTGGATTTTCTGGCACATAAAAGCATATTATTGCACCATTAATAAATAATATTTATATTATGCTTTCCACAGCTGCTGAAATTAAAACGTACAGTTCGAAATTGGTCGCCATTATGACTAGGGAACTATCTCGCTTAAACTACCTTAACTTTTAATGGAAAGAGGTTTTCCGGTGTGTATCTTTGAGGAGGCCATTGCCAGCTATTTGCACCATTTGGATAGATGGGAAGGAGGGTAGAGGAATGACAGGAGGGGTGGAGAGGAGCCTGGCGTCGGCCATTAGCCGGATACATGAGTGAAAGAAACGATTCCCACGATTCGAGGGGGCCTGAAACACAAAATTTACGTCGCGTAGCGGTGATGTACGTAATTTGTAAGGGCGCAAAATCACTACTATTCCTCCCACCGATGCTGACACCGTGTAACCCAAAGACTCGGTGAATGAAGAGGGAAAATCCTGCATGCGTGATGAGACTTGATGTTCGCATGCAGGAGTGAGCAGAGAGTCAACATGTGATTATCCGCTCCAGTGGAGGAGCGAGCGGCGAATGAGAGATCATGAGCGAACAGATGTGTTCGGGTGTGCGGAGGAGGAAGGAGTCTGGCTCGCAAAGGCGAGATTATGAAGACCCGGCAACGCACTGGCTTGGTACGTCACGTCGCTCATTCCCGGCGAGGAAGTTAATCCGGAGAGACTTCAGCTGAGAATTGAAAAAAAATGAGCAAAGGATTGTGGAAGCCAAACAATCAAATCGCCCCTATGAATAGATTTCTTTTTTCAAGGTAGTGGCGTATTGGATGAGAGCAATTGAAAAAAATGTTGACCAGGTTAAAAACTTATACAAATAACCGAGAGACGAGTAATTTTGATAGATACAGGGAGATAACTCGGCCAATTTAAACTTATTGAAACAATGGCCCCATAGAATAGAATGTAAAGTAAAAACAATTAAACGGCGTCAATACCTCCTTATGTTATGAGACCTCAAACAGTTCAACATTATCAGAATGCACGGACAGGAAAACGAAATGTCTTTAGACAATGAAAAGTAATAGGGAAAGTAAGTGGCGAAGCTTAAGTAAAGAATCACTTTCCAACTCACGTACGTAGACTGTAGAGATAACCGTAACGGTTAAGAATAAACAATGATTTGACTGAAAAATACAAGCGAAGCAGAAATGACGAGCTATGACTAGTTTACGCCCAATTACATTTCAATGTTGAATCTGAAATATATATCTGTAACTTTAAAAGTATCAAAGACTAGTAACAAAGAGATAACTAGGATAGCACACATAAATATACGATGATATATAACTCCAGTAGGGTATAATATACACATATTCTCAGTTGTAACTACAACATATTAAGTTTTAGTGCCCAAAACATACTAAGGTAAATTACACCACTCCTGGCACAAACAATACCGTTTTATCCACAACGCCATCTAGTGTCAGAATATCCTAAGTAAATGCCATGTCCCTATCCTATTCCTTGCACCGCTTACAAGAAATGACATAGGTTACAAACTGATCCACGTCTATCCATACATACAGTGCGTTCCGCATTTTCAATTTTTATAACACAGTTTGTGAAGAACAGTGTTGCCAGCTCTACACTATTCTCTTATTTTTCCAGCACTTAGAAAATCTATAAGAATACGAAATTAACAAATTACAGATTATTTTTAAAAAATTGGAGTTACTGACTCGGGATATCTTTCCTTCAGTATTGACACTTTGAGATTCACAGATAGGCGATGGAAAAATAGTACATACATGGCTAAGCTGCGGCTATGCTTAACTTTGTGGTAATGTATGAGTTGGATAAGGGCCCCATTGTAAAGTGGAAAACTGGAACGTTCATTAGTCAATTTTACATTGATTTATCCACATATATGGAGTAGCTGCGATAGCAATAGGTCATTAATCCTAATTAAGACCTGAATGTTGACGAATGAAACGATTGCACCCAAATCACTGACAAAAATCGATAGAAAGGCTGATAAATCCAATCGAGAGCCTCCAAGCATCTCGCCCGAGTGATTTCCTGGTTTTCTGGGGATTTTCGACATTAGGCAGCAATAAAAACTTCTCGCCTTATCTCAAAGGAGTTATCTTCGTTAATCAAAAGCGGTGAAGGAGAAGCAATACACAACCTATTCCGCGAAAACCGATAAAAAAGCAACAAAGTAAATCACTTCCTCGAGAGAAACACTTAGACTAATTTGAACTCGGGAGGGATATGCTTTTTACGGCAGATTGACGCTAATGGGATACACCCTCAAAAAATCTAACCCTCGGAGAAGCACGTCAACCTTTAAGGGGAAGACGAACAGCTGCAACACCAATTTCGGAGCCACGTGCGGTTATGGCTGAGCCTCATCATCTCGATGCTTCTGGGAAATATTATATTCCACCGGGGAACAAAATATCCCGGCTCATCGTGAAAAAAACCACCAATTACGTGAACTCGAAAATAGAACAGAGAGCATGCCGCGTCCGCGGTCTCCGAGTCACTATCTTGTGGCGACGAAAACAAGTATATACATTCATTAATGCGCACGAAAATGAAGACCTAAGGCTGCATTCATGATTTTGTCATACCTGGTACAAAGGCAAGCACTAAGCCTCGCTCACAGCGACTAAAAACTGGGGGTACTTTGGCTTATTTGCGATTCAAATGCGTACGAGGGAGTGAGATACCTAACCCATCACAGACGGATACCATGACAATATTCCTAGCCTCCTGTAAGCGCTGACAGGCGCCGTTTTCGATAGCTTTATTTATAAGTCCGGAGGAGAGACTTTCACCCACAAAAGTGAGACATCAACGGGTTGTTATAGAGTAGGCACCTTAAAATAGCCAAAAGGCGAGAAAATGTAATGTTTTCGTTTTATATTATCGAGTAACACGACGTCCTAAGTCCGGACTATTTTTGATTTCGTGGCACTTTTCTCAGTCCGGATTATTCTCGTTTGACGCAGGAAAAAAACAATAAAATTAAAGTGTAGAGAGAGAATGTGCGAGGGATCAAGAATGCTATGCCCGCAGCACGTTTTTCATTTTGATTTGAAATTCAAACGATAAGTGCAATCTCCTCTATCCTCCTAACTCCTTTAACCTCCCCTCCTCAAGATATCCCTCCTCAATTACCCACAGTGAAAAGAGCTAAGTTGTCGCGGCCGTACTCCTTGATTTTAAAATAAACCCAGCCGAGGCCGTACTGGATGAAAAAGCCCGCTATTAAGCCGAGTGACTTCACGGCCACCTCCTCCCAATACCTTCAGTTTTATTTTCCTCCGGATATAATTTCTAAACGTTGGATTGTGGAGGAAAACGCATCAAAGGAAGGAAATCCGATATCCCACACAAAGGATATGATCTTGGTACTAAAACGGGAGGAAAACAAACAAACGCGATGAAGAGAAACATATGAGTTATGTCGGAACGGGAGTCGGTGGGCGAATGTTGCGGAGGAGAGCTGAATGACAAGCCAAAAGAGACCACCCGGAGAGAATATACGCTCGAGGGTCGAAAAATACATTCACCATTAGGAGAAATTAGGCACATATAGAAGAGGAGGAGCGCAAAATTAGCTGCCATCTGACGACTCGTCTTCTCCTACGCGTCAATCACAATTTAAAACACACACTGACATGCATGGAATGTCAGCGAAACTCCGTCCACTACAAGGGAAATACGCACAGCGGAAATAAATCCGAAATATTTTTTTTAGCTCATGGACACAAGTAGATACCCCGAAATTGAGTACATTTCACAAAGTTGGGGGCCATACGACTTTCAACGTGTCTTCCAGCATTTCGAGAACACACTGAGGCGAATGAATACCGACGAAGCATCCAAGGCAGAGCCCATGATAGATTTGAAGAAGGTTCTTTTAACTTAAACCTTCAGAGCTTCAAATTACCCGGGAAACTCATAATATTTTGTAAGTCACAAAAAGAAGCCACGGGCGTTGACCGGTTAAATTTGCTGAAGAAACAGTCTCAAAAAACAGCTGATAACTATCAATCAAACGGACAATAAATGAAAGGTGGTAAATATCACTATTGATTTTTATTTGTACCAAATTACGGCATTGTGATGGATCCCGTTCAAAGGTGTGAATGAATACCACTACTGGACAAGGTAACATTTCGTTTCCTTTTTCACATTCACATAAAACATTAGTTCGCTAATAACGAACAGAGACAAACCTGTCCGCATTCTTCACCGCTTAATACCGATGGGTTAATCTCAGAGAAATGGAACGGTTTGATCTCTTAAAACCAACGAAATAAGAGGTTGTCATTGTTATTTCGATAATCTACCGGTTACGTGTTTATTGACAAGTTCCAAAGCTCTACTTACCCACACAAATTCTTTCTTAATCTCAGCATAAGTCCTAAACTTCTTTATCCAGTCCATAAAACCTATTGTCTTTCTTCCTCTACTACGCTTAACCAACTCCCCTCTATCGCCACCTTGAGCAACCCTTAGCCCCTCATTACCTACTCCAACCACCAACTTTGCCTCTGCCTCATCTCATCCAGAGGTCTCCTTCCAAATCACGCACCATACCAAGAACTTCCTCGTTTGCCTTCCTTTCCGTCCATTGCACCTTAACCGTCCTCCTCCACACTTGCATCTCGAAAACAGCAAAAACATGATAAATTTCGAGCGTTTCGGAAGAAGAACTTCCATGGCAGTCTCGCGTTTTTGGGCGGAGGTAGCGTTCGTCCTCTGACCCGTGACCATGCTGTGAGTCGAGTGGGCGGGGATAGTGAACCCGACTTCCCTCGAAGGAAGCTCTACATTGGGCGACGTGAGCGTCGCCTGACGGACCAACCCGCTCAGCGCGACGGTGCGGGACGACCGCTGACGACCGCGCTTCTTCTTCGACAACCCTCACCAACCTCCCCTTCTGACGGAAGGGTGGAGCCGTCGCTTTCAAGACACGTAAAACTTCCATTTTTTACTCAAAGTGGAAGAGTTGAGGGTTCAGGAGTGCAACAAAAAGCTAAGCGAGTTGAGCAGATTAATCCAAACTATCCAAGAAAGCACCAGCAATATTGTCCCATGTACGTTCATTTCTGTCATCCGGGTGCCATTCGACAAGGAAAGTTTCAATCTTGTTAACATGTTCGTCTTGTCCCGAGGATCAAAGTCCACGAGTACACTCAAAAATTCAAAAAACAGTCCGACTTCAAACCACGGGTAACACGCATATGTTCACAAGATTTTAACTCTCCCAGTCTTTAGTCACCTGAATACAATGCGACGACAGCTTTGTGCCGGGCTTAGGCAACTACCCCGGCCCCCGCATTTTGAAGGAACTCGTCAATCACAGGATAGAAGAATGTTACGATTAAAATTTGGTGTCACCGCAATATTAACGCATCTGACATTGGCCACAATGAATCTTAATCGCCAATTTTCGTACCAAGCAATGGAAATGTGAGTGGTATTTAGGACTCGTGCTAGAAATTTGTTTTACATTAGGGCTCCGAAGGCTAAATTTTAGGGCTTATAAACCATATTGGCGATAAGTGAGGGGTGCGGTTTGGACCAGGGGTAGCATTTTCCGTGGGTCGCAGGTTCGAGACCAGGCTACGGAAAATATATTCCTGGCTGGCTGGCCAACCAAATTTTGCACGCCACCCGAATTTGACTACTGAGAGGCAGCACTCTCAGCAGAAGGCATTGATGGCGCAAATCAAGAAGATCGAACCGGTATCAACAGCCACAATTAGGGCTAGGGTCAAGTTCACGGAATCGGCCGGGATACTACTATGTGGATGGCAACCACCACATTAGTCTCTCCATAAGATGAAGCCCTGCATTCTACATACGACGTGATGGCATTCCTTCCATTATAATATTACGGAGGTAAAACAGTGCCCGAATCGGATCTCCGGGTGGGGACTACTGGTAGGGGTTCATCAGACAGGAAGGGCAAGCCATAGTTGCCCAGGGTCCCACTACACACAGCTGTCCGGGGCCCCGACAAGACGCTGCCCAAGGTCCCGCAATGCCTAGGGGCGGCCCTGCATGGATGACCGAAATGCACGCATATGAGCCAAAATTCATGTTGCTTCCTTGACGATTTCGATTCCTCTCTAATGGAAATGCACTCGTCGATGCCCCTCACTTCTTGAATAACAGCGAAGATGTAGATGCATAAGTAGTGTCGCCCCTGTCTACCTATTTCATATGAACAGGCAATATTTTATTGACTCTCCTAACAAAGGCTTTATTTACCTGTTATTAATTCATGAAACCACGAGTTACTTCGATGGATAGGCACCCTAGGGTCCAAAACGATACTCTGAACAGAATTTCGGATAGAAACACTTGGTGAAATTTAGCAAGGTTTATCTAATAACATACACTTTCCCCAGTACAGACTCATTAATGAGTCGCAGACTGACCTCCCCTATGACCGTCGGAATATGTGGCTTTAGATCACTTTGCCCACGCCTAGAGTCAACACGGCATAAGGAAGACTAAGGGAGGGGGGCGCGACGAATCACAGCGAACGGTAGCATAGACAGGAGGAAAGACATGAAAGACGAACCAACCAGGACATTACAGGAACGACTGAGACGAGAATGATCCTTTTTCCATGACAAACCATCTGCCTCAGACGCTTTCCATTCTGTGGTACAGAAGAAGTAGACGGAGCATAAAAAAAATGGCCGGCTGAGGAAAATCCCTTCTTCAGCCTTCACCGAACCCTTTTCTCTCGTCACATCATCTCAGTCGAGATCACGTTCACCCTCAAAAGGAATCTTCTTCCTCCATCCCACCCAAACAACCCCCTCTCTCAGAGAGGGAAAGAGAGAGACTCAGAAACACAAAAAGACACACAAACGTTCACGCACATGTACATGGTAAGATGGATTGAGATAGGAAAAAAGTGGGGTAAAAAACGCGATGACTATCAATCCTCGGAAGAGTTCCCTCTCTTGTGCCTCGACATATTCCGACGCAAAAGTACCCTTTCAAGTCGCCTCCCATCTGTCACATCACGAAAAACCATAACGATCCAGAGGAAAGACACAAAGGCACGTCCCTCACGTGTGTTAACTGAACCGCGGGCACCGATGGATGAGGTAACATGTACCGTCCATCTTTACATCTTCTTTCATGGGATTAGTAAACTGAATGAAATCACATCAATGCTACGGGAGGGTGGACCCGGCGTGAATCCCTCACAATGTCGTCGTGCCCGGATCTAGATAGCGCTCTTTCATCAAAGTAAGGTCTGTGGACTTTGCCATTGAAAAATCACGGCCGTGAACGCACAGAAAAAATTGTACGGAAGGGGCTTAAATGGTGGCAGCCCGACTTTCTTAAAGCATTTAGAATTTAAATGTCTCGCCTCGCAGCACGAAATCACAAAAAGCGTACCATGTGCCTAGTGTCAACGACCCCTGATATTTTTCAGAGGAAAGACATTAGAGAGGGATACCATTCGTAATATACTCAGCGGGATATTTCAATTTCAGCAGCTCGCAGGTCTTCCGTCACTGTTTTTGTTACTAAGAGAATGTTGAATCAGTCGCACAGGAACAAACAAATCTAGCGCAGATCTACAGCCAGGGTCTACGTTCATTAATAGCAAATAGAAGTCAGCCAAGCCACAAGGATCGAAAACTAAGTCCAAAATAAGCAATATTTGGACTTAATTTTCTTCGTCGTAGGAGATATGAAAAACATAAGACTTGCAAAATATAAAAATATGCGCAAGTAAAACATAATTTTTACTTGAAGTTTGAAACTTTACTCGAGGATATTTATGGAAGTGTTAAGTATGAAAAATTGAATAAATAATACATCGTAGACACATCCACTAAGGAGTTTTCCCACGGGAACCCAGTTGCAATAGGAACAGTCAAAATTGGAGTGACAAAATATTTTTATTAAATTTTTCCGCTGTTACATGTTACGGCATTCGATATAAGAATCGATCGACAATGTATGTCATGTAATTACAATGACTCCGGGCATTGTTCATTGGAGCAAAAACGTTCAAGGAAAGCACAATAGACCTAAGGAATAATATTTTTCTTTCGATTTTTGCCCAAGTCTACACTTCTCCATTGCCATAAGATAATTAGGCTTCGGCCCAGTTTCACTGTCTCTGGTTAAACTTTTTCTCGCGATGATAAGCGATGCGGATATGCTCTACCGTTGATTACTTTCACATCAACCAACCTCCATGCCTCCCCCCCCCCATTCTTTACGAAACCGAAGTTCACCATTTGCTTCAAATCAACCAAAAGACATCACCTAACGGAAAATTTTTCCATAAAAACGGTAAAAAACGATCATACATTATAAAACCCAAGTTTAGAGAATTGCGTGTTCCTAAGTCATAACTATATAAGAGTCAGTATAATAAATTATGCACTTAAATCACAGTTCAATAAATACCAGTGTATTTTTAAATTATAAAGTAAGAATTTAGGGCTGAAATGGAGGAATTGTTCTATGATGGAGGAAATACATTAATGCTGCAGTGTTCAACAAGTAATAGTTATATTTTATGGCTAGTTTCGACGCATGTATACTTTGTCATTATCAAGTGAAAAAACGTAGTTCTCCTAACGCAGTACATAATAAATGATAACATTGATAATGGCGTATTACGTCGAAACTAGTCGTGAAAAAAACTTTTACTTGTAAAAAATGCTAAATTAATCAATAACAAATAATATATATATATTTTCGGAAGTTTGTAGAAAATGTATTCCAACTACATTCAAACAATATATTTGGTATTTATTTTTATTTTTATTAAGTTTATTTCGTTATAAACTTAATCCGCTGACCAACTACCTACTAACCTATCCATCACACACTCACTCATAAACCCATCTACCTCGTATTACATGACTAATGAGGATTTTGTGGCGACAAGTGTGTCTCCCAAGATATTTCGAGAGGACAAAATTCGAAGGGCAAATGAAATAAATAAAAAAAGATGTGAAAAATCGACAAACCAAAAAAACGAGACACGCCACCAGACGGTTCAATCCGGCTCTTTTCGTTGCAGTCTTCAAGACCGGGGCAAAACAAGTCATCACGAGACGTACAGGAACGGAGAAAAATTATGACAGGAAGCAACTGCCGAATCTTTTTTATTATGCTTTGGATCCGAAATCAATTGATTGCTTTATGGGAGCCCAATCGAGTCTTGATCCCCTTCGGTCGAGGAAAGCGGATGCAAAAAAATGTTCGCGGACTCCGCAATAAAAACGAAATTCGAATTGAAATGGCGAATTTTGAACGGAGGCGGAGCGTGAATAATTTGTCCCGACAAAAGAATGAATGAAACAAAACGAAGAATGTACCAAAAAATCTCACATCCGTCTATCGCTTGACATAATAGGATACCGTAAAAAGACGATTTCATCCCGATGGTTGTTCGAATTAATGACCCGAATAACTAATAAGCTAGAATAGGACTCAAAATATCACAAATGATGAGGGAATACGAAACAATGTTATGAATACAAATATTATTATTACCTTAGCTGCGACATAGCAAAGTAATAATCAAAATTTCGCAATAAAAAATTTCTTACAGTAAAAAGACGAGTTCATCCTGATTGTTGTTCGAATTAATGACCCGAATAATTAATAAGGTAGGATAGACCTCAAAATAACACAAATGATGAGAGAATACGATGCTATATTATAAAAACAAAAATTATTACCCTAGCTGCGACATAAATTTATATTTCCTAAACATTTCGCAATCTAACGTTTCTTTCTACTGGTAAATTGCTATTACTGGGGAATAAGCCATAATAGTTTTCTATAAGAGTAATTTAGAATCATTAATCCACCATTAGATCCCAATATCTACTACTTTTCCGCCGAATTGCATGAGTAAATTCTGCTCGAGTTCCCATCCGGATTAGTAGCTTAAGAGCCGACATTTCAATGATAAATTCATCCAACGTATTCAGGGGAGATTAAGCCAGAACTAGATATTTAAGGACGGCAACGACAAAAATTCAACAATACGGCAACTCTCTTGCTCGAATTCCAATATTTTCTCACAATACGTTCCCACCAGCGAATAATGAAGTTGAAAAAATAACGGAAATTACTTTAGATTTCAAAGAATAAATCCGCTAACTTGTGCATGCAGTCTCTCTATTCCACAACTACGCTCATTTAAGACAATGGAATCTGATATTAATGTGGGAAATGAATAATAAAGAAAAAATATGAGACTCAGCACTATGTGGAGAGTAGTGGAAAGGGAAGCAAAGAAAACAAGTGCCTGCGAGGAACTGACCAGCACGGCTGAAAATAGAGAGAAATTGAGCAACAGGAGAGTGCAGTGCGACTCACGGCGGATTAACGCCCGGAGAAGTTCACGATATGCGCCAGTTCCATGCCTTTCGCATGAGGTAAAGCTACTGAACAAAAAAGAGGAGAAATGCGGAAGAAGAGGGCCGTGAAACTCTGGAAGCTGACAACGATCTTTGCCAAATGAATGGTTTTCGCTTACAATATTTCGGGCGCATGAATAACCAAACCACTCCTCCCATACAGATTCTATTCTCGCAGCGTCCTTCACTACCCATCCGACCTCGACGCCGTCGTCCAAATTTAGTCCAGGAAACTATTCCGCAGCGAAATATTGTCGCGGCCCGAGAAAAGCGGAGGGAACAAGGAGAATGATCAGACGCGTCGATGGGCGCGATAATGACCGCGTTGATTCCATTCAGAAACTCGGCTGGCTGTTTATTTTAGGCGACCGCCTACTCGAGGTCCTCTGCTCCATTCAGGACAGATGTGTAGGCTGATAAGAGCAGAATGGTAGAAGGGTTGAGAGAAACCCGGCGTAGAACTCAGCTTCCACTTACGGAGGTTGGAGCGGTGATCGCGGGTCGTTGAGTACTCACACGTTTTCGTAATTTGTCAAGTAAGCTATAAAAGTACTAGAACCACATTTCACTTATGTAGGAGGGACTTAAGTCAACTTTATAAGAGGGAACTCACCATGCATGCAGTAATGGAAATGACACAAGAATTGTGCTTAACATTTTTCCTTAATTATGGCAAGTTATGACTTTAAGCTATGGCAAGCTAATGATATTTTCGTCGCGTTATTCGAAACTTAGGCAAAATTATATTTAAAAGTGTTTGTACGAATCTATGACTCAGCGCGATACATTATTTGCATGGAATCATTATGATACGAAGTAATTTACTATTACGCGTTCATAAGAAAATCTGCAGATGTGTTATCGAATTAAAACGAAATTCATGTCGGGTGTCATTGGTCTAAGAGTTGAAATAGCATTGAATTTCCAAAAAAAAACAAATGGTTAATGTGCAATTTTTTCACATTAACCAACAGATATAACTAACTAGGACGCGTATAGATAGTACCTCGCGAATCAGTACATTCAAAAAAAATATCGCTCCAGCCACCTTTACGAAAAAAGGCAGGGGACCACGGTTTAACCGATCCATTCAGCAGAAAATGTATTACATTTGAGGAGCTCTCGACGTAGTACGCAAATACTATTCGTCATGATACTGAGAACATAGCCACAGCCGTAATTCAAACTCGGTTTCTTCGAATGAAAAGAGAGTATTCTAGCCGTCATAACATTCCGATACCCCCTTCAGAAACTAGAAAAACACAAAAATAATCTTATAGCTTATTTGTCTCAGCATGAGTCACACCAACCGAGAAATTACACAACCAATGACGCTGAAAGAAGCAAAACTTCGGTCCATATCTTCCCAATACATAGGTAAGTTAAAATCAGGAACAAAATGTGAATAATGGTCGACAAACCTGTTTTTCGACAGCGTAATTTCCTTTAAACTAGTAGACTTCTATTACAACAGTAATACGCTTTCCACCCCTCCTTTACACTCGTCCATAACTTTCAGTCCACGCATATTCCAGTTGATTATTGTGATGATGAAAATAAAGAGGAAAGGGCGAATTAACTCCACGTACTCAGATATAGGACACGATTCTCTACTTGTGGCTCGAATATGAATAATAACTCACATTTCCTTCATTTTGAGGCGGAACGTCTTCTAGAAGCAAAGGGAAAAATCATTTCCACAGCGATTCAAAGGAGTGACACCGAACAATGGACGAGTTTTTCGTAGATTAGGATCAAAATATTTCTCTCTCCACGGAAAAAAAAAACTTTCTCAAAAGACTCACACTATCGTGTTCCGGCGGCAAGAGGGCGGGGACAATTACGGAGAAAACATTCTAGCCGCTAAGATATCGCTCTTTATTTCTCTTTCCGGAGCGATTATGGCGTGACTAACAATCATGACCCAAGACGTATGCCATCCATAAGAAGACGTGCTCCTTCCTCGGTTCCGGTTCATTATCCGAGTAATGGCCCGTAGCGCATGGCTGAAATACTTTCCAGCGTATGAGAATGTCACTTTTAAGTAATCACTTTACATCGTCTTCGCAATAATTCTAGTATTTATCCGTCAGGAAAGGGAAACCATAAAAATTGCCACGGAAATATTGCTCTAAAATGATTCTCTGATAGCTCTAAACCCATTCCTTTAAATCAATAGATGGAACACCAATATGAATGTGGGCAGCGACGATCGGTGACGATGGACTCAAAGATTTAAGATGGAAGGAGGAAATGATTTCTAATAGGAAGCATTGGGAGTATAATACCCTGCTTCACTCATATTTACTGCCCTTTCCACCGCTTAGAATGCTGACACTCAGCTTCAGACGCTACTCCACCACATTTCTACATCTATGCACTACATCTCTAAGTCTGACAGAAGCGATAAAATTAGAGAGATACATTGCCGAACTGATAGGTACAAAAACTCGTTCTTTCCGCGCACAATAAAAACTGAGCTCCACTAACTACACTCCCACAATACACGTCACCACTGCACCTCCCAAAACCTTATCCCTTACATCTTTACACGGCTGGTATCCTAAAACTCCCTGCCAAACGCCCATGCGGCGGCTTGTAAGGTAGTATGTAGATGTATATTCCATCAGACACTGAGTTAATTCAATTTAAACCACGACATCACAAAAAAGGCCTCATTCTGTGAAAGTAACTCGGTTACAAAAATTCCTCTGGTTTCATAGCAAGACTATGGTTATTACCTCACATCCATAATAAAATAGAAATACATGACGAAATTAAAGAAAAATTCCTGCGAATGTAAGTGGGTATGGAGAAGACGAAAGAATAGTAAAGGAGAGAGAAGAAATCTTAATTTGTTTTACAAAAGTGAAAATCCGTCCAAGAATCTGCAAACTTCGAAATATATGATACTTAACCACAAATTCATCCTATACGTCCAAGGAAATCAAGAAATCATTAATTAACATCATCATTCAAAGCGGTATTCGACATATGCATAGCAAGGTGGATAAGTAAGTGGTGCGAACGTTAAATACCCAAAAATTGGACGGCTTAATTATAGAAAATTGAGTCTACTTACACTGGCATAATCAATTCAGCACACTTAGCCACAAGAGAGGAAAGTAATTTTTTTTAAACCGAAACGAAAATCCAAGCATGAAAACTAATAATTAAAGGAGCGACGATGAGGATAAACAACCCAAAAATAGCTGCACCCATTATCAATCATCAAAAAAAAGGCGAAAACTCAAATTAACAAAAGGAATCTCTTTGTCTCCGGGTAATTTTATAATCGCCGATAATTATCACCCCGACATACATAATTTGAAGAAGCATTCAAAAGCTCTGATATTTCACACGAAGAGGTCCACCCGTTCATTAGACTTCGAAAAAAATAAGAAATTGGAACACGTAATAACGCCTTGGTTGGGAAAAAACCAGGAGGCAACTTGTGGCATGAAGTACTCATTGAATATTTAATGCGGCCCCTAAAAACACAATGGAGATTCATAATGCGAGCACGATACACTTCGGGAGACATATATTCTCAAAATTATCATCCGGGGTGCATTTACTGTAGCATCTAGCAAGCAAATGGATATACGAATGCTAACACAAGAGCAGGAAATCGTCATCACACGAACGGGGAAGGAAAAATAAAAGGCCCCCTAAGCTTCTTAAGTAAATCACAAATTCGGGAGTACATGCCTGGATCATCCTCGTCGCTTCAACCCTCCGGAACACGTAATAACACCTTCTATGGGAAAAAAATTCGGAGGCAA
Organism: Ceriagrion tenellum; assembly: GCA_963169105.1. Taxonomy (NCBI): domain Eukaryota; kingdom Metazoa; phylum Arthropoda; class Insecta; order Odonata; family Coenagrionidae; genus Ceriagrion; species Ceriagrion tenellum. The sequence goes on along the minus strand of OY720636.1, from coordinate 88,058,829 downwards.
CTTGTGGATTACCGAATGCAAGAAATTCTCTTGCTGAATATCTAATGTGGCCCCTAAAAAACAATGGAGGTTCATAACGAGAGAACGATACACTTCGGGAGATATATGTTCTCAAAATTATCAGCAGGGGTACATTTAGTTTAGCATCCGGCAAGCGAACGGATATACGAATGCTAACACAAGATGAGGAAATCGTCATCACACGAGCGGGGAAGGTTAAAAAGAAGGCCCTCCTAAGTAAAACATGGATTCGGGAGTGCATGCGCGGATCATCGTCGCTTCAACCCTCCGGAAGGTGTTGCCTAATCTGCCACACACAGCATTGGGCTCCTTCCTGCAGGGAGGGAAATCCTCTCATCCTCTTTGAAAAACTCCCAGCCTTCGTCTCGTTCGCGCTCGGGAAGGCAATTACTACGAACAATGGAATAGCGAAAAAACGGGCGAGACATGGGGGGGAGGGGAGAGAGCGAAAAAGACTAGCTAAAGGCGTAATTACAAAATCGCAGAGACAAAGGCGGGGAAGGTGCTGCAGGGAAGTTCATGGGAATATAAAAAAAAACGACGAGCGCCCATTGTCGCATGAGCGTCCGCTGAAACTGCGTAGGGATAGAAGTAAGGGTTGCCAACCGTTCCGTTTTCGACCGAAAAATCCGGGTCACAAATTATTGATTCGTAATCATCACAGGAATATTCGGTAAAATTAAGACAAGCTTATATCAAACTTTTAAGTTGTAAATCAAAATAAATTATTTAAACAAGAATAACTGGGCAAATGCATACTGCTGTAATCTTTTTTTGAGTTGGAAGAACCCTGAAATGAGGTTATTTAATTATTATTAACGGCAGTTATTCAATAAATACAAATAAAATTAATTATCAATTAAAATTAATTTAAAACAGCAATAAATAATAATCTAAATAATGCCATAATTCATCACCTTTGTCGCCTTTTGCTCTAAGTCTGTAGAGTGCAACCTGTATTAAGCGGCCACCGCCGGACCAATTAGATAACGGTCGCTTAAAGAGGTGACCGCTGAAGGGAGGGAATATTTACATTGCTGATATGTATGGGACATTCATTCCGTTCCCGAAAAAATCGGCCACTTGGAGAGGTGACCACTAAAGGGAGGCGGCCGCTGAGGCAGTTTTCACTGTATTCTATACATACCTTGTGCTTTGAAAGATCTTTGAAATAAGTAATAATACTTTGAAATAAGTAATTTTTCTCATAATACTCGGTCATTGAGACTCGATGCATTTGAGATGTGGGGGCGGAGAACAATGGAGAGGGTTAGTAGGGAGTCGAGAAAGACGAACAAAGAGGTACTGGATAAGATTAGAGAAATGAGGAGGCTGGTGGCGGCGGACAGAAGAGGGCAGAGGGGGAGATTGAGGAAGTTAAGAGAAGCATGGGCATATTGCAGAGGATGGTAGAGGGGAGGACACAGGAGAAGCGTTGGAGAGGAGAGAAGAGGGTAGGAATACTGGCCGAAATAAGAAGGGGAAAACTATTTGAGGAAATCAAGAGATATCTGATAGCTAGCCATCAACAGGAGGGAAAGTGATATGAAGTCGCATACTTTAGGATGACGGAATAAGTACTGTCCAAAAACCTAACAATCAGGCGGTAAAATACACCAAAGAAAATTTTCGGGTACTGCAAGGAGAGATAGTACGGTTAGCAATCTGAGTTCTGTAGCGGGAGCGTTCATTAAACACAAAAAAAAACCATCGCGGATGAGACTATCACGTCGATATTTTTGTTTAACGCAACTCTGATACCGATCTGTCGTGAAGTGCGCTGCCAACTAAACACTTGGTTGCTCATTAACTGGATAAAAACAATTTCACATAGTGGATTGACAATGGTAATTAATTGCTTTTAGGTACTAATGCAAAGAGCTTCAAAACAGGGCAAAGATCTTGCTTCCAGTATTATACACAACCAAGTAAGGCTTGTTCCATAAAATTGATAACTTTTTCATTGAAAATCCGAAAGAACTGAAAGTTTGGAGATACATAACACGTTTTTTTCTACTCAGTATTACTATTTCATCACGATTAAACCTCAAGTTGCTTCATAAGTACATGCCAAGTAGGGTGTTCCGTTCGAAAATGCCAAAAAACAGGAACTTTTATGTTCTCATCGCGATAAAAAATCCGAAGTGTATTGTAAAAATAATCGGTGACCATAGTTAAACGCTGAATAAAATACGCTACAGTTTGATGTAACACGCATTCATGTAGGTACTATGGTTCATTGTTCATCAGCGTCCAAACTCGAGTCTACGTAATTTTTGCACCGACAGTAGGGCACAGGGCCCGTAACGAATGGATGGCATGCATGCCGTTGTTCTACGAAGTGATTAGCGCACTAGAGCGAATGAAAAGCTTACGATGACACGAGAAAAAGGTGACAACCCTAATGCAGGATGCGGGAGAGTGAGTAGTTACGGGAGATGCGGGAGAGCCGTGGGTAGCGACAGGATAACACCGCCACCCCCTCATCAAGCTGAGGTCGCCCGACTATCGACAAAGCGAGCCGACAAGGACGAACTCTCCCAAGATCGGACAGGCGTGTACTAACCCGTAAGTCGCCCCCGATCGAGCGGCAAGCAGGCGGCTCCCACGAAAACGGAATCCTTTTCCGCAGTGGGATGAATGGAGGGCTTGTGGGAGCGGGCTTGCCATTATTGGAGGGCCGGGATGAATTTCTCACGGCGAGGTTCGAATCCTGTACGGTTACGACTGCTGTGGCGGAGCCCGATTGTTCGTAACTCGATCGGGAGGGTTGAAGAACAAAGAGAAAAAATCGAAGGGTTGAGGACACAAAAGGAGACCCGAAATGGTGATTACAGTTAAAATTGTTCCATTCAACTCCAAAGCATTCTTTGCTCCACTACCTTTCCGAGATGACAAAATAACGATTAAACCCCGAGATGGGAAAGTCTTTCATTTTCTTCGGCGTTTTCCTCCAATTAGATCTCGTTAGCCTATCATGCCTTCCCAACTACAAAAAGTCGAGAGTAAATTATATTATTAGAGAAAATGTCTTGAGCTCACACTAAAATCTTAAACACGCAATTCTCGTTGCATATAGAATTTAAGCAACAAAAAACAACATTTGCGAAACATTAGGAATAAAATGAATAAAGCTTCCGATTTCACGATCGCAAGTAACGACATTAGACTTGATTCTTATAAGATGGAGCTTCAAGCTGTCCAGTTCTTTGTTCAGATCTTCACTTTCATTGTTCCTGGTTCTTTATGGCTCACTTTATCCCTACATTCTTTCAGAATAACTAAATTGCAACTTTTAACCGTCGCTGAAATATCATTGATAGTATTGTCTTTATTGATTGCTTAGTCAGTGGACTCATGAGACTTCAAAATCACTTATTACTTTAGTTACGCTTACCAGTACTTGACAGAACCCTCCGCGATTGAAAATTCTATATCTCAATCTATAACTCAACCTTTTATGGTTAATAGGCAGTACAGAAAAAATCACTTTCATCCCAAGGAAGTGATGATAACATAAAAAATCAGGTAAAACATTTGATTATGTTAATCTTACTCCTTTGAGGACAATTCCTCGTTTTTCACGGAGTACAGCAATAAGTACCGAACTACATATTATACTTGAACCCTTACCTAACACTAGAAAAATTGAGCTGAAGTACAGAAAGGAACAAGTAAAGAAAAAACAGCACTAAATAATATAGTAAACCATAGCATCGCCGACCAAGAGTGCGAGCTTAGTACAAGGAAAATGCACGACCTTAAACAGGAAACGTCGGATACCGTAAGCATGAAATACAAAAGGAACGATGAAAATATACATAACCGTTGCATAACATGCATTGGTAATCCCCACGCAAGGTAGATACCAATAGTGAGCGCGGTGGGAAACATGAAGGATCACATGCAATCACCATTCCTTCACGGGCAACTTATCCCACAAATACAATGCATAACCATCCGTGGGAAAACTCATGTTTCATCATTAAGTCGTATGAGCAGGCAGGATTGGCGCAAAACCATTGGTTTCAAATCCGTTTCCTCCGGCACCCGGACAAAATGACAACAAACCACTTAATGAGGAGGATTTCAGCGAAAAAGGCGCGCTCAACTGAGTAAGAAAGTTCTTTCCGTGCAAGAACCGGAGGAGCCGGGGCACCTGAAACTCACCCGCATTCCCTCCCACACGGTGGCGACTGCCTTGTAATTACTCGCATTCCTCGTCCCTCCACTTATAATGGATTCAGGAAGAGCGGGAGGAGCGGAAGAGGAAAAGAAGGAGTGGGAGGAAAAGAAGGAGAGAGAGTGTGATGGGGGAATGGGTGGGCAAGAGGAAGAGACGAAGAAAAGAAAAACGGCCGTATTCAGGCCGTAGTGACCAAATGCTCTGACACTCAATGTTTCTATTACACTGGTAACACATCTATAGTGAAGGGCATGTCAGCGAAATTACACATCCGGAAAGATATTTGCGACTCTTTGCTTATGCATTAAGGTCCTTTCATTAACTTCAGCAGAATATAGTGACGTGCATGCAAATGAAATCTCACGCCCTACCACACACCCTTGAGGTGCCTCACAAGGTAATATATAGACGTAGATTCATAGATTGCAAGTCTGAACTGACTATGAACTTCCTCAGGCTTTCTGATGTATGAATACATACATAAATATGTACGTTTAAGGTGGTTCCTTCCCGCTTGCGTCAGTCCAAAAGAATAAGAAATTTAACCACTAGATACTTCACAGCCACAGACCTTAAAAAGCAGTCTTGCCCTTACAGAAGAATTTTCCTTACAGAAGAAGTGTTCCTTACAAAAGAATTTTCGAAAAGAAAAAATGAAAAAATTCGCAACATAAACAATTCAAAACCTCCTAAACGTGTGATATCATTTCCCTGGAAAACCGACAGTGACCATCGGAGAATTTCTCCGATGAATTTTTAAGAAATGAATACGAAGAAAATTAAATTTCTCCGACTTAGGACTACAACTTTCAAAAATTATGCTTTCATTAATAATAGGCCAAGCTGGAAAAGTAGATAATAATTAACAAATACTTCGTAAAAATATTTTTAGAGAGAACGTACCCTTGAACAAGGAGATGACGGTTGTGACATCTCTCTTCAACTAGCTTGAGCTGCCTGCTATAATCGTAGTTATAATCAGTACTAACTCAAAATCTGAGACGGTTGGTGGATACACATTATTTTCATTTCACTCCGAGAAAGTTGTCAGTAAATGCAAAACAATATTTTTGCGCGACAGACAAAAATGTCATTTTTCCTAAGAGTCATCGATTCTCGTATCTTTTCTTCAAATTTCACTTGAAATTTCCCAAACACAAGGGAAAGAATAGTTGAGACATCTTAGAGTGAATATCATGTTCTTGCTGCCTTACATTCCTAGTCAGGCATGGGCTACGTGCGGCCCCAGCGCCAGATCCGGCTCGCTCCATATTTTCAAGTTGTCCGCGGGCTTTTTCCAAGTTACCTAAAACATTCTTATCAATCTGGCACACAGGCCAAAAAGGAGGACTGCCCAAACCTGCCCACTTCACATAGAAAGGTTGCCAATACCACCTCTTAGACGGTGTAATTTCGAGCTAGGCGTGCATAAATGATAAGAGTGGAAAGGTAGAATTTGGTCGAACTGTTTTAGATATGGGCCACTTTTTCCGCTTATAGTACCCAAACCAAAAAATAGGAAAAAATAATACATGATGAAGTTTACCGAAGAGTAGAAGAGGAAAGAGCCATATGGAACACCTTAAAGAAGAGAAGAACCAGATGGATTGAACACACCCTGAGACACAATAGGTTTGTGAAGAACATAATCGAAGGTAAAATGGAGGGAGAAGTCCGCAAAGGAAGGCCCAGAAATAAGTTCATGAACCAAATAAAAAAGACTGTACATAGTGAAAGATAGAAAAACCAGGAGTTAAGATAGCTGGTATAAGATAGGGAAGGGTGGAGGGCTGTAGTCAACCAATCTTAAGATTGAACGACCAATGATGAAGAGCACCAAAACCAAGAAGAAAAAACGTTCAGTTCATTCCAAGAAGGTGGAATTTCCTCAAACACTAATGGGGCGACAAAAGGGGATAGAGGATTCCACACACACACTCAAACGACCACTTCCAATGGAAAGGAACGGATGGGAGGTAGACACACGCAAATTGCACACCTTTTCCGTATCGTCCATCTCATTCTTCGCCCCACACACACTTTCCCCAACACCCTCGAGCACGTCCGATTCCCTGGTCATTTGTAGTAACCCTCTCTCCTGCTCACTCCGCAGGCTTAAACAGAACAAAACTCCAACCTCTCCTCCAGCAAATACCTTTTTCTGAAGCAATCCTCCACATCGCTCGGGTCCCCGAGCGGATCGGGAGATAAACGATAATGGGAGAAACCAATTCATCCAACACACACACACAGAGAAGCACACGAGGAGGAGGGGACATGAGTATAAGAGAGTTGGGGCCGGCCAGCCGACCGTCGGAATGGAGAACGATCGAGCGGATATCTTCTGTACGCTCTCAGGCTCCTTCGACACCCATACCTACAATTTTTTACCGTTTCCCCACCCCCTATCTTGGACTTGAAAAAAACGGGTTCCCAATGGAGGAAAGAGGAGTCAGATCGACATCATCCCATTCCTCTAGCGATGGACCAAATTGGAAGGGTTGGGGAGGATGACGCGAGTTGGGAAGGGCGGAATAAGAGAAAAGGCGCCAAGACAAGGAAAGAAATGGCAATATATAAGTAATTTTCATGTTTATTTCTATTTTATTTTGATTTTTTATTTATAATTTTACATTTAATACCGTTTTTTATATAATTAACAATTATTTTGTGATGAGGGGATAATTTTCTTGCGGCGATCAGTTTGGCGGGGTAGCAAAGTACAAGCTTCCTATTCAGAGAGTCCAAGTTCGGATTACGAAAGTGTCGGAGTTAACTCTATCACTGCCTAATAATCTTCACAGAATGTGACAAAATAGTACGTCAATCTTTCCATTTCCAAACCATTTCCACACACAAAACAACCAACAATCACTCATCTCCAACACAACCCACCAACTAACAACTGACTGCCGTTTTTATATAGCTCTCAAAACATCTCACAATAAAGGAAAATATAAATAAGCGAGCAATTAAAACCAATAATAATAGAATAATTTTAACGTTAAAAATAATTCTGCAGATTTCTAAGCTACAAAATCGAATTGGCTCGTTTACAACCTAGACATACGACAAATTCTAAAGCTTAATTCTTTAAACTAAACTCAATTCTACACTAAATTTCAGGAAAATCATTTCTCTGACGACGTAAAAACATACTATTAACCCCCTCGTACTACGGCAGATTAGATCGCGCCAATAAAATTAGAGAGCTAGATTGTAGAACCGATAGGTATAAAATGTCGTTTTTTCCGCGTACCATTCGGGACCATAACAGCTGTGATAGTCGTCATGAATACTTCGAATTGTGACAATAGGCAGACAGTAAATTTTTCTCTTTATATTCTCTACGTTCTTATTCATGCATGATGAAAATATTGATGTTCTTATTTATGCATGATATTTTGAATATGTAGTAGTAGCCTTTGTATCCCTTGCATGTTGGAACGATTGACGATAGAATGTTTCTTGGTTATTAGATTTGTAATTGGCGCTTTGCATGTGTGGTACGCGGGTTTCAATGTAATTTCGGTGTTCTACCGTATCATTCATGCATGTCTTGTGTGGAAGCACCCCCTGCCACACACCCTTTGGGTGGCTTGCAGGGTATGACGTTGATGTATTGATGGCGCGCACTGATGCGGCCCGCCCAAAACTGCGCGGCAAAATTTCTCATACACCGCCTTCGTAAGATGAGTAAGTCCATACGAATGTCGAGGACGCAAGGGAAGGGGAAGGTCAGGGCAGGTTTAGGAGATGAGTGAGGAGAGAGGAGGGGGAGGAAGTGTCCACTCCAGCCGAAGAAAATAGCTCGTATCGCTACGGCGAAGACTACCTGGAGATGAGTTCGGAAGAAATTGCGACGAGTCGGGAGAGAAAGAGAGAGGCGATGACCGCAGACGGAGCAAGAGAAAAGGCTCCTTCCCGTCAGGCGCCGACGCTGCGACATCCGGGAGATGAACGCCGCGACTGAGACAGCTAGAGTTAACATTCACATTTACGAAGCGGTCGGAAGAGGGGATGAGGGGGAATGGGTTGCTGAAGGCCGTGATAAAAGAGATGATGTTCGGTTAGGAGGGAAGGGGAAGAAAGAGAATAGGTTTTATGGAAGGGGTAAATAGAAATAGGATGTACACGGAGATGAGGAGAAAACGGAAGAACAAAATAACTTTGTTAACTCCACTTGTAAGATTTTATTGATTCGACCCGGGTATCGACACTTTTTGTCATCTTTTGACCCAGGTCTTACTAATACTAATAAAATATTGCAAGTGGAGTGAACTAAGTTTCATATTAATTATTCCATAAAGGATATTTTCTACCTAGTAAAGCCTACAACTGATACCCACATAAAGATTGAAATTGCACTCGCATGCCAATTTTATATACTCACTGTTATTACCATTAATTTGTGTTTGTGGCTGAGTTGTTTTCTATTTTTTGTTGTCGTTACTCTCCATTTAAACTATGGAATGAAATTCCGTTCTTTGTGGAATATTTTTAATATTTCACTATATAATTCATTAATTTTCGTTTGCTTTCCCTGAAAAACAATGTCAAGTAATCGTGAATCCACATAAATCAACAGTCGTGATAAAATTAATGCAACGACATATTATTCCCGAAGAGTACTTGCTGAGCCCAACTGTGGTACAACGTCCAGAATTCAACGCAATAGCGCGTGAATGTTGAAATCATGGTCGAAGTTAATTTTTAAAAAGCGTAGAAAAGCATATTTTACCACTGGCAATGAGCCATGAGTACGATAAGGTAAATGTCTATACGACAGGAAGAAGACCAAAAGAGACGCATCCGAAGAAGCGAAAATTTCAAACCATAAATTACACACCAAAACTTAAATGGCGAAACTTCTCGCAACGCCCATAACAATGGGAAGCTATGACTAAGATCAATTTTACGTCAAGAAGAACACGTCGAGTATTGACTTCAAAGCCGCTCCGCTCAATGTAAACCCAAAGTCGGACATCCGAGTTTCAAACCATATTTATTTATTTATTTTTATTTATACTCACACTCCCAAAAACAGCACAACAAAGGCCTTTTACATCGGGTGATTAACAATTAACAGTAGACGAACAACACCCATGTCATGAGTGGCGAAAAACCACCCAGGCGGGACCGAACCCGCGACCCTCTGACTGACAAGCGAGGAGTTAACCCCGCCACCACCAGGGCAGACTAAACAGCCGACAAATATGACAGCCGACTTCGCCCAACATGGACAAGATTGCGTCTAACGCGAAAAATTCGAAGGCAGCAAAGATAAACAAGTTTTACAAATAGGTCATAAAAATTCGGGCGAAACATTCCCTATGCCCTTAAAAGAATGGTTGTAGGTGAACGCCGCAGATCCGCGAAATTTCGACACGATCAACCAGTAAACTCCGGCGCGCCGACAGGCTTGCTTCTTTCGCTCGAGACAACTGTCTCGCGAATCGGGCCCCACTCCGAAATTGCTCAGGAAAGGAAGAAAGCCCAACCTGTCTTTCATCTAATTATCTCCGGATGCTTCAAACACTTTCCAACACCTAGACGCTAGAGAGATAACACACGAATGCTAAGGCAACGTCGTTCCCGGGGCTAAACGCAACAATGGACGATATCGACTAATGAGAGCGGACAATGAGCAGCCATTACGGAGTAATTGTTTTTTTTAGGAGATAATTGCCCACTGTTTCTTAACTCCGTGATGAAACAAAAAGAAAATGAACTCGGGACGAGGAAAAACTACCTGGAATCCGGATAAGTGCCCTTGATTTTATTCCCCTTCGCCGCGCAATCCGAGAATTTACACCACTCACGGCTGGGTTAACGACCCGAAAAAAGCGCAAAGCATTCATAAAAATGAATTAAAAATGCGTCATGGCAGACACACGAGGCATTACCGACGCAAAAACACACTGCGATAGGATAATATTAATGGCATTCGTTAAGTTCTCAGACCCGTGCCATAAAACCACAAGATTTCTCAATATCGACATCATCATCACTGTCCCTTCTCGCTAGAGGGACAGCTTATTATGTAACAAACCTACATTAGATCACGTTTATAACTGATACAAATATTGGAAAAGGGACGAAAAAATTGGCAGTTATTTCTCATAAACCAATGGCTTAAATACGCAGAAAAGCACGCGAAAGATTCGAAATTCGCAGTTCGAAGAAATATTACTAAAGAGTAAGCGGTAACAAGAACTCAATTACAAATGCGGAAATGAAATACTGAAGAAAGTACAACGAAAAGTTGGGTGAGGAAATCATTGGAATCTGGCGGCCACAGGCCTCTAGAGCTTTAGTAATATGGGTTCTACAGGCTAAGTTGATTATAGATCGAATTTCATAGACTTTTCACTAGCAAACGTGTGCATAATGTGTGACGACTCAAACTAATATTGTGCTTACAGCTTAAAACAATATTTTACGCATATAGCTAACATTGATTTCGACACAAAGAGGAAAAAACAAGGTTGGTTGCTGTAACATCATGAATTCTTCATATTAACAATGCTGGCACTAGTAAGTATTTGCGACCTGAATTTCTACGCAAGATACAAACAATTTTCTATCACCTCATAATTATACACATTTAATTTACAGGTGTAAGAAATAACAATATCAAATACTTTCAGCAAACTATAAGTTCGTCCCAAGCTGCAGCGTACGATGACAATTGAAATCGTTCGTCGCTTACTATGGGCTATGACGCCCAAAAAATAAAATTATTCAAAGAAGAATCACCCGGACTGATAGGTTTGGAAGAAATATTTAACCTTAGAGGAAATTATCGTAGATTTGGTCCGAAATAGCACAACTCACACACCTATTAGCAAACGTCTTCATTTTCTTTTGACAGTTACAGAGTATTTATAGCCCTGAAGATGATTTTGAAGTAAATTAGAAACGTCGGTAACTTTTTACATGAGCTGATATGTTTTGGAACAAATAATCGACGGTTTCTATAATCGAATTGATCCGAGTGGTCGAAAAAGAGAAAGGAAAAACAATACTGCAGTCACATGTGAGATGGGAATCAAACTCGGAACCCATAAATGCACACTTCTTTTAAATCTGCACATTCAATCGTCCAAGAACGAGTCTAAAATCAAGAAGCGATTCAGATATATCATTTCGAGAGACATACGGAGCTGTATTAATGATAATTTAAAAAAAATGGCAATCAACGGAACTAGTTGAGCTATTTTGAACCAAATCGTCGACAATCGTTTTCACGGAAACAATCAGCGAGATCAAAACAGAAAGGAAAAGCAATATATAAGCCACATATGAGATGTCAATCAATCTTGGTGCACATAAATGCACATTTATTTTCAAAAATGCACATTTCATCGTTCTCGAACGAGCCTAAAACAAAAGGGCTATAGCAGATACATCGTTTCCAGAGAGAATATTTAAGAACCACATTCCAATCGACAGCAAATGGACCACGCTCACACTTTAATAACGTTCGACCTTGGAAGTGAGTAGTAGCAGTATTCCAGCGAACTTGAAACGTTCCCCCTTCCTTCATAAAAGGGAGAAAGCGTCGAAGGAACGCGGGCAGCAGACGGGACGGGAAACAGGAGGAGACTACGACGCCCGCCGCCGCAGCGTCGATGCGTCAGCCGGGCAGTGGTCCCGTGCAGACATTGAAAAGGAGGGAGGAGGAGGAGGAGATAGAAAAAAACCACGAGATGGAAGAAAGGTATGTGTACGAGAGGCCGCACATGGAGTTCCGAGACCTTTATAGAGGCGGGAAAGCATGGAAAGGGAAAAAGAGACGCGACGGAAAGAAATATTCGCCTTAGACTTGCTTGCCGAATGAATTCTCAAGGCCGGGGAATCAAGAAGGGATATCTTTTTTTTCACTCCTCTATGCCCTTAGGGCGAAGGGAGGGAAATACAAGGAGGGACCTGGCCTTCGAAAGAGTGAGGGAGGGAGAAGAGATTATAAAGATTATGATCGCAATGAACAAGGCGGATTGAGACCCAGTTCATTACTACCAGACGGCAACGGCCGCACGCATTCGCGCCGGTGGTCGGTAATCATACAGATTCCTCCTCGAGAAGCCTCGAATTCTGTACGCACACGGGGGACAAGGCAAGAAAAATCATACAAGAGGGGAATGATTGCCACGTTCCAATCGAAACCTTACAAATGGAAAAGGTGAATAATCTCTTCCACTTGATCACATGATTTCGTCTTGCCATGTTTTATGGCGTCCCGACTGAAGTCGTTCGACAGGGAACTTCCACCACTAAACATAGTCCCGACCATTTTGCATGTAAGGCATGTCCTCTATAGGGAGTTCGAGTTATTCCGTTCCAAAGGAAATTCATTAATATGCATATATGTACAGTTAAACCTCAATTAAGCGGCCACCTCAGGACCAACGAAATGATGGCCGCTTGAGGAGGAGATCGATAGCTGGAGGTAAAATTTACAATGGTTACATGAGAAATCCATTCCTGAATGATCGGACCCTTAGAGGTGACCGCTCGTGGGAGGCGGCCGCCGAGGCAGGTGCTTACTGTTTGTATTGTAAATATAAGGTATGTTTGAATTGTCTGGTGCACAGCACAGCAAGGTTAGAAAGGGAAGGGTTATTTGGGATACGTAGGGAAGAGTGGAGATAAACCCAACATCGGCACTATCATACTCATAACGAAAAGTGCCAATAGGCCCACTTTTTAACGACCTATCCGACGGACGTTATTTACTTAGTGCCCAAGTATGGATCGGGATTCCTCTCAAAAATCTCCAACACCACCGGGCCTATCAGAAAGGAAGCTACTGATCTGAAGAAACCCCTGGTCACCATAATAATATGAGCATCCCGAAATTCCATCCTCAGTTACCTTGATAGATACTTCAAAGCTCTTCGCAGAGCTCCAACCTTTTGCGCCAATTAAAATTTTCCACCAGTCTCTCCTAAACACTTTGCTCTCTTCCCATAATTTTCAAAGCCAGCAACGTTTCACTAGTATCCAAACCGAATATTCACAAATATAACAGCAAAAAAGTAATAACACTCGAAGAATTTTTTTACAAATTTTATCTCAGGTTATTTTGGATATGTTACTGGTACCTGATTCAGAAAGGTAAAAAAAATATTATCGAGCACTGCGTCCACGCAATTCCGAATACATTCAAAGCAACGAGAACGTCACAATTCAGTGAGGTGATGCCACACGTTTGTTGAGGCAAAATAAGTCAATTCAGGAAGCCGCACTTTCACTGACATACCCAAGGAGTAAACTACGAGTAAATATGATTCAGCGAGCAAAAAATACATTATGATTCAGCGAGCAAAAATCTCTTGGGATCAAAGAGTATACAACCAATGAAACGTATAAAAATATGCGCATATGTAATTGAACTTTTTACACGAACAAACAATTAAGGTTGGTTTACACAAGGCAAGTTTATTGCGCAAGTTACTCACAGGTGGCTGTGGGCAACGAAAACCCAAGGGAACTTGCACGGGCCAACGGCTCCGCAAGATCACTTTCTGCTATTTTATCAAAGTTTGGGCATATAGCTTGAAGAAGCGTATTGTTGCCAGCATAAGCGGCAACCGGCAAAGGATCTTCCCTAACTAGTAGAAAATATTTCGTCAGAGCAAATCCCCCACAAGCTCTTACACAAAACACTTATAGAAACTTACTTATTAACTTAAACCCACCCTTAATGAACGATTGAGGATGAAGAGAGGCGCAGTATTATGACAATCAGAGGATTAACGGAATTCTCCGTGAAAACCTATAAGACCAACCTATGACAACCTTAAACCCTTTCTCTTACCATGGAATGATTCCACTCACCACCTCATCGTAAACTTCGGGACCGCAGTTAGAAAAACGACTTCAACGAGTTGATGAAAAAACCTGAGATAGCCATTTCGATTTAAGACCGAAATAAAACCCAGTGAGGGGATGAAACGAACGGGCCTCGGAAAAAATCATTACCCACTGCTTCCGACAAAGGGAACCGCAGACAGAGAGAACTTGGGAAGGGTGGAGCCCTCATTTCAAAACACGAAATTGAAAAAATTGTGAAAGATATTGGCTTTATTAGGGTGAGAGTGAGGCTTTCCAAGTCCCCTCTGCTATCTAGCCCTCGTCAACTGATTAAAAAAGTTCTTAAAATATTGATAAGTTTGTTACGTGAACGATACAAAGGCTGTATGAAAGAAGAGTAATACATTCACAATTATTATTATAAGGTTATATACTAGCTGAGGTGTGTTTCAAACGAAGTTAGTAAGAATCCTCTAAGACTAATACATGTGCAGGTGCCTGTCCAAATGTATTTATTTATTCGTCCCAGTATACTTCCTACACTTCTTCATTCCGTCTATAAATTCTAATCTCACCCAGAAGTTTCCTCGCCTCACTGATGAGGTTATTTTCTATCCAAATTTTTCAGTCATTAGGCAAAACTCAACAATTTTAAAAGCGAAAAAACACTTTTGGAGAGTGCAAAAATGATAGGTATGTATGAGGGAAAAAATTTAGGATTGTTAGGCCAGTCTCATCCGTGTCGAAAGAACACATTATAGGAAAACACCCACACACGAAGGGGGGCGTGAAAAAATCAAGAGTAAATCTATTGACCCAGAAGCTAATATTTCGCTGCTTCCAAAACAAAATTATGAAGAGAAAAAATGAATTTTTGATCAATAAAGTAAAAAAAACAGAGAAGGAAGAAGCTAGAGTGGAAAGTAGAGAGACTCTGATATTCGCAGCAGAGACAAATATATGCATACATACAAAGAGTTGAACGAACGAATTGGCACTTCCGAAAGAGAAGACAGAAAATAGCGCAGAGGGTAACGTGAGGAGCGCGGGAGGGCGCGCGGGGGGAAAGACACTTCCTCAACTTAGTGAAGAGGCGCAGAGATTGGAAAGGGGAACTGTCGAGTGTCGATGATTCTCTTGGCTCAACTCCGATGAAGACACACAGGGAGAGAAAAGAGACCCGGTAATAAGAAATACAAAAATCGACCACTGCGGAGCGATTTAAACCTGTTATATCCCAAAAACTTAGATACATTTACTCTTAGAACTGTAAAATAGAGTCGCCTTCTGACTCCGAATCCGTGTGTTTCACCATCATTCATTTACATCGAAACCGTTTTCTACATGCCTTTTGCCTCTTCAGCAAGTTCATCTTAATAAGGCGAACTAAGAGCATCTACATCAACATATTACTCTGCGAGCCACCTTAAGGTTATGTAAGTAGAGGAGTGCACATCGTAATTACGTGATTATTCTGCATTTTATCATAACTAAACTCTATACTAATCCTCCATGTGATGTATGAGTATAGTTCTCATCGCACATGTATGGTAGTTAGACGCCGTGCCGTACGTCAATCTCCGAATACATACGTACTTGGCAGTACGTTTAGAAGAATAGCGAAAAACATTATGATAAGTTGTGCTTTTGACGATTACCGGATGAGGTATTCCTGGTGAGGTTTCATGCGATGCCGCACACCCAGGGTAGCTAGCAGGGTGTCACGTAGCCGTAAAAAGCCAGAGAAATGAGCAAATTCAATGCCGCCAAGCAAGGGATGACGGGACTGGAGAAATCGGGACTGATTGGAGGAGGGGGGACGAGAAGCGATGGACCGTGGTACGTAGTAAGAGGGGAACGGGGGACTCTTTGAAAGGGATGGGGTGTTAAGGGCACTCTATATATAAACACATTACATGCACAGGCGTATCCGAAACAGGGAGCTACCGGAACTTTTCCGAAGCGAACAAGCAAGCGAGAGAGACTGAGACAGCTGACACGCGCACACGGTGGAGCGACAATAGCACGGGGTTTAGGTCGGGGGGCGCCACTCCAATCCTCTCCCCCCCATCCGAAAACCTCTATAAATAGATGGCGCACGCCAGGAAAATTCTTCAAAGCGATTATAAAAAGGGAGGAGAGGCTGGAGCAGTTAAAAGGTTAAGGGGAAGCGTAAATACGGACCGGGAAACCCAGGGCCGTGTGTGAAAGCAGCGTCGAGGAGGGGAGCGGAGAGTGACTCACGCATATACACGCGGCGGTGGGTGTGGCGGCAGTCCCGAAAAAAAATCATAGTCCAGCGAATCGAGACTACAACTCCGAGACCCGCGGTGACGAGTCCAAGGACCGATTCCCCTACAGTGCAAAGCTTTCTAACGTTTTCCAGCGGCAGTTTTAGCCCAAAATGATGAAAGCACCAAGAATTACATGAGACAACCAACTCGTGAATAACAATTTTTTTCACCAAAGTTTTCCGCCGGTTAAGGTAGGTTAGTCAGAGAATAAAAATGTCAGAGAATCTTCTCTCGGTAAAAAACGATATAGGGTTTGGAAAATAAAAAAAACATGAAGAGAAATAAAAAGAAAAGGAAACCACTAACAAGGCTTTAATTGGAAACATTTAGGTCCAAATAAAATAGACTTTGTTAATTCTACTTGAGGTTTATAAGCACGACCCGGATTACGACACTTTACGTCCTGAAGATGACACGAAGTCTCTAAACCCGGGTCGCTCTAATAAACCTCAAGTGGAGTTGATAAAGCCTTTTTTCTTGGTCCATAATGGACAAATTCCGCAAAGTAAAACCGGCAACCATTTCCCTTAGAAACATTTCCTTTCAGTGGAGATTCGTGCAGTCGTGACTGTAATCCAAATTGCTAGATCCTCCCTAGATGGGCAATTCTCGTTGCTAACTCGAAAAACACGGAAGGCTTTATGGACGAAAATGAATTACGACAAAATGATATATTTCCACGTTTCCCGCAAATTCAAATTTCAGTCAGTAAGTTTGCAACACCCCACATACAGTTATGAAGCCCATGGAGTAGGAAAAAAGTAGCTCGAGCACTTAGGAAACCCAGCGTTTGAAACAAATTTATCGATAGTGAAGTGTACGTACTTGAATATAATTTAATTTCGTTCTAAAGGAGATGTCAAATCAACGTTAGGCTCCACTATGACTGCGAAAGAAGAATTTTGCATCAGTAGAATTGACATGGTGTTATAATTGAAAACATTATTGCCCACATAGAAAATAGAAATAAGTTTTTAAAAAGAATACAATAAAACAAAATTGTTACACAGCAGATCTGACTTCAAATATATTACATCTTAAAAAAATGTCTTGTCCCAACCATTTTTGTTTCAATACAGTAACTATAAAATATACACAAAAATGAATACAAATGAAAAGAAAGTAAATGTGTTAATACGAAGTAATGATACCTACTCTACAAATATTACATTTAAATAGAATTTATATACAAACATTTTAGATTCACGAATGTAATAACATACAGACACTTTGGATAGAGACTTCATCATTTCAATCCAAGTAAAACACACAACCCATTACGAAGCTTGTTTCGATACAAAACGCTCATTCCTTTTCCTACTCTTTATTTGTCAGTCCCAACTGCGTGAAGCAGCAGCGGACAGAAATATTTGGGCAAGCCGTAAACATTAACACTGCCTCCCCCTTCGTATTTCGTAAATATTCACGTTTCCGTCTGCTCCCTGAATACACCGTGCGTCCGAAAGCCTGACAACGTGGCTAAAATGAACGATGAGAGCTAAATAACATGATGAGAAAATTTAACAAAAATTCAAATCTGCTATTCACCGAAATATTACGACCCTGGATGTTAATCGGAATAGTTGTTCCCACGACCGAGACCAACCAAGCGTAATAGTCCATTCAGGGAGAATCTTACACTGCCTTTTAAATTCGATGACTTCTGTGAATCGAAAAAAAGAATACCAGATGCCGGTTTCCGGTTGTGGTCCGGCGAAAGAATCCAATTTTTTCTCTCATTCAGTGTTTCCCGCAGGCGTGACCAAGAATGCTGCATAACTGAAAAAATAATTTCATATTGCATCCAGTTTCACGACAAATCCGCAGAAATACTTGAAGCGGTATTAAAAAATAAATGTCTCCTCAAGGTAATGTCAAAACGAATGCAAAATATTCAGGTACGTATTCGAAAGCCTAACACATTCAAAGACTAATTTAATATGAATTTATTTATGACATTATTTATTCATGAAAAATTATTAAAATAACATAAAAAATGTTGACCGAATCACTCTAACAGCTGCACATTGAATTAGTCCAAAGCGTTCGTTACGAAGTTATAATAGTGAGTCAGCGACAGTAAATTCACTGTAAAAAACACAGAAAAAACATTTAGTGATTCATAATGAATATTCCCAAAGTTGAGCCAAAAAAATATCGATCAAAGTAAACAAATGACGACTTATTCATAATTTCCTCTCGCGCAACTTCGCAATGCATCCACAAATTGCAGTCAAATTGATGACTAAAGGTAAGCCAGAAAATATCGATCAAAGTAAAACACATGAAGACTTACTCATGATTTCCTCTCGCGTAACATCTCTAAACCATTTGCGACAACAACCGGTCGCTTTCTTGGCTTTATATTTCACAAATCGTGACAGCAACCAGTCGCTTTCTCGGCTTCATATTTCACAAAAAAATGTGCAAAAAATTGATAGCAACAAATCCAACGTGTCCACAAATTGCAGTTACATCGACGGGTAAATGACGAAGGAGAGAGGATCCGGATAAACTTCATCCACCAAACCTTTCGGCATTCTTTCAACCAAGCCGCCGTTCTTCCACAATCAATTCGCAATCGAGTAAAACACGGGTGTTCGACACAGGCGAATAAGACCCCCCGCCACACGAGCGACGTGGAATCGAGAAGTAATGGTCAGAAAAACCGGATTGGAAAAAAAACGCTCGCAGAAGAAGAAAAAATAAGCGGAATGAGACCTAAAAGGGGGAGTGGGCAGGCTTTTGTAGGAATGAGGCGATGAGTAAGCTCGAGTGGAATCCACGAAGATGGAAGGAAGCCACCCGAGGAAAGGTCTGACACGGCCAAAGGGTAGAGCGAATGAAGGAAAAAGGGTATAAAGTGACGGTTAATCTTACCAAGATAATGGAGCAAAGAAGTTTAAATCGATAAGAATGAAGAATTTAAGACAGTTATTTTGATGATTCAGCCATCATTAAGATTGTTCCCCAAGTATGACGTATGATTTCCCCAAGTTTTACCGAGTTATAAGAAAATTAGTGTTCCATTGCTGCTGCAAGTTGAATTATTATCACTGTCTCAGCTAATCTTGATCAAAATTGGACTAGAATTAAATCGCCTTGTTATTATTATGTATACATTTGTTCAATGTATATGCTAATATAATTTTTTGTTTAATGCCAGCAATGAATACCATTTAAGGAAGGCAGTCTCCATAGAGGTATGTGACCTTCGGGGCTGACTAAAGGTCATAGATTGCACACAATATTGTACTAAAACTGTAAGTAATAAATTATTCTTATTATTATTGTTAAAAAAGAAAATATTGTACTTGGAGGTATCTATCCATACTTTTTTATTTATCCGATATAAGTTCCAATGGGCAACCGTCATTTTTGGGTGACATTTTTCGACTTAAATGTTACAATTTACGAGATTTGTGCGCACTCTTATTCATGCAAAATTATAAGCAACGAACAAATTTTCACTAAAAGGTACTTATCCAAACGTTTTTACTTAACCGATTTAGGCGTCAATGGGTAACCGCCTTTTTCAAGATGGCATTGTGCAGCAATTACATATTGAAATCAACAATAATTTTGCTCTCTCTCTCTCTCATTCACATTTATAAACCTTATCCAGCGGATTATTCAATACCTAATAAAAAAAACTCAAAAATGACAATTATACGTTGAAACCTGGGTCGGTAAAATAAAAATGTTTGACTAAATATGAGTCAAGATTGTCTATGATGGGTCGGTGAAATAAATACGTTTGATCAATACGAGATACAAAATTTTCTATTCTTATTAAATGAAATATTCCACGAAGGTCTGAGACTATTTATTTTAGTCAATGTGACTCCTTTTAATCATGATTAAAGAAGTATAGGTAGGGGAAAAAGGTCAATCTTTATCCTCATTAATGACCATATAACACATTGCAATAGGAATACGTACCTAGTGCGTAACCATGTGGAACCATTAGTAGAGGAGTTTAATTCCGAATACATATTCGATAGTTTCAGCCTGTATTTTGTTGAAATGCATTTCAATGGAGGTCAAAACATAAAGTACATTCCCATAAATAAGTCGTACCGTAATAAATTTAGGAGGAAATGACAACATTTTGTTTACACATTAATTGAGACCAATTTTATTAATTCAAAATCAGCATCAAAACAGCTTCCTGAGCCTTAACATCGAGACGTAAAATCAACGAGAGCAGACGAACAAATGAAAACGATGCCCTGGATCGATAAACAATGCCAAAAAGAATGCGGGACTAGTACCAACAACCCGTGGATTGACAGTCGAGGACGTTATTCCACTGCCACCTATCAAAGAATCAGACTACGTTCTAAAAAAAATCAGCCACAAAAAAGTGGTAAGAAAGATGCAAAGCGTAACCTAATTATCGAATGAAATAAGATGGTAAACCCTTAAAGCGAGATTGAAAGGTTCGGGGGATACGGCTTTAATTCTGGCACTCAGAGGAATACTAAGCCACTACTAAACATCACCGGAACCAACCATTCTAACAAAACTCCGAAATTTCGACGAATGAATTATGAGGAACTCTGAGGCCAATATTTCACACAACATTTAATCCGATTAGCGAAGTTCTGATAATGCTGTGTTAACATCAAAACCGGTCAGATTCCACTAAATATTAAATATTGAGTACAATATCACATGATCTTTCTTATTTCGCATGAAATGTGGGTAATAGACACGAGAGCTTTCATATTCGTATGATCCTTATTATCTCGCAAATTTCGTACCACAACAGAACTACAAAAAGTAATAAAAAGCATTATTATCACATATAGTTGAAACACTCTTTCTCGTAGATGTTGACACAGTGATGAAGTCATATTCCGCCACACGCCCTATACAAAAAGCATTCGGATGATCACGGCGGTCCCCTCCCACGTTGACCCAACCCTTTACAAACAACAAACAATTTATACGATGACCCCATCCCCCGATCCTTGTGATACACATGTGGAAATGTGTACACGATTTTTTTCATACCCCCAATAAAAACACACGCATGTGGGCAGGAGAAGTCTGTCTCCGACTATCTCTCTTGAGTCGAGAGATAGCGAACGGAAAGGGACGAAAACCAACACGCTCTCTTAACGGGCTCTTGCAGCGCGTGCGGGTGGGATGATCACGTGGGCGTGTTGAGGGACGGCAGAATTCGCCAAACCTTATCAGCGCCAGTGAAAGGGAATCATTGTCCGTCGGGTCTGTAAAAATATGCTCACCGCCGACTCGAGAAGAGAGCTCTGTCACTGGGGAGGTCACGGCGTCCGCCTTACGACTGCCACACGCGTGGAACAATGCCCCGGCCTCCGCGGGAGACAATCGTCAGCTCTGTATGCTACACTATAATACCCCCATTACACCAACACTCTTTAAGAATTCAACCCAGTATAGAGGAAGCAACACATGAAGGCTGACACCTGCGCGAAATTTGAACTTAAGGTTATTCGAATTATACGTTTTAATTTCAGCAACTATAGGAAGCATGAATTAAATATTACACTAGTAATGGTGAGATAATATACTTTAATATGACAGAAATATTCTAAATAATTAAATATAAATATCTTAAAAGTCATTAATTTGACTCATTTTTTCGCACGTTTAAAATTCCTTCGCAACGGAATGTATTTTGCAATTCTGGAATAATTACTGCGGGGACATTACGATTTATTTTTAAAAATAGTTGAGAAAACACCGAAACTAAACACGGTTAATTTTATGACGAGATTTGGGTGCTAGAAATTGCTCGTTTATTTAAATTTGTCTCACTGAAGTGCGTACACGTACCATTTCCCAAGTAAATGAACTGGTATTTTTTGTCAAAAATCTCGGAAAATGGTTTGGTAATGGGCTGATATTGTGGTATCTTAGGAAAAGTAAGATGTTTTTCTTTAAATGAGACAAAATTCATTGATTTGTAGGTGAAATGATGTTTCGTCCAAACTACCTTGGACCGATTTTCGTTTAAGTACAGATTAAGATAACTTAAAATACGTGTTATTATTACTAATATGCAGCAATAAAAGTGAAAAAATTACATGTTACCGATAGGTTTCTGCGCAATTAAATAAAATTTTAATACATAGCCTTAGGGTCTAATACATAATTTTACACGTTATTCGATTACATGTGTACAGATTTTCTCTTCAAGGCCAAATACTATATTTCTCACCGCTATAACAGAGGGTAGCAAATATTAACGTACCATGCCGAGTGAGAAACACGCACCCACATATATTTTTCGCAAAAATATCGAATCCCGCTTCGTAAATCTAAATCATAACTGTTTTAATAAAGACGAAATTTAAAATAATCCAATTATTGCGTCATTTATATTTCTACATAGATTGTTATTTCACCGCACAAAATAGATGTACGTACCTGGAGAGTGGTCTAAGAATTTACTTTTCGACTCTCTTGAAAAGTTATTAAAATGTGTACTCAATGGCCCACGATACCGCTGAACCACCTTAAAGAGGAGATACCTAATGCAGAAGGGGTAGAGGCCATGGACCGGAAGGGAGAGGACAGCACATGGTAGGGTACGCTGCCAAAATAACTGCATTTAACTTTAAAATGCGAGAAAGTGTCACCGCCGCGTATAGAAAAAAGACAGAGGTTTACGATCCATACAACAGCGGGTCAAAAGACGCTGAGAATGAACACGCAAACCATCTTTGAAACACACCGAAACAACCATGAGCCATCGAGCGCAAGAATAGCCTAATATTGTACGTACGACGGTAAGCTGACTTCGTAATGGCAATGCACGTTTGTTAGAAGGAGCTCTTTAAGTTACACGGAGTTCCGATCGTAAACTAAAGTGTTCGTCCGCCTCGGACGTTTAATTGTGAAGGATTATTTGATGCCTGTAATGTATAGGTATACACCTATGTATATGTACCTCTACTTGCGATATCGCCACAGCAGACGTTGGCCCGCATTAAACCGGGAACGTGTGATCAGGCGCTGTCGCCATATTCTGTTACATATACAAGCTTCCCTGAATGGCTGCGTTCTCTCTTCATTATATTCGGCGCTTAGAGAATATGCCTTGCCTTCTAACACGTCCGTACCATGGTAATCTTTGGTTCCTAAGTTACAGTGTTTAAAAAAAAGGGACAACCATTTCAGTGTAGCGGATGTTCCTTTAATGAATTAGCATAGGCACGAGTCATTTGTTCGCAAAAAAAACATTCGAAAGTCTCAAAACGCCACAGGAATATTGTTTTTTTCTCTAGTTCTTCACTTGTTCTTCGCGATGCCCTGGTGATGAGGGTGAGGACAACGCTGTGCCACATTCACACCAAAGTCGTACGAAAGTTGGTCCCTAAGTCTGAATGAGGTAAAAATTTGAGCATTTTTAAGCAGGTTGTGTAGGTTAACGACCTTGAGACGTGATGTATTGTGATTCCTCCCCCTTCTCTACCTTACTTCCTCGTGCGGAGCCAGTTCATAGTTTACGCAAATGCCACCATGATCAGCGACCACTACCTGGCCAAATGATTATTTCCCCGGCTAGATATGGTGGAATACGCCTCCTCTACCTAACATATGATTCAGCCGAGGGGGTACGGTAATGGCGCAACGTTTGACCTTTACTGCCGGCAGCTTGATTTTTGGCTGACATCATTTTTCCACACTCGGCATATGAGCTCGGAATGTGAACGAAAGACCACAGCAGGGATGACATGACGAGAGTAAACCTTCATTCATTTAAAAGGTTTTCATCACGTTTCGTCCACTTATAAATAAAATTAAAACACCACACAGAAAATACAAATAGTACCTACTGCAATTGCTACTCACTCGTTTCATAAATGATTTTTATCTTGGAATTATGGTTATTCCCAGTGAAATCAAAACTAACTATTGGGATACATTTCAGGAAATAATAGAGGTGCTAAACCGGCATCTAATTTCCCACAGCACCTTCCTCCCAACGTAACTTTCTTGTCCATACTACCTAGCGTCTTCCATACTACTCTGCGGAGGAGGAAGACTACCTAGCGTCTTCCATACTACTCCGCGGAGGAGGAAGCGTCTTGAAAACATTGCTAAGCACCTTAGTCACAGGCAGGAAACGTACCTCGCTAGATTATTTTTTCGCCTAAGGTTGCCAAACCAAACGTTTCTTTTTTTCGCAGGCTGCAAGTCGCCACGGAAGTGGACTGAAATCCGCAGACTAGAGAGAGCACGTCGCCAAGAATAGGAGGGGATGCCACGGGGCGTCAAAGGCCTCTTTGATTGGTCGCCAACTATGACTAAAGGGGAGAATATTATTAGCCGGAAGAGAATGTGGGTTTCGAACGGATCAAAACAAGACTCAGAAAGGAGAGCAAAAATATTCTCAGTCCTTCGTGTCACTTCAAATCCGTCCTCTAACTTTGATTAGAATAAAGTTTATCCGAGGAGATTAAATTCTCACTGAAAACACGCACAAGTCCCACCTTCAAGATACAAAAACACCAATGAAACTTCCAAACTTTAATGGACCACCTGTATTCCAAGGTTTGGGAATATTATGCCATCATCATGGTGTCGGGTCGAGGACTTCGTCAATGGCCAAGAAGAATTCAGAAGATTTACAATGTTTTCTTCGGTGTCGAAGATCATGAACGTTCCACTAGGTTAAAGCTAATTCTCAAACATATAAAATAATATTTTACCTTAATAGAGAGATAAAATGAAAAAAGGAGAATTTTGTATAAATCTAAAACAGTGAAAATCAATAAAAATAAGAGCAAGAACACCGCGATAATACTACTTTTGCAGGTCATTCAGGATATAAACCTTTACATCTTACAAAAATAAGATAAAATGCCATGGTATCAACATTAATTCATCAAACCTTAAGTGGTGAAGCCTACATCATACATACCAGGCATAAAAGTTGCATATCTTTCATTTAAAATACTTTTAAGTGAAACACCAAAAACCGAAAAAGAATTTAGAAAAGAAAAGGAGAAAAAAATAGCAAAGCACAGCAAAACTCCATCCACCTCATTGTGCATATGACTTTCCTTAACAGCGACAGCCTATTTTTCAATCGTTAGGCCTCATCTGGAATATGCTGTTAGTGTATGGAATCCATACGAAGCGGGGTTGAAATCACAGTTAGATCGCGGGCAGCGAAGAGGAGCTAGGTTTGTGAAACGATGCTACGATAAGTTGGCTAGTGTGTCCGGACTGTTAGAAGAATTAGGATGGGAATCGCTATCACAGCGTAGATTAAATTATAGGCTTAACCTCCTAACTAAATTTCAGGAAAATCATTTCTCTGACGTAAAAAACATACTACTAACCCCCTCGTACTACGGCAGATTAGATCGCGCCAATAAAATTAGAGAGCTATATTGTAGAACCGATAGATATAAAATGTCTTTTTTCCGCGTACCATTCGGGACCATAACAGCTGTGATCGTCGTCATGAATAGTTCAAATTGTGACAATAGGCAGACAGTAAATTTTTCTCTTTATATTCTCTACGTTCTTATTTATGCATTATGTAAGTATTGATGTTCTTATTTATGCATGATATTTTGAATATGTAGTAGTAGTTTTTGTATCCCTTGCATGTTGGAACGATTGAGGATAGAATGTTTCTTGGTTATTTGATTGGTAATTGGTGCTTTACATGTGTGGTACGCGGGTTTCAATGTAATTTCGGTGTTCTACCGTATCATTCATGCATGCCTGGTGTGGAAGCACCCCCTGCCACACACCCTTAGGTGGCTTGCAGGGTATGACGTAGATGTAGATGTATTTAAGGCAAAGTAAGGTAAGGCAAGTAGCAAACCTTCTTTTGTTTCTATTAAGAAATTATTCTTCCTCCCAAAATTAAAAATACACCGTTCCAAGCCGTCAATTACCAATTGAGCTTGACAAATTGTAAGGAAAAGTGAATTTTACCCCGAGCTACCGCAAAAAAATTAAACCATTTTCTTCCGCGAAAGCAATTTACCTCACCACCGTATCCAACACTGAAGTTCGATCAACTGGTTAACAATCTCAAGACTCGGCAAGGTGAAAAAATAACTAGCCCGGGACGGATGGATGGACTGTGCTGAGTGTCCATCGATTTCATGCACGGGAAACTGCGACTTCTCTTCGATGCGTCGAGAGGGATCGCTCGACCCTGTCTCGGCGATTCCGCTCGGCGGATCGGAATAACACCACGGTGGGACACTGCGACGACGCTGAATTTGAGAGTAAGGCGAGCGGCGGAGAATTTTGACGGTTGACCCTTCCCAACGCCTTAACAATTCGACCAATAAAAGAAGACAATATTTTCTACACTTTTTAAAATAACTACACGACCATGGTTTCGGCACCAAGTACCATCATCAAGGTATAGTCAATAAGGATAATAGTACGTAAAGCCAAAACCAAGATATGATAGAAATTAAAGAAAAGAACCACGTCTCCAAATGCTGAACACAGTTTACTCCACGCGACGTTCGAGTCATTCTCTAATCTGTCCTACCCTCATCTACTTCATATCATCCGAGTTTTTTGATGTTCATTTTTTTGTTTATATAATTCTAAAATTCCAAATGAAAAACATTGCAACCATCCCATACTTTAGGTGGAAGGAGTTGATCACGCCTATATAAATACTGGAAGCTCAGAATACATGTTCCAGATAGCTATATCTATACATGAAAATATAAGTGAAAAATTCATATCACCGATTTTTTTTTAATTCATTACAATTTCAACTCGTAGCCTTATGGCACATGACATATACTTCGTAATAATCCGACTACATATGGCGAAATAATGCATCTAATAATAATTGAAAGTGTGGTAAAAAGTATTATGGTATCACATTTAGTTAAAGATTAGAACGATGTTTTGATAATTAATTGAATAAAATAGTTTTTGCCTGATGTTCGTGCGCCGTAAACTCAAGACGCCTATTAGATTATCATCAAGGTTTACAAGGAATACTTGCACAAAATTTTAAAATATAATTCTTGAAACATTTCCATTACTGCACTTCACGTGAAAGAGTAACGACCGCATAAACAGATGTAATTAGATGGAGTATGTTCCTAGTATTTTCATTTCGACTTAATACGAAAATTATTAAAAAGTGCACTCAGTGACCTATAATGAACGTTTCAGTCACCTTGAGTTTTAGAGAGAAATTCATTTTTTCACACAAAGTTTATTCTCTTCCTCATTTTTGCCAATATATTGACACAATATCATGTCCATGCACAGTGCGTAAGCTTTAAAACGAGAATAACTACTGGTTGTGCTAATATATGTCCTTCAATATTGTAAGTATTTGTACCGACATGACTAAAAAGAGAGAAATCTTAGTATTTACTACACTTAAAACTTTAATTCCCGACCCAGGTTTCGACTGCCTTGCAATCATTTTCAAGGTCGAAGGCAGTCGAAACCTGGGTAGGGAATTAAAGTTTTAAGTGTGGAAAATACTAAGAGTTCCCTCTTTTTAGTCATGTCGGTAGAGTCATTCCACAAAGTTACGCCTTCAACAATTAAGTTTAAATATTTCGGTATATATAATATCCGCTTACCGATTAACAGAGCGCGAGAAACGAAACCGCACCTAAAACCACGTGTTAACAGGCGTGGCGTGATTACGCGATCCATATACCCACACAAGGACTTGGCTGGACAGATGAATGGACAAACACTCTAAATTATAATGGAATACATATCTTATGGCCACGCATTCATGCATTTGCCCTATTTCGGGGGTTGAAACGGTTCAATTTTAATTTCGAGTGTGCTGCGGGAATGCGAAAAGCACGATAACACAAGCGAAACAAGCTTTTATCAAGAAGAAAACTCTCTTGACTTCAAAAAATATCTCGATAAAAACCCGTAAAGAATATATGGAGAGTTATGTAAGGCGTGTGTTCAGATACAGCTCCGAAACTTAGACCTTATAAAAAGCAGACAGGAGCAGATTGGAGGCATTTGAAATGTGGTGCTGGAGAAGAATGCTAAAGATTTCATGGACAGAGAGAACTACAAACATCGAGGTTCTGGAAAGAGTTTGGGAGGGACGAACATTGATAGGGTCAATCTCAACAAGGAGAGAAGGATGGCTTGGATGTGCGTTGCGGTACTACTGGATTACTGCCTTCATGGAATAAATGGTCGAGGTACGTGCAGGAAGAGGAAGACCTAGGCAGGAATTCCTGAATGGGATTGGAGGAGGGAGGAGATATGCAGAAATAAAAAGAATCTGTTCTGAAAAGAAAGATTTGAATGCCCACTAACATTACGGTTGAGGAGAAGAAGAGAAGTGCTCAAGCATCTACCCGCGCGGGTACATGCATCGTGTAAACGCGGCTTTGGAATGTAAGAGGGTTTAACTGCGATGGGGAAAGCTAATCAAACTAACGCTTCTCTCGGCCCCAAACGCAACGTGGAGAGATAATTCAACAGACTTCCTTATCATGACGCTCTCTTTATATATATATATTTATATATATTACGATGCCCGATAAAGCGGTTATGAACCATACACAGAGAGAGATTAGCTCTCATATGGGCAGGAGAGAGGCCCATATTCACACTTCCCCTCGTTGCATAACATGGTGAACTTGCGTGACGGAACATTTCCCCGGCGTCTACGGAAAACGCGAGCGAAGCCCGTCAGGGATTCCGCAGTTTCAGCACTGTCGCAAGTCTGGCGTGTCGATTGCTGCGAGATAGAGCGCCAAGGAGAAGGCGGCTCGTGAATGGGAAATTAAATCCGTGTTGTATAAGACCCCAATTGGGATCCCTGTCTCGCTGAACACAAGAGGTAATTAAAAGAGTCGAGCTAAATCCAATTAATTCAAAGTTATGACATGGGGAAGACCGAATTCAAGCATCCGAATCCAGAAGTGTTTATTCAGAAGCTCATCGATTTATGACTGGAAATCGATTTACGTAAAAATGTCACAAAAAATCAAAGGAATGGATGAGTGGGGAATAATGAGCGCGTAAGAACAATAAAATAAAGAAAATGAAAAAGAATTTTAAGCAAGCTTTTCTAAAAACATACAAAAAAATCTACAAACAGAAATATATTAACATTGCAATAGAAGAGAACAAATTTTTCTCGGGTGAATGAAAATTAAGCCCAGTCCTGGAAATAATAAAATTCAATTCAAGGAAATTGGCCACACAATGACAAGACCACAACGAAAAGCATGGGGCGCGACCTCATTTATATTTTGCAACTTAAGTTCTTTTTTAAGATTTTCTATAAATTGTATATTGAAGCGCTCTATTACATTGAATACCAAAATCTTCAAAGTTAATGAATTTATGTTGAAATCGAATATGAAAGAGCGCCCCACGCTTTTAGAAAAGCATGCTAAAAATTCTTTTATTATTTTTTACTTTTTAGTCCTAGTCAATAAAATGTTTAAAACAAGTTGTTTCATAAACATCTTATTAACTAGGACCAAAAAAACCGCGACTGATAGCTAGAAAAAAATTCGCTTCGATGTAGACTCGGTGTGACGCCTCTGAATGACCTACGGGACGAAAGTTGAACACTTTACCACAAGTCTAACTCCATTCGATTGAATGAAGCAGTAACTATTTAGGGTAAAATGCAGTGGCAACCATGGGCCCATGGGTCCAGGGAAAAGCGAGCTAAAGAAAGCATATAATTACGCATAACTTATCTCTGAGAAGCGCGCCACATCAATTCGGAATTAGGTTAAGAATATAAAGCATTCGGCCAGATCGAAAAATTATATATTCAACACCACAATGTACGATAATGTTTTATGTCGTCACTCATTCGACCTCATTTGCATAACATGTCGAAATAGGATTAATTCCAATTAAAATAGCGAAATATTCACGAAAGGTCTCTCAGAATCGACGCAATATTAGATTTAGTGATCACGCCTTCATTTTGATAATGTTAAGAGATGAGGCCGTCGACGCTACCCGTGGAAGAAAGGAATATACTTAATTGATACCAATGGATTCATATGACAAATACCTCTTTAACATTAATGAATGTACTCCGGTAAAAATAATAATTTTTGCAGGCCTTCGAACAAATAAAATATCTTAATTCCTCGAAAACTCTTTACAGGTACGGAACATCAGCACGATACTGTACAAGCTTTCTCGACGAAAATGCCATAATTATTGACCCCAATGACAAGAAGTAATAATTAAAATTATAGCAAAGAAAAAGGCAGTATGGCAATTCTTCGATAAAGTCAGATGGGCCATGCTTAAGACCAGTAAAACAACAAAAAGGCGTACACAAAATGATTCCCGTTAACAATATCAACAAAATTAATATCTTGATGCAATAACCTTTGGCCTCAGAAAAGATGCCAAAAAAGACACGGAAATAGTTTCCAAAAAAATCGAGCAATAGTAGTACCTACTGCCGATATAACAGCATTCTCACCACAAGCATAGAATCCAATTAGGAAATGAGAACAGATGAATACATTCAGGAAAAGAAATAGGCATTCCACACATACACACACCCTGATACTAAAATGTACGTTCCTGTGCCAAAAATATCTGAATATCCAGCATAATTTCGATAACCTTTCCTACCCTGAAATCGTTGAGAATGAGTTGATAATTATCCCTCATGGGCGAACATGATTCAGTACAACAGTGAAGCATTGACCTCAACCTTTCTTTTGACCTTAAACAAAGAACATCGACCCCTACATTGCAACTACAACAGAGCCTCATAAAACATTGAGACCGGGATCGCGGATTAGCATTTTCTGGATTCCCTCAGCGAAATTCATTAGTACGGCAAGTAGAAAAAGAGAGAGACGAGGAGTCCACACAATTCCCCTCTGTGAAACCTCCGCCAGACAATCGCGAATAAAGCCCATCCGTTCCCGCGAAGATTAAGAAAAAAATTCAACCGTAAAAAAACCACACCACACGAAAACACAATACCGAACCGACTGGTCAAGTCGAAAGTGTAACACAGTTCGCACGAGAAAAAAACCTTAACAACGACGAGGCGGGAGAGAAAAGAAAACGAATATTCACACAACGCATTCGCACGCGTTGTCTGGACGGTCGGCGCACATGAGATTAAGGGGAGGGTTTATTGGCGTTCGAACAGAGGAGGCTTAAAAAGAGACTTCTCGAATTAGACAAGACTGAAAAGGAAGGAAGGTAGGAGTGAGAGAGAGATTAAGTTCATACGGCAGTTCGAGCGAAATATCATTTTACCAATTTATCAATTAATTTGATCACATTTTAACTCTCCATCACGCTGAGTGTCCTAGAGATAACGTATAGAAGAGTATATTTTTTGTCTCCGATTGGGATTTTTTACGTCTATATGCCTTTGTGACATCGATCGTACAGTTTGGCAACGAAAATATCTCTCATTAGCAACTTTAAGTTCCTGATTCTCTCACGAGTGGGGAAACATGTAAAATGACACTCCATGGTGGACGAAAAAATCGGTGTATGGAGGGATAAAGAAACCCCTCCAAAGATATCAAAATATTGGTCCCCAACGACACTGCATTTCGTAATATTTATCAAAAAATTCCAGCCATATTGAATGGTAGATGGTATTGTGTGCACTACAGAAGGACCATGTATAAAAATGATGAATTTATAACACCCAGATCTCGTCAAAAAATGAAGTGTTTTCATTTTTTCTCAGCTATTTTCGAAAATAGCTCATACTGTAACCGCAGTAACTTTTTCAGAATCACAAAAAAACCTTCCGTTGTGAAGTAATTTCAGCGTACCGCGTAAAAAAATGTGTCAAGTTAAGGACTTACACAGATATTTTTATTTAATTACTCAGAATTCCCGTCATATACAAGTATACTAATGCACCACTAATGATGCAATTTTTTTATTTATGTTTCCTACAGCTGCTGAAATTAAAACATATAATTCAAATACGGTCTTCATTATGACTATCTCGCTCAAACTACTTAATATGAGACTTCTCGAGAGAGACAAGACCGAAGAGGACGGAAGGGGAAGAGAGGGAGAGCAAAAGTTCTTAACACTCCCACGAACGTGCGAAGGACGATTTCTCCCACGAGGCCAAAAGGGGCGCGAGTCCAAAGCATTTCCATTGACATTGAGGAGATACAGGAAGGGAAGAGGACGGAGATCGGAGGGGGCGGGCCGGGGTGGGTGGCCAGGGAGGAGGAGAGGAGGGGTGGTTGGGTGGGAGGGTTTCCAAGGAGATCGGGACGGGGCATTGGGCCAACACACAACCATCGCGGACACCCACCCCATAACCTTGATCTACCACATTAGATCCCCTCCTTCGGCGAGAAATTCTTCCCACCATTCCCACTCCTCCCTTGCCCGCCCCCCTCTACCCCCAACCCTCCTGGCACAGCCGCATTCCACAAA
This sequence comes from Ceriagrion tenellum, assembly GCA_963169105.1. NCBI lineage: Eukaryota > Metazoa > Arthropoda > Insecta > Odonata > Coenagrionidae > Ceriagrion > Ceriagrion tenellum. The sequence continues at coordinate 88,026,102 of OY720636.1, read as the reverse complement.
TGACCACCCTTTTCCTCACAGCCTCCTCCTCCTCCCTTCAGGAGATGGAGTGATGTCCGAAAATATACGCTCACTGAGCAGTCCCAACGCCTTGGCGCCAGTGGTGGTGGATTCTGCGTTCTGTCCCGAGCTGGCAATGGCAACACGATTGTACGGACGAATGCTTCGGGCCCAAAGAAGGTTCCGGGGATCTCGAGCAGGTTGTGGGGGGAATGGCAAACCGAGAGTTCAAGACCAATATCACATCCAGGGCTTGGGGAGTGAAAATTAACATATGTAGTACTGACAACTAAATTTTACAAACGCAACACACGTTTGGGCGTATTAAACTTGATTCATTATTGCCCGTTCAAAGCTGAGATTGGTGGATAGCAGCCCTCCATCTTTCCCTATCAAATGCTAGTTCCCTTACTTCCCGGTCGTTCTTCCGATGTATATTCCCTTTATTTGGTCTATGAATGAATTCCTTGGTGTCCCTCTGGGGCCCTTTACTATACCTTCCATTATGTTCTTCACAAACCTTTTGTGCCTCAGGGTGCGTCCAATTCAGCTGGCTCGTCTTTTCTGCAGTGTTCCATATGGTCATTTCCTCCTCTACTCTTCTATACACTTCATTTCTTATTTTGTCCGTCCATTTTATCTTCAGCATATTCGGCTAATTATTCGAGAAAGTATATTTGACGCATGTAGCTCTACACACAAGGTTCGACGCTCCTCACATGTCTTCCCAGTCTTCTTCGGTATCGCAATCATTAACACTCTTTTGAAAGCCCTCTGGAAGCCTTCCGCTTTGGTTGCAACATATGATTATTTCGTACAGGTTGTCCTTGGCTTTCCTTCCGTGCACCTCGATGATTTCTCAGCTGATGTTGTTTCCTCCACGTTCTTTGTTTTATTGGAGGTCCCTAACTGCTCCATCGTATTATGATGCTCTACACTGGATTAGGGGAATGTAATATCTCAACATTCTTTCCGCCCTTCTTACAAGCCAAATTCACACAAATTCATCGGGTTCACGGATTTCAACCCGTGATTTACAGCTGACTTGTTCATGGGCTGAAGGATAATTTTGCATTGGTTTTTGTGAGTCAAAGCAAGAGTAAATACATCGCCATTATATGCTACCATACATCATATGGCATGCTGCACCAGATGATTACGATGCAATACGCCGAAACATGAGTGGTGACTGTAATATAAATTAGACATTTGTTAACTTCCGTTATTGAAAATTCAATTCCCCATTATCTCGTCGGATACGGTAAACTTTCATGGGGAGATTACCACTAAAACAATTTCATCCAGATATTGATTATTCTCATTTAATAGATAAGGAGAGAAAAAAGTCATAATCCGAAGTAATTTCGTGCGTTTGGAGATGCGTATTAGCATGAAAAACATTTATCGGGTACATAAAATAAATCCGAAATAACAGGGAAGCAATAGGACCTTCGGTACGTAACGATAGATCATTGATTCCCACTAGAATTAAATCTTGGGTCTTTTCACGTCAGAGAAAACTTCATCAGAGTGGGAAAACACAAATGCACTTGATAACTCATGGGAAATTGAATCTTAACAAATTGGCATGCAACTGAATTCCAAGTAAACATCAAAGGGATCGCCATAAAAACATGAAAGACAAATGGAACATGATTAACGGCGGCTCAAGCAATTAATACCTCAGTAAAAAATGTGTAATGTGTTTGTGAACTTCCTTGCATTATCACGACCGTTCATCTAAGGAGAAGTGAGACATGCGCCAGCAGTATGAAAAACACAACGGTATAGAGCCAAGACATACCGACACAATTAGAACTAAGGTCAGTTCATTGCACTTGGTGAGAGGCTATGTTGTTCCAACGCTACTGATGTGAAATACAGACCGGCAGAGAGCAAATGACAGAATATAAATGAATAATTAACTGCATCGGTAGGGAGAGCACCAGGCGCCATCGGTCATTTACTCGAACTGCAGACGGCTGGCGACGAAATTAATCAACCAACAGTAAGGGCAAAAATTTGCACTTCGAGAGATTACTAGGTAATGGAGAAAATATGTGGCCCCCCCATCTTATTAAGTCTCGCTTCCGCAACGAACAACTCTAGTTATTCAAGGCCAGTTATTTTTTCAATCAAGGCATGTAGAAATGAACGCTTATTTTCACTCAATTATTCCGCCATGCATTATCAACATATTTGTTCTTCAGCAAATAAAATAATAACTATACTATCAAAATAATAACAAGATTCTTGCATATTTGGTCATTAATATAATTAACTCACAGCCAACATTTCGCCAAATATAGTGGCATTCTCAGGGCTTTTCAACACAAAACAAAGAGACATACAGCCAGGTAATTATACAAATAGTAGAACAATTAATTAATATTAGTATGATAATTTGTATAGTTACCTGGCTGTATGTCCCTTTGTTTCGTGTTGCAAAGCCCTGAGGATGCCAATATATTTGACGTAACGCTGGCTGTGAGTTAAGTATATTAATGACCAATTATTCAAGAATCTTATAATTATCTATATTATATTAGCCGAGGAAGTTATCATTGATGTCTACTTTCAACGACAGATGATTACTCTTTACTCAAGAAAAAGGCCTATAGTAGTCGAGCATCAACGCTTAATTCAACGCAAAACAGCCACAATCGCTGTGACATATTGAATGTAGCACATGATCTTCTACATGAAGGACTAACAAAAATAATGGGAGGAGAAAAAAAATCGATGCAAGAAAGAAAAAGAACCATGTGGAAAACTACCATTATTCTTCGAGCATCCTTCTTAATTTATATACTGGCATTATCTCTAACATTCAGTAAAATGTTCTCCGTCGAATTTGTATGCACTACCTTAGCATTTGTATATATACATATATATGTGTGTATTTTATACCCTCTTGTGAACTTACGTTGTAGTTCCACGTTAAGGGGCTGTCCCAGTTATTGAATGGGGGATCCGCAGAGTGAGCATATGAAGCAGTTATTATTACGCAATGCACGGCAGCTGGTTCAATTAGTGCCTAAAAGAGTCCCACGAACGACGCCAAGACAATCTGAATGCCATGTGTGATACCACCGTCCGTTTCTCGAAACGGCAAACGTAAAGTAATCACTAAATCGACGAAATAATTCATTCGAGACATGCCTCCCGAGCGATCTTGTGTAAAAGCCACGCACCAGAAGAGATATGAAATCCGTGCAGCATAAAAGCTGAGCACAGGAAAAGTGTGTGAGGGAAAGATAGAGGTGGATAGGAAACAGTTACGGGACGCAGGGAAGCATCGGCATGATTTTCTTTCAAAACGCCTTTCGCAGAGCGAGCACCCGGAAAGTGAATTACCCGAGTCATGGAGGCGAGTCTCCTTCACCATTTCGTCTCCGGTCGCCGGGTAACGAACGACATACACGCATCAGAAACAACAGCAACAAAGGAGAAAAATGTTTTCATTCTTTTTTTCTTTCCTCCGTGCCCTGGGGACGGCTGACTTCCTTTCCACCATCCCTTCTCTTTCCCCCATCTCCACATCTACATGGAACAGACGTGTGCACTCTCCTCCGCGGCACGAGAAGACGTGACCTGGATCCCATCTTAAACTACCTCAGTTCTCACAGGGCGCCCTTCAATCGGGTCGGAGTTTCTCCTAGCCAGTTACGCTATCTCTCAATTCCCCCATTCTTAGGAGTGAGACAAATTACTCTGCCCAGGTCCATGGGGAAATACTACCAACTTACTACTACCAACAGTATTCCAAATAAGGAATGCGGAACATTAACAATAGTAACTGCGCTTATATTCGAGCAAATACAGCGACTTTAGACCTCTTCACACAGTGAACTCTTGGTACAGAACACATACACTCGCGCCCTGAATGGTTAAAAACGCAACAACGCAGGACTCGAAGCGGCGACCTCACGATTAGTGGGAGAGGACCTACCCCACGCCACGAATTTTCGCAGCACACCATCTACATGATTGAGTATTTAAGCAAAACTCTATTATATTGAACTATAAAATACAAGACATTCTCATTACTGTTCAAGTCGCCGCAGGTTTCTGTGTCAGGGAGTGTCGGGACAGCCATTTCGACGAGAAGGAAATGGTTATGGAAGAGATGTACCAAAGTTAACTGTTTGTAAACGGAATTTTGAATGCATGTATATACCATTCAATTAGGCAGTGTATATTTCTTCTCTGTTTTGTCGCTAAAACAGCTCTGGGGTTATATAGAAAAAGAGGTTGACCCTGTCTCAATATCGCCCCAATTAAGACGTCTCATAATTATCATGACACAGTAAAGTTTAAGGTAGAGTCCTCCATTTCACCCTGAAACTCGCCTTAGGCGAGTTTTAAAAATTATTTAAGTTTAGCGTGCAGTCTCAAAGTTTCCAGCTTTTCCCAATTCAAACAACCTAAAAGCCGTGTGTCATCCTTAGGAGGCTGGTAACAGTTAGTAACGAAGTGTGACGATACAGACATATTTGAATACGCGCATTGTCTTTCTGTTCATGGGCCCTAATGCACCCGGTGTCATCGAGGTGAGGCCGAATTAGAGCAAAGTTATATATATATCTTTCACCTTTTCATCCGAGAACCTTCCTACTCACATTTAAATACTTCCTACTACGTTAAATATCCTGGTCTCTAAAATACGAGGCCCGCGGATGTTTAGCATGCACTTTCCACATATAGGGTATTAACTTCAGTTGATTATAAAATATTTTACTACAACTTACACATTTACACTTACGTCCTTCCCAAACAAATTTTGATAAATTGATGAAAATTTTGATCCATCTATATAATAATAAAAAAATTGTGATTGCGGAAAATAGGGGTTAACTTTCCTCAGGTACCCCAGGGTAATTATAAAAAAACTAGCACAATAAAGAGTACTCAGTTCAATTCTTGAGGGTGAACAGGGCATAATTTTATAATTATCACAGCGTCCTCTCGACAATTTAAATACGTAGACAACCTGTAATTATAATTCAAAATGAGAACGATGGTTTCGATGAGCTAATTGAATTTTAACGCTTGGTAAACACTCGCATGTTTAGCACTATAGCGCGGAGGATTTTAAGAGACGGAAACAACATCGCTTTCATAATAGAGAGAAGTTGAATGGGGATTCGATTGCATCATCCGTCTCTCCCCGTTCGTGAGCTCTTAAGCATGGAAGGGATCACGAACGAATCGACGTGTTATTAAGCTTAAGGGAAAGTAACTTCCACGTATTCTTCGTTTCAGTCAGATGAAAAGCTCGAGACCCCATCCTTTCAAATTGAAAGCGCTTTCCTTTCTTGGAAAATTACTTCGTCATAACAATATGTCCCCCTACTTTCGTTAAATATTAAGATCAAAATTTCCCTGTATACCCTCGCGTAGCACGAGGTTAAATTCCTAGAGAACCTCGTGCCTTGTGAAATCCCTCTATATGAAACAGATCACAAACGGTGAACACCGAGTTTCGTTTCTCGATCTGCAATTTAATATCTCATTCAGCGCTAAATTTTGCAGTCATTCAATAGTAGAATAACATTAATATTGGATATAATTGTCATATGGACAAAAACATGTCCTCCTCGCCACTTGGGTTCCGAAAACTAATAAGTGATCCCCCTCCTCAAATCAACCATCTCGTTTTATCTCACAACGATTGCGTCAACAAATATCAAGTTTTAATTATTGGCAATTCATTCCAGGGCAATAAAATCAATGATGATTTTATTAAAATAAATGCGTGCATCACACCGGGGATGTAGTTAAAACCGTCAATATTTCCCGTGGACAAAATACACAAGGTTTTTTACAATGAAATGTTTAATTTTACAAAAAAAGCCGTGTCGGTTCAGTCACATGGTTGAATCTTATCTCCAACCATCTCAAAAGCGCGCAGTGAGTGAGCGGGATGGGGGAGGGGTTGGAGGGGCAGAGAGCAAGAGAGGTCGGGGGCGAACTCCGTGACAACAATGGGCTCCCGCGACCCCTGAACTGTCAAAACGAGGCTGAAGCAGAGACCTATAAGAGGGTGGGGAGAGGGTCACAAAGGAGAGGGCCGCGAAAACGAGAACTAAAGCAGTGTGCTCCACATGTGTAGCCTCAGCCCCCCACCCCATACAATTCACTCCTCCCTCGACACCTGCCTGTCGCGGACGTGGGGAGTGCCAATTAAACGAATCAGGGGAGTTTGAGCGACATATAAATATATTCAACTCAGTAAATTTGGGGCCAATTAATTGTAAAAATATCCTAGAATAAAAGATCGCTCGCACAAAAACATCATCCACTTACAGTACCGTCTTCCGCGATATTTGTCCAAAACATTCCAGCCGCTTTACATGGAATATGGTTCTGGTATATGCTCCAGGGAATTATTATCAGGAAAACGAGTAATTATGAAACACAAATCGTGACAAACAGTTGACAGAGTGAATCTCGCATGCTATCTCGGCTATTAAATAAAATAACTCACAGTAATCATTCTTAAAAAATAACAGAAGACTTCAGTTATGAGGGCCTTTTAAGCGCACGATGCGAAAGTATCGAATCAAGGATATTTCATAAATTACGAAGCATTTCAGTCACATAAAACTAAGTCATTGCGTAATCAACATTACAATGTTTACTCTGAGATACAGACGACAGATAGGGTTTTTACAAAAAAATGGCACATGATTTCCGATGAGACTAGGTTCAAAATTGCACTCATACGACCATAATCCATCAATTTCAAGGATCACCACCTGAAGAGTGACCCACACCAAGGTGAGTTAGTTCGAGGTGCGATGTCTTCACATATTTCCATAAGGGGAAGGTCTTTTGAGAACTGCTACATTGTTCCTAAATCCTTAAAATTTGCCATCGAAACTTGAAAGATTAACAAATGAAGTCAAGCCTATTTTCAAAGAGGCAGCAAAGTTTCCTCAGCTGTGGGTGACAGTAGGAATTGACGGGTTATGGGCTTCTCCAGCGCTTAAGCGAGACTGTACTTCTTTCCGTACTATTTCGCACCCATATTACACTGATCAAGCTGCGCTAATGAACAATGGCTTAAGGAACAATGTTGATGGGAATGGGAGTTAGGATATCAGTAATGAAAAGAAGAGAATAGGATAGAAAGGAACTGGAGGAGGGGTGAGTGGAGAGCGAGTACTATTAACATACCTTTGGTTACATTTCAATGCTTTTGCGTCACTATTATGACAACATTTACTTCGTGCTTCTTAAGACCACTTTTCACGCTACATTTTATTGTACAAAAGGATGAATGAACTCTTTCATGAGGGAAATTGCACCGCGTAAAGAGGCAAATTGTAAGATTGTCTGTATGACTGAATAGAAGAAGAGCATACCTACTCCGATTCCATTCATTTTCTTGTACATTATACCATATATTGGTTGGAACAATAAAATTTACCGTATGAATGTTAAGGATTTTTTACTCAAATGGGCCATTTGTGAAATAAAAGCCAAACATCAAAAGCACATACCACGCCTTTAAATCACCACAAGCATTGTTGAACTAATAACAAGATGGTAACCGTAGTCACATCAGTTACAGTTCAAATAGAGAAAAACTATATTTTAAAAATACAAATTCCCGTGACGTAGATTACAAATTCAACAGTAAAGCAGCCATTAGAGCATTTTACATTTTAAAATTAAATCCGTATATGGTCCTCAACCATGACTGTGGAAAAATCCCGCTCAAAAAACCGTAACCACTAGGTAATGGTATATTTACCGCTTCTTGCCCAGCCCTATAACTCAGCCTTGCCCGACAAATAGTCCACGGCCAAGAGCAAGGGAGACGGGGGACTTGTTGGGCTTCCGAGGCGGACGAAGGGAATGAAGAGGTGGGCGTGGGAAGGAAGCACTAACTGCCGACGAATCTTCACAGATACTCCCCAACCCACCCTTCATTTAACGACGCCCTCGAAGTTCATTGCTGCTCCAACGGGGAGGGAATTTATAGAGAGAGAGGAAGAGGCCTACAAAACAAAGCTAATACTGGGGCAGAGCTTGTCAAGTAGTTCTCCACGGATGAAGAAAAAAAGAACCGCTTCACAGTTGAAACCAAAACACAAAAGCCAAATGACTGCTATAGACTCGCGGACTAATCTACTCGGTTGGTTTGAAAGGTAGGTCATTCTCTCTCCGACTATCTCTAAGCCCTAATGATCCGGAGTGAGGAAGACGTGATCCGGAAAAAACAGCAAATCAATTTTGCCGTTGACAATGTAATGAAAGGAAGAGGAAATTTTAAATCAAAGACGTTTGAGTGAGAAGGGGATGAGAGCACTACGTTAAAATTGGAACTGGTTTTAGTTCTTCCACGATCAGAATGTTCAAAGTTACTGTGGCTCCAATATGAGTAATACTGTAAGCATCTAAAATTTACTCTGAAAAGAAAAGTTTCCAATGATTATACATTCTCGTACGCACAGAGGCAACGACCAATGCAGTAAAAAGCTAAGTTTACCATAAATGAAAAAGTAACTTGGCTTCCTTCCACAGATTTATATCCCTGGTTTAACATGTTTCGACACAGCGGTGTCATCATCACGTTTAAATTTAAAATAACTTAATAAGTATAAATCCATCTGATCCTCTGTAAAGTCTGCTATCTATCTTTGGTACTCTGTATTTCTGATACTTTTATTGCGATATTAGTAATGTAATTAAAATATTTAAATTTGCTGTCTATTTTTGTGATAGTATTCTGAAGTTTATATTGCGAGTATAATTCATGCACTCGTAATGTAATTATATATATTGACAGTTAGTTGTCCTGAAACATGATGATTCCTCAAAAACAGGCAAGTCTTACATGTTATACATTGTTATTTTTGTATTAATTACTTGTTAAAAATAAATCCATTCATTCATAGAACCAGAGATAATTTGAAAATTTTTCAACAGCAGAGTGACTATCGGAATAACAGTATTGGATATTATAAAATAATGAAATGTAACACAATTTCAGCGCACAAAACATAAATGGATTAATAGGAAGTACGAACCGTACATCGCCCGTATTCACCCAATTCCCGACATTAATTCTCAAATAAGTTCAGGAACTGCATGCCCGTGACATAAAAGACGAGCCGTACACTCCGTGGTCCCTCTTCATTTCTGTTCAAGATTTAATCCCTCCAAATACACGCCAAGCAGAACGAGCGAGCATGAGAGTGCAAGGCTTTTGGAAAAGGCTTTGAAGAGTACTTGAAAGGATGGAGGCTTGCGTACTAATGGGAAAGCAGCAGGTGGCTCCCATTGGCACGGAGCAAGAGTTCGATCGCATGTAGGGTTTCCCTTCCGGTCTTTACAATTCAAACCCCTGGACAATGCGTAAAGCACAGTCGACACAATGAAATCGTTAGGGCCATCGTGAATTTTTTTATAAGAAACATCTGCATCAATACCGCATCATTACGATGTTTCACAAAATAAATGAATCGAGAACCTTCCCTAAAAGACTAGAGCACCGTCGGTGGCCACCAAAAGAGTATCATTCCAAAGTCATTTTTGGTTTCAACACGGTTATGACACTAACAGACCTTTTTCGATCGACTAAATTCGAATCGAGTTCTCCTGCAAGACACACAAATCGATAAGAAATTAATTTTATTCAGCTGAAACAGAATCCACGACGTGGTTCATCTCTATTAATGCGATACAGGAGACATTAAGGTAAATGCGACTGATTGAGAAATTATACGAAAATATGAATATTTTGCAAATTAGAACAATGAAATTAGGAAAAATGTCTGATTGGGTGTTTTTCACTCAAGAAAACTGTAATGTTACATATGTTCGGTAAAGAAAAGCCCTCATCGTTTCAATAAAAATAATGTCAATAATAATGCAAAAACATTTCACGTGGATCAGTAAAAGTTATTTTGGAAATCCAGCGGTCAGAGACCGGTGGATGTTTAAAGTTACTTCAATTGCTTAACATGGAATTCCACAAAGTTAAAAGTATTGTTACTTCATTTATTTCACGTGATATATAACGCTCTACAACAGAATAACAATAATACATATTAATCAACAACATCTGATACAGACATACTACATCGATTCTTGAAAATGTCGGAGGCTAAATTAATTTTTTGGGAAAAAACCGAAAGTCAAATTCCGATTATAAATCTCGAATCACATTGATTACATTAGTATCAGCGAATGTTATATGGTCTCAATCATATCGAATCGTGCTTCCGCATTTCACTTGAAACATTACGCATCAGGAAGCCCGAGAAATATAGTACTCCTGCAGGTAGTCCACTAAATAAGCAAGGCATGACGATCCATAACAGCTACTCATAAATCAAATCATTCGGTTAATTTAGGGTGGAATTTGAAAATCTGTCACATTCTTCACCAGAGTTCATGCATTTGACTAAAAAACACCGTCTCACTCACTGTCCATTCCTCGGAATAGATAACACAAAATACATTACTTCCATTCCGTCAATCTTGGAAAAAATAGCCAGTAATACTGATGAATTTCGATTGCTGGTAAGAATGATTCTGTAGAAATGAATCGGGTCACTGATAGGCAAATCTACAGATGCGCTGACGAAGGAAAAGCTGTTATTTGGGCCTGAAAAAGTGTCGTCACGGCGTATCCTGAGATCTAGCAAAGCAAAGCGTACACGTGAATTTACTTCGTAATAAATGACATACTGTATAAAATAGAAATTATGGGATACATTTTGTTGACGTAGCCGCATTCAAATTCCAAGATGTAAATTTAGCTGTACCGGGCAGTACTTGGTGGAAGTTATCTATATTCATGCTGTATAAAAACCATCAACGGCAGATTACCAAGTAATTTTAATTTAGCATGAATATAGACAACTTCCACCAAGTACAGCTTGATACAGTAAAATTAAATAAATGGGCACATGATTATGCCAAAGCGTGGTCAAACGCGTCGTGCCAGCAAATAAATCTATGGGAAATTACCCAGTGTTTTTTTATTCAGCATGAATTCCAAGATATATCCACTAAAACCTCCCTAATTTGTAGAATAATGACTTTCTTTGACCACGTGAACACAGTCAAGAGTTTGAAGTTTGAAGAGACGAAATGCACTTCCGTTGCATAATGTTAGCTGAATAAACATCGATTCGATGTTTACATAAAAACTACATCGGAACGGGAGAAATTTTGGTATCACCAGCGGGATAATTACCCACTAAACGGATTCACCACACATATTTACACTCGAGATGCTCATAAAGCCTCATGTGTCTCATAACGACCTTCAGCTGAAATTAGCTGCCGTTAAGCTTTCAAATAACGAAACGCGATCCGCCTCGCAGAGTTTAACGAACACGGTTCTCATGAATGATAGCGGAAAAAAATACACCAACGGAGTCTAATCGCGAATATTTTATTACCAAGCTCGTTGCGTCCAAAAACCGCCGTTAGCGGAAGAGTTGCGCAAGGAAACAAGTGACCATAACTCGGTGACGGAATCACCGTTCTCTCCATTTGCCTAGCATCCATGCTATGGTTCGTAAGAATGACCTGCTAAGAAAAAAAGTCACTGACCCGTAAAGATGATAACCCAGTCTTCCGCTGCCGCAAATATTACTGACCTTTTGGGCCGGCTTTCATATCTTTGAGCTTAAATTGGAAGCGTAAATAATCGTGAGAAAATGAATCGACGAGACAAATGATGGAACGGATGGCATAACCACGAAGAAAAGAATTGGACTACCACGGGAGTTGCGGAAAAAACACGTAAACAGTCACAAAATATTGAAAGAGGCGATAATAAAGAGAAACTGCAAATAAGTTAATTATAATTGGAGATCAGGCAGGTGGTGTGGCAATAGATCAGGCTGCCATTCACGAAGAACCGGGCTCGAATCACACCGATGGCAGAGATTTTTCACGCAGAAACCCGATCCCTAACAGAGTGTTATGCGGGGAGGACTTCATGTAAGGGACTCGATTAGCCGGACATAAAAATAAGGACCCACTGGCGCCTTACGATAAGACCAGGCTAATGCCGACGCCAAGGTTTCTCTCCTCCCTTCCTCCGATCCCTTAATAATGACAAGGTGCAAATGACCTCAGCTGACAGTAGCCTAACCCAAATCATCCAAGCAATTAACATCGCAAATACTGACCAAGGTACACCTAAATGCACCCAGGGTTTTGAGTATGATACAAGGCCTCTCCAAGACAACTATTTTCCAAACAATAGCCACCAAAAAGGAGATGAGGAGAAACTAAATAATGGCATTAACCTCGACTAACACAAAATAAACAAACTTCTATGGTGATTTCTATTTACTGGGGACATTATAAGCAAGCTCAGCAATTCCAAAGACCTCACTCTAGCGACGATAAACAAAACTCGTGATCACCATCGGCCATAAGTTTGAAGGCTGGTTTGTTGCATATCTCCCATGGACTCTCCTCGCAGCAATCCGTTGTCTTCCAGCGTAAGCCATAGTTTCCTCCGGACTTACATGGCCTTTTTTAATAAACACCCCTATCTTCGTGTTTACTTAAAATAAAAATCGGCAGACCTCCAGCGTCGAACGTTTTTGAAGACCTTTTTCTATCCTCTGAAACACCAAAAACTGTTCAGTCACATTATACGATATCTCGGATTGAAAATCTCGAATTGAAGGTGACGCGGAATATGTCTCTAAAAGCACTGTAACATTTACGACGGCTTCGGATACGTACGAGAGCAGTGAACTAGTTTTAGCAAAATATCCTGAATTTGGAATTGCAGTGAACTCCTCTTCATGCATGATTTAACGCGTAAACGGACGAAGATATTGATAGCACGCGGTTACGCGAACAACGGTCCTTCTGAATGAAAAAGTTCTCTCTAAACTCTCCCGCGAAGTAAGGCGGCCGCTTACGCCCAGTCGGTTATAGAACGGCAATTAAGACGCGGGCACAAACCCCATTTCCCATCGTCATTAATGGATAATAACGGCGGACGATTGGAAGGAGTTCGGCTGGGGCATCATCGGTGCGTAAGGACGGGGTAGGAAAAGGCTAAAGGAACGGTCGGGAAAGAACGATGAAGGCTTGTATGAACGGTATAAACCTAATAATTCCCGCTGCTAGCTCTCGGCTCCGCATGATGGCATGACAATCTCAAGGCGACTGCACTCATTTCAACGAAGACCGACCGTTGTCTCCCAGGAATTATTTGGTCACTGGTTAGTCGGATTGCTACGGAAGTGCTCTCCGCAAGCGGTATTTGGGGAGCGCAAGTGACGCATCGTTGGCCCAACGGCAGACACGGTGACAAGCACGTCCGCTTATTACAGAACGAAAAATAACAGAACATGAAGAGGAAAGGATCCTAATGCCCTTGAGCCGCTTCTCAAGAGTTCACCATGATCTCCATCGGAAACGGCTAAAACTTCACAAATGAAAAGTACCTTGGTTTTCTTCCACTGATTTATTTTCTGGGTAAAACATGTTTCGACACAACGGTCTCATCATCAGTTATCTTAGTGGACACCATTGTGGATACCTTCAGGACACTGTTGGTTCGAAACATATTGTACCTAGAAAATGAATCAGTGGAAGAAAACAAAGTTATTTAATCATTTGTGAAAAGGAACTTTCACATAGTAGGGCCTCAAACCATGGAAGACGAAAACTTCGTTGACTCATCTTTCACAATTGTTCGGGTTCTTACCGCGTTCCAGAATATTGTGGGACAACCGTCTCGCCGATTTTCCAGATGTCATCAACAGGACCATTGTTGACCAACGAAACGGTTATACACCAATACATTGGAATGCGGGAAGACCCCGAACAATTCTGAATTTCAACAAAACCGCGGAAGTCTTCGTAACAATTTTACACTCGTAATATTTTATTTACACGACCCCAATCAATCCTAATCAAGCCTAAAACAGTTTTCTCCGTGAATCGAAAACGTATGGCGTGCTGGAAATTTTTCGGAAAACAAATTTGGGGCTACTTTGGTCAGGAAGACGAGGCATGAGATTCTGGCGTCAAATATATTTTACGCCAAGTTTATACTAAACCAAATCACCAGAATTTGATTAATTTTACTCAATATGACAACGTTAAAAATCGACCATCCAGGACCTTAGACCTAAATCACAGGATAAGAGAGTACTTGACGCAGTCAATTCATCTTTGCACGGTAAAGGCAGAGCTAGACAGGTACATATTTTTAAATAAAAATGTCCAACTCAGCGTACGTGTACATTCATAGAATCAAGAGCCAACGTGGTCAACGATAGTATTTGATAGTTTCTCAAAGCTTTCTCAACATTGAACAAGATTGAAGATCATTGACAAAAATTGCGTTGGCTAGACGTGAGTAATGTAAATGCAAAAATACAGACGGGTTTTCTGCGCCAAAGGACGAAACGCCATTAGGCAACACCCTGGGATAAAAACGACAAAAGGAAACACGATGAAATTAATAGGACAAAACTTCTACATTACTTAAGGATTAATACAAGAAATAAAGAATCGGCAGGAAAGAATAGCGGATTAATCGGGAGCAGGGCGACTACAACAGTTGACCACTCTCAATGAAAAAATTACTGCATATACATTTCCGCAACAATTATCCCATCATTCCCATTCATAATTGGGATGCACCTATCTGCAAATGGAAATATCTAAACCACTAAGTTCGTAGCCATTTAATAAAAGATCTAAATAGTTTCCGAAGTCCAGTAAATTTATCTCATTGCCAGTAATGAATTATTAATCATCAAATTTATTCCTAATGTAAAGTATAACGACCACTTAATATTACACCTCACCTGTACTCTTAAGAAGGGGCAAATGCAAAAACGGTATCATTCCACGTTTTGATCAACCACTCCCCTATATGTCCCGAAAATTCTAACCACATAAAATGAACACTAGGAAGTAATGTCCGACTACGGACCAATGCAATAAGGACTAGTGAGGGATTAAGGGCCCTTAAGGCACATACCTTAGGAGTGTTATAAAACTATCCTCAATATACAGTCCAGTGTTAACTTTCTTATCATAAAAATTTTGAGTTGGAAAACTACCTACAAACTACCAGTAATACCGCAATTCAAAGCTTCTCTAAAAGACCCCAAGAGCTAGGGAAAACCTCTTAGAGAAACCACTACGATAAAAAAGAAACATCAGAAGTCCCGTGTTTCCACCGAGGACAGGCCAAATGAAACCAAGTATTTATAATGCAGTCCCACGTGTTATTCAATTCAGAGTTTCAACAGTAACAATTGAGTACGTTGCTCTATTTCCCCCTAAAAAGCGAAGGATTAACGAATTTGGCGAAGATCACACGAGAACATTCGAGCGGAAACGACCAAAGGCCCGAGACGACATAAATCTCACCATAAGCGTGAGTCACAAACGAGTCCACGACAATACGTTTTACGAAATTGGACTTTATCGGCTCCTAAAAAAGAGAGATAAAAAACGAAGCGATAAACGAAGACAATACTAGTTTAGCAGGAGCCGATGACCAGACTCAGATAAAGGGCGGCAAAGACGTTCTTCATCCTCGCTTCGGAGCCGTTCGTCTGTTTCCATGCATTATTCAGCGAATCGCCGGGGGAATGGAAGAGCGACAGAGACGAAGAGAAATGTGGGGTGTGTGCTCCTTAATCCCGAGCAATTAACACACAAAAGCAAGAGGGGCCTCCCGAAGCTGGAGCGTGAGAACTGGGTCCGATGCAAATGCCGCCCAAGATGCGCGGTGGGCAGGATCCTACTTTCGAAAGACAGGAAAAAGCCCGAAAACGACGTTCGCTAACGCGGACGACGGATCAGAGAGGTTCTACACTGCGGAAGGAGATATAAGTGTCAACTGGGAGACAGCAGAAATTGGCCCAAATAACTTCGCGACACTTTCAAACACCATGTCTGAATATATTTAAGAGTAATTAATAAAAACGATAGCTAAGTAAAATCCACACCATAATTTAATACGGACCATGACTTAGCACTCCATGGATAATAGTGAAGAACCTTGATAATGGTCAATGATAACAGAAAATGAATTTCTGAAACCAAAGTCGGAAATGAATTTAATTGCAGATAATTATTGTCTATTTTATTAATTATGACTTTGTTCCGCAAAGTCAACCCTTAATCAGAGTCTTAATTTTCGCGGGATCAACTCCATAGTCAACACATTGCAAAACTCATAACCTTATGTTACCATATCGATATATACATATATACATCCATCAATAAGCCTACGGGTTTAGGCCCTACTCTACATAACCAAACATCTTCAATGAACAATTACCTATCACCAGACACACTGAGGATGATATTCCAAAATAATTCGTTAAAACTGAAATGCGCAGCTTGCCCTAAGGAATGGGTGCGGACTACAGTATAGCGCGAGAGACTTCAAATTGAAGCCCAGATCATTATCCTGGAGAGTATTTTGCGATATAATTTGTTGGTAGCGGTTAGAGTTAGGCCAATATTCGGCTGCATAAAGAACTATAATACAGTTTGATAAAACGTTGTACAATAACTCGAACTGAGAGAAAGAAAATGTACAACTGAGAAGACAGGGGAAATATGAGAATAATAAATCAGACACAATGACTCTAAAGGGAGTAATTTAAAGGAAAATATAAGCGGAATGAAGCAGGGACATAATGAAAGAATTTCAACAAGAGGAGAGAGGCGGAGAAAGGCATACGTTTTAACTCAAGGGGGTGTGATGATGTAGCCGGAGGGGAAGAAATGAAGGCAGCCACATTTCTGCATTAAACAAATGGCCAGAATTTTCGCGGATTTTCCGTTCCATCCTGAAGAGGCATCTACGCTGAGCATCCTGGAGAGCTAAAACTCGACGATGACCGGAATGGAAGCCAGTTCGCAATTTTAAATTTTCGGAAAATTACCATTCACAAACAAAACCGTCGGCAAACGGCAAGCCACACTAGTCCAGGGTCAGAGTTATTCCAAGAATTTGTGAGCTTGCCCGTTCAAAGACTCCCTTTTTCCTCTCTTTCCACTTCCCCGGGTTTTTCTTGCCCCCCACTGGAAACACAAAAGCGCCGAGGAGGAGACGGACGAACTAGGATTCGTCTCCGTCCTCGGCGGGTCGAGCGGCCTCTGTCGGAAAGATCTTTAACACGGGAGGAGAGCGGGACGGGGGGAGAAGGCATGGTCGGCGTCGGAAAAAAAATCGGGTCACCCTTGAACCCATGAACACACTCACAAGAGGCACCGCTGTGCACACTCGAAGAACAAAAACAGCCACGCTTCCACGAGTGGCAGAGTAGATGCATGGGAAGTTGCCGACGGCGAGGAAAAAAAAAGAATACGGCAGGACACGGTGAAAAAAACACCACGGTGCATCGATTAAGCATAACGCTTATTTACGCTTGGCCTGATCCGGAAGGACCCTCGAAAAACGGACGAATGTTGAACGATATCTTATTTCTCCCAGCCTCAAGACTGAAATTGGCACTGCGACACAAATGTCACAATGTAAAGGCGTGTTTACACGCTGCTTGTACCCGCGCAAGTACGTAGCTGGCCGGATGCAGGCCCTAAGTTAAAACAGGGGCTATTTTATGGCCACGCGTTCATGCATTTGCGCAATTGTTGGGTGTTTACGTGGTGCAACTTTCATAGTGAATGGGCTAGCTCATCCCAAAGAAAACGATGAGCAAGACGTCCCAGAAACTTCTACAATCAAACTTCACATCGATCATCAATGAGCAAGCCTATTGATTGAGAATGAAGCCATGATCGCGGCCGTCAGTCTTCAAAGCAACCAACAGATCACGAGTTCGAATGCTGAGATAAAAGCTAAGGATTTGGGTCACCTTTCATCAAAAACCTAAAGCTAAATATTCAATCCCAAGGCTGTGTTAAACCTTTTGCTAAGTGTTAATTTAGGTAAGCCAACTGATCACTTTTGTCTGTCGGTCTGCATTAAAAGTATGCATCACCTATACTAATAATGAAATGGGAACAGGGATTACTTTATTCAGGATGATGAAAGATTAGCAACGATTTACTCGTAAAACTTCAGTAAGCCAAATTCCGTTTCATTGCAAATGTAAATGTCTGGCTAAATTCTATTGTAAGACGAAACAGCATCATTTGGTATATGCATAAAAAATAGGCAAATTGCCGACTGTATCTAAATCCAAGACTGGTATTCTCACAATTACACCTAAATCCAAGACTGGTACTCTCACTCTCCAACACGACGCATCTTGCGAAGAAATCAAAATCTGAAAATAAGATTAAAATTAGCACCCCTCCCGCTTCAACAATTTGTTAGCGGAATGAGGAGAACAAAAGTTAAAAACCTACAACTTGGTACTTGGCAGCAGTACAGCTACATCCACCCCACCTTCGCAATAAACGAAATGTAACTTCGGTGATGATGACATGGCGATGGAGAATTAAGAAAATGAGATCTAAGATTGATGACACTTTACCATCGTGAGGGTAAGGCTCCCGGGAGCGATTGCGGGTTAAAAAAGAAGACCTGTAGCCTGTTCATCTAGAATGCTACATCTCGCATACATCTTAAAAACCACGCGTCATAAACGAAGCCGAATAGGATCGGCTTAGGCAAACTATACAAGAGGACCTACGAAGCGGGCACCCAATCACTCAGCCATAAAAATCGTACGCATGTCGAACATTATGATACGCTTAATGTGCGTACGAGAACTGGCAGGAAATCGCCAATACAGGGAACGCGACGGATGAGGATACCACGAGCATAGGAAGGCAGGGCGAGAACGCTGAGTGGGGGCAGCGGAGGAGTCGAGGAAGAGGGACGGCGATGGGGAGGGGGGGGAGAAGGGGCAAGGGGTCAGGGCGGTTGACTTCCGTTCCAGTCCCCGAAAGGCGACGGGTCGAGAGTGATCGAGACAAGCTGCTCCCTCTGACTGCCCAGGCCTGGGAGGAAAGGATAAGGCGGGGAAAGGAAAAAGGCAACCACTACTATACTACGAGAGGAACTCCCAACTGCGGAGTGACGATCGACGATAACTATTGAGCAAAAGATAAGCTGACAAGCTTGCACTATCTGCAAGAGTAACGACGAGCAAAGGATGACTGGGTCACAAGGTTTCCGGCTATGGTCATTATCGACACCCCAGATTCATAAACTATTGGTAGATGTTCAGCTATTTGGTCGCGCTTCATGAATTCCGAGGCATGGAACATATTCAAGTTCATGCAAACAATTTTTACTTATCATGAGGGAAGTTGCGATTTCTACACTAGAGAAAGGATTTGCTACAAGTATTCCATTCGGAGACGTAACTACCACAACTGACCTAAAAGGAAACTGTATCTTCAATGAATACATATATGTATGCATATACATCGATGAAAACAGAAAAAAATATATATATCCACTTCGTAGTTACTGCTTTAACCACCGAAGGGATCAGCTAATGTTGGCAAACGCCGATTAACATCAATGTAATGGTTAAAGTACGGAAATTTCCTAATTCCTAGAGAGATATAGGAATTCTAGGAACAAATTCTTCATAAATGATGATGTTATATGAATTGAAGCAAACTGCGAGGCGCCTTACGACCACGCATGAGAGACAAAGCACTTAACGGATACAATAATATAAGGGAAACAGGTTTTGCGAGCAGCACAAATTTTACCATAAATGTAACAAAATTATCACAGTAATCATCATAGATATTTCACCATACCACTGACAGGTCCAAGGATGCGCCATACCTATGATTTCGACGACTGTTGACAAGCTTGCCATCGTTTCCTGCACAAATAAAATCATTTCCAACACGGAATTCCTCGTTAAATCTTCTTATCCTGTTCCTACAGTCACACTTTCTATTCTTCTCCAGCCCTATTAGCTAATTTCTTCAATTGTCACTCATTAAAAATACTACTACACTGAAATCAACGTTGCATCCCATGAGTCACTGCAAAGGTTCCTGGAGGGTGAAAAGCTACCATTTTCTCTCAAACGATATAAGGTTACGATACACTGCGACAATTTTCATGATGTGAAAGCAAACTTAGCATCTCAAATAGTTTCCTTGGTGCTTTCTCAGAGATACTGATCCCCAGGACTACTATCCTTCTCAAACTATCGTCACCTGAGCTTGAAGACGGGCTATCTCGAAAATTACATAACGGATTTCAAACAAAAACACATCAAATTAAAACTTGTTTATTTATATTTAGGTTAATAGTAAGGATATTTAAAAAATATTATTTCTGAGCATTTTTACTTGTATTAAGAACGGAAATGTGCACATTTTATTTGGTCCGGGGCGGATATTTCGCATTTGGTGCTTTGTAACAGCAACAAGGAGTGAACTTAGAAAATTAAATTATCAAAATTGATTAGCTAAGGTACTATTTACATATTCTATCATTTCCATGTAATTGATATCATTGTCATACTGGATTACCTCAAAATCCACGCGCCAGCAACATTCTCCATTTGCAGTTCCAGAGTTCATCGTTATGAACCCACTCGTTACATTTCAGTGGAATAAGGAGCATATGTGCTCATTATCGTGTGATATCGACATGTATCTATTTTGGTGTAAAATTGCATGGAAGAGTTCAGTGCATAGGAAGCTCAACCTCATAGGAAAAAACTTCAGCGGGAGAACGAAAATTCCTTCGCCCCGGGTGGCGGCAGTGGCAGAGTTATTTTGCACGGCAAAAGCTGGAAGGAAGATGCCAGGCTTTGGAATGGCTCCCGCAACGGTATTCGAGGCGGAGAGACAGACGGAGGAGGTATGGCGAAGGCGCGCTTGGACGTGGGGACATGAGGGGGAGAGAGATGGAAAGACAGGTCACGGGGTTGAAACGGGAGACCGCGGAGGACCATTCCGGAAAAAACGCAGCCGGACTGAAAAGCAAATGGACCCCACATCCAAAAAGCATCCGACGCTATAATTTGGAGGTCCACCGAAAGGGACTAAATGGATGGAGGCCCCCCTGCCGTTGTCCCTGTGCGACCAAAGTGGCAAGGTCCTCGCCAGGAACATTCTCCGCCTCTCCTTCCTCCCACCTTTCACAAAAAACCTCATTGGACCCAGAAGCACCCTCTCAGTCACACAACCATCACCCGCCCGCCCACAACGGTCCAAAAGAGAGCGAACAGAGGAGGAGGATGGGGCGGGACGCACCTCCGGCTGCCATGGGGACAAGACTGAATGGGAGGGATGTGGCGACGACGGAGGTTGAGGGAACGGTGGTGACAGGGAGTGAGGAGGACCGGAGGGGGGAGGAGGGTGCATTCCATCCCCACCACGTCTCCGGATGCCAGAAGCGGCGGCGGGCGACCACGAGGCAACTCGCCCGGCCCTCTTACTTCGCTTCCTCCCTTAGTAGGCTTGGTCCTCCAGGGGGTGAAGGAGATGGTGGGGGCACGGCCGCCATGAGCGCCGAACCGGCAACACGCACGTGCGTGGGGTAAAGTGGTGCAACCTTTAACGTGGTGTTGGTCGCAGCCAAACACACGCGTAGCATGACGAGAGAATGCACAACAATGACCTCCACCAAACACGCTAAGTCTACACCCCTGCGTTATAATAGTAGATAGTTTGAGGGATACACCTGGCCATTTCCAACTCAAATCACGCAAAATTGGCATTATCGAGTTTTCTGTAAAAAGCCTCATTACTGAAAGGTAATTTTTCCTACACTCATAGTCACTCATAAAAACACAAAACGCCCATTTCCATGCGCAGTAGAAAACAAGCCAATTTACTAACGCATCTTTCAACAATAATTATATTAAAGAAGTGAATGTTTTAGTTTATCACCACACATGATATTATGTCACTCCATAGAGAAAGGTATCTCTTGTAACTAATCTAATTGCGTATAAGACACTTATCGCACTACTTATGGTAATATCTCTAAGAATAAAAACCGATGCAGCCTTCACAATGAATATAGTACGGCTTCGCGCTACAGAGAGACAAAAGTTAGAAAAAAATTGTCGCACACTGGCAACTATTTCCAAATGATGCGAAAAGCATTCTGTTATTTCCGACAAACTGCCGCAGATTTATTCTTGAGAGCAAATTCAGGGCAATAAGAACACAGGGGCGTTATTCAGTATGAACTCGAAACTATCGAACCTCTGTTAAATTCGGAGTATATAATGCCAAAACCCCAGATAATTCTTAACTTACGAAAGTTCCAATTGTAAATTTCCGTGACTGTGAGGCCTAGGTCTCGTCACAATGGAGTTCCCGAGACCATACAGAAAAAATCCCCAGAAAAGACAGAGACCATTATAGCTGCCAATGAAACTTTATAATTAGTTTGTTGATATTGCAATTATTCAGTAGATTTCCCCCCAAGGGTATGTTTATTGATTTTTACGCAGTACTGATGGCATTCCACAAATGCTTATTGTATAACTCTAGTCGTCAATTAGTCAATTCATTAACTGACGCATGCTAGTGAAAACTCACCCTTGGCCACACATCCTTGAGGAGGTCTACAGCGTAGATGACGAATAGATGTATATATAGCAACACTATTTGCGTCCTAATCCTTCACGTCTATCCCAGTCACATAAAACGACCGGTAAAATATAAATTTGTTAACAAAATTATACACTCTCACCAAATTCACTCATTTCAAACGAATCAATTCTGCCATAAAGAGTTCGAACCCTCGAAACTCCATCGCGTCTCATTCGTGCGGAGGCATATTTTTTTCACCCAACAAATTCCTTGAAACAGAACACCCGACACCCAACAGAAAGCTTGCTTGCCCGACGAGAAAAACACCTTGAAAATGGCACCGAAACCATGGTCAGTTTTTTGCAAATAAATGTGTGGAATTAACTAAGTATTTTAATTCTTAGCCATGTTTAAAGCAAGCAATATCCATCAAGAGACGCCAGAGATCTTCTTAAACAGAATGGGTCAGATAGAATCAAGGAGATCGCTGGATCGTTCTACAAAGCCCCAGAGCCAAATAACAGCGATGCGCATTAGAAGCAACGCTCGCAGAGAGTCGGTGAGGCAACGACCTCTGCCCATAAGACTAGGAATGATAGCAATGATAGCAAGGGAGTTAGCGGGCGAAACGGAAGGCGAAATAATTTATCAGTCTCTCCAAGGACGAATGCAGGGGCCACTCATCAGAGAAGGGCCCTCGATTACCATTTTCCGTGAGAAAGTATGCGGATAGGGCGGCTAAGCGGTAGGGCTCGTAGTAACCTCACCCCTCCCCCACGATGAGCCTCGAATTCCAGATTAAATCGCAGATTAAATCTGATGGCGCCAGAAAATGATGTAAGTCCGAGTATCGACTGAGACGATCACACCACGTCTCGCTGTAATGCTGACCTACCAGGAATTTGATTCGACGGAAAGAGACGTGGAGCCACGGATGAGGATGAAAATCTCATCATTATACAACCTAAACAAATAACGACTTGATTCTCGCCGAAATCTCTCTGGAATCACTATCCCTTACCCCACACAAGAATTTAGCAGCGATTTCCCTTGATATTTGTGGCAAGTTCAGCAAAATCGACGATCTGTTTATAAATTTGTATGCTCAATTTATAACAAATAATTTTAAATTATTGCTCACGTCCAACTTTGCTTCGGCATGCTTAACTTGTTTATGATAATCTGATTTTGACAAATTTAATAATTTTTATTATAAAATTTGTACCACACATTTAACAGCTTTACAGCAACATCCGGTAAAATTTTTTGTAGAATAATAACATTTCCCACCTCAAAAGCGCTTAAATATAACCCCCTGCCTTCCCTTCCAAAAGTTAGTTGTTCTCTTCACCCATCCAACACCACGTTACTATTACAACAATTAATAAATAAACATTATACAAACAATTGTACCTGACGATGTATTTAAGGTATGAAACGCGTAGCTAAAATTCAATAATTGTAAAAAGTGCAAAATATTCTTTGCAAAATGAATATTAATTTCACATTCTTTTACGAAGTGACGCTGATGTTGCAAAGTTTAAAATTTAAGATGCCTGTGGAAATCTTAAGTCAATTATACGGAAGATAATTAAATGTATACCAATCTATTAACTTACTTAAAGTAAAGATGAGGAAATAGATGACGGTATGGACAGATGGTCACGGTTCAAGGCGCAAAAGAGCCATCGCCCGCCAATGCGAGGGTCGCTCTCGCTACCTAGACAAAAAAAGGCTTCCCTATTCACCTAGGGTTAGGATGTTGACGAAAGTAGTATTTGAATTGGATTATAAATATTACAATATTAACTTCAAGCTCCACACAGCCGCTGAAATTAAAATTCGAGCATGATCTCAAAGATGACTAGCGGTACATCACGCTCAAACTACCATAAACATTTTCAAAAGAAACAGAAGTCAGCATTTTCACCGCACAACACATCCGAGACAACCCCCTGGACGATCTCTACCGACACGCCAACCATCACACAGTGCACCGAGCCACTCCACTCTCCAACCACCACGGTCGTTGGAGAGTGGAGCACCGTACGGCCCCAACGCACGCACGGAGAAGGGGACTCTACACCTCTTGCACCTCACCACCCGAAAACTCTTCCTTCTGCATCCGCTAAACTCGATCGATCACCTGGCGTTAACGTAATTTCGCGGTGAGGCGGGACGGAAAGGCGGACGTGAACAGCGGAGGAAGCAGTAGTGTAAAAAAAAAGAAAGAGAGAAGGAAGACACGGACCGTTGGAGGCGGGATGGGAATTACTAGTTCGCAATCATCCGCGAACAACGGCCGGTAGGTAGGAGGAGGAGGAGCCGAGAGGGAGTGAGAGGGAGGTAAAAGGAGGAACGGCCAGCCAGCCGGCGGAGTCAAACGCATTGTGCTACCGACTCCAATCAACAGAATGGGCAGATGAGCGTCAGCCAGCGCTTATACACTTGGGAGGAGAGAGTAGAGAGTGAATGTGGCTAAAGGACTTGCACAGTACAGCCCGTAGGTCACTCGGCTCATCCGTGGGCCATGGAAGAGATACGAAGCCATTGCGGTTACGAGGTAATTCAACTCAATTCAACTATGCAAATTCCGCCAACCACGAACGATATCTACCTCCATCCCTCAAAATTCACCGTTTAAACCAAATCGTTTCGACTCTTCCACCTTCTTCAGAACAATTCAACTTGCGTGATTTGCGGCTAAAGCTTTTATCCTTTCAATCAACAATTTTCTCGAGGGATTTAATTCTGAAAAATGTACCGTTTCTAAATGCCCGCAGTAACAACTTTTACGCTTCCAAGTACCAGTTTTCTCGGGGGACTCAAAAAAGGGCACGGACAAAGTCGATCATTGCGGCGGAGCCGTCAAAATTGAACATCGACTTTCGTCGATCATCGATGCGAAAGGGATACACAATCTAGGAGACGAAAGGCGCCGCAAGCATACAATAGGATGCAATGCTAACTGAATAAATGGGTACTCCTCAGGTTCCACCTTATTTGTACTCAAGTATTAACAGCGATAATCCATTGCTACACGTTCCGCAGGCTGCATGGCAGGACCTATACGCATTTTACATTAAAATAGCCTGTCTTAAAACGAGCAAACAACAAATAAACAAGCTCAAATTGTAATTCACTGGCTGAACGCATTCGAAATCTTTAACCAACAGTTAGAATCATTTAAAATTATGAGTACACACGGGTAGGCATTATTGTTCCGTGTCGCAGACGGTGGACATATCACGACAAACTACGACTCATGAAAAATTTTCAAACCAACGGTATGTGCACGTTAAACCAATTTAAGTGCACAAACAACAGATTAAAGGACGCGAAAAAAGGTACACTAATAACTACTTAGAAAAATAAGCCAAGAGGAAGAGGTGAGCATTTTCCCAAAGAAACATGATGACTCAAACCTAAAAAAAGATCAGTTATGATAAGGAATTAACAAAACTTTGTTTTTTCGTAGAATATATATCAGACGACCAGTTCGTCGAATAGTCGACATCATCAGGTCTTAAAATACAGGACATCAGATCACTCGATGATGTCGACTAATCCGCGATAACGGTCGTCCAATAAATATTCTATGTAAAACTAACAAAGTTTTGTTAATTCCCGAGCATTATGGAAAAGTTTGATAAAGTCAAGGCTGAAACTATTGAAATTGAAAAGATCAGTTTCTACAGTTTTCCGCGACTGCAAATTTTACCTTTCCAATCACCTATTTCTCGGGGATTTTATTCCATGACAAGTTGGCATAGGACTAGAAAACGACGTAAGGTAGCAGGAGCGATTTTTGCCTAGGAACGCTCCTTGACTCTATACCATGACCTTACGATGAAAGAAATTTCATTTGAGTGTGAAGTAAAGTTTTTGAAGCTAAAAGTCATACTTCCTCAGAAATTTGAGACCTGATATATCCACGAGTGGGAAATGGACCTCACTGGATCAAATCTGATGATGCTCGTTACTTTCAATTGCCCCAACTCATGTAGCACGAAATTGCGGCCAAGGCGCATCCAGTAAGTAATTACCGACACACAATCTTAAATAAAACAAATATTCCTTCTTCCTCATCTGAGTTTAAATAATTTGAGCCGAGAGTTCAATAAAGTTACATACGTAGTTAATTACTGAACATCAAACAAGACCTCCGATGCCTCATTCAGGCAAAGTAAAAACACAAAACAGCCGGTGACAGACAACAGTCCGTGTCTAAAATAGTACTGCTCATTTATTGAAAAC
Organism: Ceriagrion tenellum; assembly: GCA_963169105.1. NCBI lineage: Eukaryota > Metazoa > Arthropoda > Insecta > Odonata > Coenagrionidae > Ceriagrion > Ceriagrion tenellum. The sequence continues at coordinate 87,999,369 of OY720636.1, read as the reverse complement.
AATCAAATTTGGACATGGAAAAGCCAATGTACACGATAATTCCTCAATTTCCACGACTTTTCCACGCTAATATTTGTCATTTCCACGACTTTTCGAAGTTTTCCAGAATTACCACTCCTGTAACAACCCTAATCAAATAAAAGACGCATGGTTATTCAGTAATTGTATTGCAATATTCCGAGTTCTCCCCGCTTTGCATCACTTTTGTGGACGACCGTTTCACCGGCATTCAAGTCGGCATCATCAGGTCCTAACCTGTACAAAACGGTCGTCCGCATAAAATGCTGCAACGCTGAAGAACCCGAAATACAGCTATACACAATCAAACCGCGGAAGCCTTCGAAACAATTTTATTTAGTTATTGGCTCATTTGAAATGAAATGGGTTAATTAAATGGAAATGCCTCAATTACATAGGAGAGGCGCAGGAAGTTGAAGCCACCCGTCACTCAGGACTGCTGCCTTCTGGACAGCCGGTCACTCATCAGGCTCCCCGCGGGCCCCAGGGGAGATGGTTTAGAGTCCCGCGCGCGGGTGGAGGGCAATAATGCAATCGGCGGCGTCCCTCATCCCGGGATGGCATCCAGCCCATCAATTTCGGATTCTCCACCCTTATATACAACTCTCCAGGCGCATTAAGCGACAAAACCTTTTTCTCTACTGCACGCACGATGATTTCCTCCTTTTCACGTCCATCGCAAGGGGACGTTGAACCTCCCTCCCCCTACCGGTATGAATAGAAAAATATCCATCATCTTTCGGATGAGGAAACAACCGAAAATTTTACTCGCACTTCCATCCGAGCGAGCGCAACAGTTGGCCAGCGCTGCAATTCGAGGATGACGATGGATTTATGCGGATATTAAAATGTACCACTTACGTTTACGACCATTCGTGGACGGGAGAAATAAAAACATTTTAAGACCAATATGGCCCATTGGGTAACTCCAAGCGTCACTTTGTGGAAGTAAAATACATGAGGCAAGACGATTTCTTACATTCGCCATAAAATAAAAATTTTCCTCGCAACCTAAATTTAGACTTAGAAGAAATTACTTGGTCTCGGGAAACCCGACAGTGACCTTGATTGTCGAAGCGTAAGTCGAGGAGAATAAAAAACACTGATGAAAAAATGTGTTTCGGGCTTCCACCTCAAAAATTGGGCACAGTAATAGATAGAGAGACGCAATTCCTACAACTCCACAGACGGTAGAGGTGATGCATGAGCGATCTTACACACACGTGTGCAAAGCAGACGCAAATTCACATTGCAATATGTATAAAACAGGATTTAAAACCATCTTATCAACTCGTTGCTGTATAAAAACTTTCTCCAGAGGATGGATTCGAAGTAAGAAACGTCCCTCCAAAGTCCACTAAATCATCAAAACCTTGCGGGGAAATCCCAGAGTGCAATGCGTTATCCCGTCGTAGTAACAAGTAATTTCCACCCCAAAAACGCCAAATCAAGGCATGACGGTGAACTCACAGCGACCACACGCCACAGGTCCAAAATTTATACATAAAAGCAGAGTCAAATTTAAGGTGACAGACCTATAAATTTGACTGTGCTGTGTTAATTTCCCCCATACTGTCCTACCATTGCATACCACCTTCGCTTCTAGTGCAGTCATGTACTGCTTCACACAAGCTATCCTATTCTTATGACTCATAACATTCCTCCTCTTAAGGATCTCTTCCACCACCTATTCACATTTATCCATCTCTTTCTTGATCTGCCTCTTCCTCTCGCATCTTTCTTTCCACTATCGTACACCAGTTTAGTTATGTTTATCAAAGAATAGGAGAGGCAGAACCAAACACAAAACCGAAATGACGCCACAGGAAATATGATCGAGTATTATGGCATAACAGTATTTAAGATAGCATGCACGAGCATTTATGAAATTGACTCTTGATCCACCAAAATCGAGAAGAAACAAAGTGCTCAATGTGCCTCCCTTGGTCGTTTCTTGGCCCCACTTCCAACTAAACGGATAAAATGAAACAAATGACTGATCTTATTTATTCAACATAAAAATTCAGTACAGCAAGACAGAGTGGGGCAACTAAAAAAGGCTCGAATCATGGAATGAAAATTGTCTTAATACATATTTGAGATGAATTCCATTGAGGAATTTGGCTCGGACGCGTGAATCCTTAGAAATCAAAATATCCCACCTCTAGACTCCCGCACGACTCTGCTACGGGTGCAATGGACCGCATTATGTGAACCTTGGGAATCGACCCTTTTTTCCGCTACCTTTCTAAGTCCGTATTGCCTTCAATACACACGCACTATTTACGGTGACCATAGAAAAAAGGCAGGCAACCCAGATAGTCACGAGGGGTTAACGGATTGGATAGCTTCTGAGTAAACATTGCGAGTCATGTAAGCACAGGTCACACTTTCTAGTTTGTTCGCGGGAGATCCATTGACTGTGTTTACTTTCGCCGAACGTTAGAGAGAGAATACGCTTTTCGTTCATCAATAATGAGATTCAAAGCAGCGACATGTAAATGAAAGTCACCTATTCCAACAATACATAAAGTGCGAAATTAGTAACGAAAAAAAAACAAGAGAAAAATTAACAAATTCATTCGGTAAGAGGATTGGGTAGCTTACTAGGCTCGAGTACTCTGCCAGGATCCGTAGGAAAATCTACCAAAATCATATTATCGTCGTAATTTCATACTTTCCAGTAATAACTGGAGCATATTTCAGGATAAATATAAGAGAAAACCAAATGCAGGAGGATGGAATACTCGTATCTCGTTTACGTAGTTGCAATATACATTAGCATAAATTGTATCTTTGGCATTGGTAGCATACCTATAGTGTAGAGCAAGTTCATGAAAGTTACTTGTATACATTATAGTGCATGTTGTTGATAACTCACCCCTGCAAAACACCCTTGAGGTGGTATCAGGGTAATATATAGATGTAGATGAAGTAAACAATCACAAATCACAGGGCAGGTGAGATCTCCAATATCACCATTAGGAGCGCGAAGAGGGTTCTCGGTGACATTTGTTTACGACGAAACCGGCCGTGATTTGACCGCGGGGGGCGGGGGTAGGGGTAGAGATGCCCGAAAGCGGTTCTCCACTCCGGTGCAGCTGCTTCTTCCCCCGAATTGCGACCGGATGCAATGAATCGACGGACATGGACGACCGGAACTTCGTGAAAGGCAGATAAACGCGCCTTTTGGGATGGGGGAGCGATTCAACGTTACTCCGCTCGCTAAGTTCAATCCGGGTACGATTTATCAGAGCAGTGCCCCCATATGCAAAGCCACAAATGCCAAAGTGAGTCTAAAAGAGCTAAGAATACGAGACTTGTTTCTGAAGTAGGTATTTTTTTACATTAAACAAACAGGAGGGCAATTTTTTAAACAAATTAATTTATTACGCGATAGCCTATACCATAATCTACTTTTAACAAAATTTTCTCTTTACAAATATTAAGGCACTTATCACATCAAACAACCGACTTCCGAATTCCATCCTCATAAAAATCTGCCATCTCTGGCAACCACTTAGCCAATCACTACTTCAACGGTCGTTTTCACGTCATCCTCGTAGTCGTGGCGTGACGACTCATTCTGGCAACGTAAAGGGAACAAATATTTTCACCGTATTAACATTCCTTAATTCCCACCCAACAACAGACAATAATAAAAATACTACCTACTCCTGAACTGCTGAAACAATCAGATTTTAACTTGATAGAGCAAATTTCTAGGCTAATATGCAATTCTCAACGATTCTTCCAGGCCCAATTTCAATATCCATGACTATTCCAGGTTTTCCACAACTGCGAAAACACTTCACACAAATCTTTCGGCAAACAGAATTTAGCCGATATAGAACAAATTAAGAACAACAGAATTAATCTTGATAGGAACTTAAAGAAGACGAAAGGGAGGGATAAGGATCAAACAATGAGCAATGAAAACAAAAACTCGACAAATCCAATCAACATCGCACAAAATTCGGGCGACCTGTGCACGGAAAGGCTCATCCCATCCACCCACCAGCCAGCAATGAATAAAAATCCCATTTCAAAATTTCGACAAAAGGAACGGTGAAATTCCATCCGTCTGGAGAGAAAGAGAGAGAACGTGCGCCACACAGCTGCCGCCACACTGCGGAAAAGAAAAGAAAAAAAATAAACGCAGAAAAAAACGCCCGGCGAACGAATCCGCAACGGGGTCGAAAAATTTTGCGCGGCATTAAAATCACGGACTTCCTTTCCCCGAGAATCCTTCGCTCTCGCAAAGAAACTCCCCCTGACAGGAGAGGCACCGACACACCGTGCTAGCTGCCTCTTGCCTCTTTCTCGCCCATCCTCCGGAGACTTGCACAACGCCACGGAAGACGACAGGAAGAGGAGGTTGGGGGATGAAAAAGGGAAAAAAATGAGTATGTATACGGGGTACGAGAAGGAGAAGTGGGCGGAGGGTTGAAAAGTGATGCGGGAAGGGAAACGAGCGAAATGAGAAGAAAGGGAAAGATTGTTGTGAGCAGCGCCTTGAAGGGAAGGGTCGAGGGGGGATGAAGGAGAAGAATCGACGGAAGGAAGGAACCCTTTTTCTCGAAAGAAACGGATACGAGGCGGACGGAAAGAGCCGAGACGGCTGTGCGCGCGATGCGGAGAGAGAAAGGGGATTTCTTTTTTGCGCAATGTGCCTTCCGACGCGAATATACAATAAGGTAGTTAGCACTGAGATATTTCACCAGCCATAGCAGAAAACATATTCCTCTTCATTTTAAAATGTTACCAATAATAAGGCGCATCAAGAAAATATAGTAATATGACAATGATAAGCATCCTATTTTTTGTATTACTAGGGAAAATTTGGACGATGATACTCTTACATTTTGGCTCATTAAGATATGATTTACTCTAAAAAGAAGCCTAGTTTAAACCAACTTATGTACCCGCGAGCGGAATTTCACGCTAACTATAGCGACAAGAAAAGGAGACCATAAATCAGCATCATTCGCAACAAACTTCTCGCGAGATGGCAGTAATCAAAAGGGTCAGAAACGGTCAATAATCTATGAGGTAACAAAACTAAATGAACAAATACAGAACACAAGAGAGGAATTTCTGGGAGACAGTGTAACCATGGCGGTCAGATGATTGCAAAAAAGACAAGCTTATAGTTAACGCATCTTGTTGTTATGTTAAGCAACCACAATCAGATGGCATTCTAAACTAGGGATACTTTTGCTCCAGCAAAAAGACAAGAGGCAATATGTAGAAATTGCCACCTCAAGAAAATACCCTGGAATAGGAATGGAACACCGGACCCTATGCTGTCCTAATTTAAATATGGAGCCTGATTAGCGTAGTGGCCTGTTTAAAGGCCCGGCAAGCCAAAAGTCGTTGGATCGATACTACGAGTATGTAGCCACTTTCGCTCGTGGCAATTCTTATCTATCAGAACAACGTAATCTCGACAGGGATGAGGAGATACCAAAACAAGGAGGAATGTCCACAACTAAGTTATGGAATGGAAAAATGAGGTTATAAGACGTATCGAGGTAAGACATAGAAGTTCAAAAAACAAAAACACACCAGGGTGCAATGATAAAACTTGTAAGGACAGCTCGGCACTATAGCTGGAAAATGCCGAGCTGAATGTGTTCAGGTGATTTCCGCCAAGAATAAATTGCTATTATGAGATTTTTCTCGTGAGAAATTCTTCTAACTTTTCATTTCCCAACTAACTTCCCAGTCGCATAAAGTGCCGTAACACCTAGTAATGGCCGCAACCCATTACGTATCTTGATGGGGATCGTAGAATTGGGTTACGCATCAATAAAATTAAAATGCGTAGATATATGCTAACCAATTACATACTGGTGGGAATTTACTAGGCCTTAACACTTGATATATGAAAATAAAAATGAAATACTCCGCAAATGCGCGAGAAAATACTTCTAGCTAAAAGTTTTTGACAACAACGGAGAGGTTATCTTTATTCGGACGATCTAACGGTATCGGAGGGTTAAAAGGGGAGGTGGTGAAAAAAAGTGATTTCTTATAAGCGCAGGCAACTATGCCCAATTACGATTTCTTCCTTTATCTCAGCAGACGTCCTTCAGTGATATCTAAAAAAAACAGCGTTATAAATTCCATTTTTTCTGGACAAATACCATTACACATGTCCTATTTCACGATATTACAACACCTTAAAAACAGAATTCAGGGATAGTTTATCGGCAAACTTAGTTTCACATAAAACGATCGTTCGGTATTTTATTCATTTATTTTCCATTACCACCGAAAAGTCTAAAACATAGGGGCACAGAACAAATAACGAAGGGCGAATACACACAACCATCCCCTAGAGTGAAAAATCCCCCAGAACAAGACTCGCGAACACGCAAACCAATAGTTAAATAAATTAGGAGTTACCTCCACTAGTGCCGGGTGTAGTGAGTAGCACTTGCCAACAAACAAAATGGCCCCTACTCTAAATCCTGAGCCCGCGTTCATCTAATTTCTGCACGTCAAACTGTCCAATAAAATGCCACCTATTTCATGGCCTTCAGACCGATTTCCAGCAATACTATCACAGAGCGTTCCACATTTGATCAACACTTAGGGACTTCTGGATACTGCTGTTGGCAAACTATTTCCATGACAGCTCACATCTATAACGCGCGAGTAAACATTTTCCAACAACTCGGTAAATTGAAGTAAGTTAACTCTAGGGATTGATAACTGCATACTTAAATACTCCTATATTTGCAATTTGTACACAGCATATCACTGAATTAATTTTCCAGCAGCGTTTGGCAACGTCGCGCCAAACGCCAAATGGAGATTTACCAGGACACAAATCTCCGTATGAGTTCAAGCTCTAAACTACATGTGGAACGTTCCACGGTTGCGTCTCTCCTCATCAATCCACTCTGCCATACACAAACAAAATTCGCCCCGAGCTGACGGAGAACACTCAAACCGGCAGCAGCAACTCCACAGCGTACTCAAAGGCAAGCGAGTCGAGCCACGAGAAAGAGACCCCTCAAGGTGAAATCCACCGCGTTCACGGATTAATGACTGCGGGCCGGAAACTTCTCCCTCCCCCCGTTTCCCTCCTCGCCCCGAAAACACACCCACCGCCACGCCAAGCCATCCTCTACCCTTTACTCCCTCCCTCCTTTTCATCCCCTCCCTCGAAGGCAACCCATTCCAACGTCCCCGCACACAGGTCTGCCTACCATTTTTTTTCCTCCACATTGTTTTTGCCGGGAGGAGGATCAGAAGAAGCGGAGGGGGGGGGAGGATGAAAGGAGAGGAAGTGCAAAGCGGAGAGCGGAATTGTGGGAGGAGGAGGATGGGCAAGGCGGAGGGGAACGAGGAATGAAGAGGAGGGTGTACGTGTACAACTGAGAGAGAAATGGATGGTTACTTGATCATTTGGGCGGCGACCGATTTGCAAAGACATTTGCACCATTAATGACAGGTGGTCTGGATGGTAAATGGGAGAATAAAAGGAGTATGGTGGGAAACGCGAGGCTGGTATTAGCCTCCTCTTCAGTAGGTTCGGTATTTCGCTATAAAATACATCTTCAGGCCGATGGGATTTCCATCGCTACGGTATCACGCACGTAGAATTGACATTCGCATTCTCTAAACAGCATCCACTCTCCTTAACTCTCTATGCACCGATATTTTCGTCCACCATTTGCAGTCACTTCACATGTTACCCCAATCGTGGGAGAATCGGGAACAAAAAGTTACTAATAAGAGACATTATAGTTGCCAAACTGAACAATTGCTGTCACAAAGGCAAAGAGACGTAAAGAAACAGAGACAAAAAGAAAAATTCTTCGACATGTTACCTCTAGGTCACTCAGCGTGATGGAGGGCTAAATAAGAACATCACGTAATACAGGACTCGTCACGCCCTCAACACTGAATCCAAGCTGAGATTGTATTTACAAAATCAAACACTTCGCCAAAGCCATTCACATTCCGGGACCTTAAGATTGGAAGCCAGTATACACTCACCAAAATTTTAAACATCGCTCTAATTCTTTTATCACTTGACTGAGCCACCCAACTTCCAACTGCTTTTTCCCCTATCCTCATTTTAACCTATCCTTTTACCACCATTGCCATTGAAACTTAAAGTAATCATCCAATGTTTATCCACCAGGCCTGGCATTAATTAATTCCTCCCCACCTTTTCTACCGAGAGAGATAGATCTGAAGGAAGTCATCGAGGGAAAAACTGGGCAAGGAGAAGAAACGGAGTAGGGGCAAGGCTAAGGAGTAACAGAAATTAAGATAGAGGAACTGGAAAAGAAATAGAGGACCAAGTTTATATTTTCTCTTTGAATTTCTATACTCTCTTGACTTTTTAGCCAGATTAAGGTGATGAAAAGCTAAAATTTCGGTTTAAAAAAAATCAGTACGCCCAAGAAACCCGCCTTACTACTGAAAGAGACAGAAGACCGGTGGGACACCTATGTGACAAAGAAAGAAGGCCCCGAAGGCATAAAAATATATACATAAACGTCCCATAAGAGTCGCCCCCGTCAAGTCATAGGTGTATATCTCGAACTCATGAAGTCAAGAGTGACTCTAAAAACACCTTTAAATCGAGAAACACAACCTTACGGACACAATAGATCTTACAAACCGCCTCAGACTGGAACATTTAGAGAACCATAAACTGGTTCTCAGACGAAAAGAAATGCCTGGAAATCCAGTTTAGAGAAAGACTAGGAATGCAAAAGAGAAGTCAAAACTAAAAAAAAGAAACGTTAGATTGTTAACTGGTTGGTAATGAATTTGTGTCCTCTCAACACCCTCAGAAAGCTTGCAATGAAGAAAAATATGAAGCAAATGTCAACAGGTTACTACCCAGCAACAAAAGGCAAAAAAAATCGCCAACGCGTCGCAGGCCGGTACATACTTACGTGATGGTAGTAACTTACTAATGCCTATACTGCCGCTTTTGCTATAATTTCAAAACCTGATCGCAAAAAGCAGTATGAAAAGATACCAAAACAACCCACAATAGTTAAACGAGTCTGGGTCGCAAAAACCACGCGATTCGTATGATGTCCCAGCACCGCACAGCTAGAGACGAATAGCAATAACACAAATCGAAATCATGCAAATTTATTTCCCATCGAAAAATATTGATAGCGGAGAAATGTCGCCAAATATGAGACTCTATTCCGATGGAGAGTAGCATTGTTTCGAAAATAAATCAACAGCAGATCAAAAAAGAAGCCCTTTACACCAATCGTTCGAGTACAAAATTGTAGGGAACTCACAGCGAAGAATATTATTATTCGCCTGGACTTATCGTGCCAAGTGCACGGCTGGTAGTTCCCCGAGCGCCCACTTCTACGGAGAGTTTCAATTGTATGGTCACTTAGCGGGTGGCTCCCAGTTAGATTTCTGCGTGGTAGCCAGGGCACAGTCCTTTTGAGGCCGAGTGCAAGTATATGGACCGGCCAAAAGGGCAAACAACGACGAGAACTATTGATGAACTAGGGAGTGTTACAATGTGCGGCAGAAATAGTGGAGAAATGGACAGCAAGTACACGGTCAGTCAACCTGGTGGAATATCGCAGGGAGAATGGAAAAAGAGAATAGAGGAAAAGGAATAGAGTGGACGAGTTGGCAGAGAGAGAGGGAGAGAAAGGGGATGATGTAAGTGAGAGAGAGAGGCAGGAGGAGGGGGGGTGAGGGGACGGCAGATGGGAGCGTGGAGAACAGGAGGGGGATGGAAGGGAGGAGTGGAGACTGGAAAATGTGGGAGGGGGGAGGGACGATTATAAGGCCAGCTGAGGGTGAAGGAAGGAGGGAAAGAGGGTAGCAGGGAGGTTGAAAGAGAGAAGAGGTATGGGGGATGAGGGAGGAGGTAGGCAGGGAGTATTAAGAGGGAGCAGAGAGAGCGCCAATGGCCCCAGACTGCACGGGTGAATGGAACGAGAGTTGAAGGGAGGACAATGGATCGCCATCAGCTGTGCCTACCACGCGCCTCTGTGTGTGTTTGGTCTAAGAGCTGGGGAGGTGTAAAATGAAAGGGGAGAGACAAACCAGACGCCTCACGACCCGCATGCATACATATATATATATGGGTAAATACATGCATGTCAGCATCAATATGCCGGGGAGGAAAAATATACGTATATATACATGCCTACCCAAAGGCAGCAAAAGTAGACGTCATACTCTGACTTGGAAAGTATACATCTCCCAAAACACAGAAAAGGTATACTCTACCGACAGCCACCAATACCTTGTCCACATCCCAACCAGGGAAAATCCTTATCCTCTCCACTTCCTCGAATAACCTATTTCCGTACTAAGAATAAGGACTCGGTCGCAATCAAGGCCGCGCCACATTCAGCATCAGACGCAACATACGTGCGGCGGGATGGACGTTACCAAAATTGCCATAAAACCAGAGAACAATAGATAAGCAATCTGGACTTAATAAATAATAATAACAGAGCACGCGAATTCAAGTTCGTTAACTAGGGTGCTCAGCTTGACGTTAAAGGACAGGTAATATGGGGTTAATAAGAACTTACTGGAGGATGAAAGCACTAAAAGCATGACAATCTATTATTATTACAAAAATGACCAAATAATAGCAAACCAATGCTTGAGCAATTCGAATAATAATAAGTTTGGATTAATTTAGAATATTTATATCACTCGAGACAAACACTAAGCAAGATATACTATACCTAATATGTGTTTATATGAAAGAACATTCGTGCACCTTAGACCCTAAAGCATATAACTTCTAGCCACATATCATTGTAAATGTTAACATCAGCCAGGTAGTCTACAAAGTGACCATAAAATGGTTCCTATACCAAGATAAAGTAAATACATTACTGTGTTGAGTATTATTTAGTAATATTATAAAGTATTTGCTCTCTTCAGTCGTAGTAGTTTTTATTTTTCCATACGTGAGTTCTTTCTCTTATTATGTAATACCTTTATATCCACTTAATGAAAAAAAAAGCATGTTCAGCTTATGCGTAAATTTGAACCAGAGACGGAAAAGGAGTCAACAAACGGGTCTCCTCAGTTTCCACTTAAAATAGATTCATAATAAGTATGTTAACTCTACGCATGAATGTATCTTGCACTAAACAGTGCTTACTTAAGGAGCGAAAACTTTCAGTCGCTTTTCTGTCGGCCAGTGATACGTTCCCCGGAATGAAATGATAAAGAGAGGGAGAGATTAAGGATTCTGCCGCAATCAAGGCCCGTGCCAGACTAGCATAAACGAAAGAGGATTGGAGGGAGTGTAACGTCCTCATTCGACTCCATTGAGTCGTCTGCCAAGGGTTGGACGGGTAAAGCGGCAACACGCTGAAGAAGAGAGACGGACGAAACTCGCATGCACGGTTCCTTGCCAGAACGATGACAAATAACGCTTGGATTTGATCCAATATCTCAGTCACACGGAAAGGAAGGCGGGGTGGGGATTGTCGCTGGAGAATATACAGCCGGTGCACGCTTCTACCGCCGCTATGGCCGACGACCGCTATCAATTACTCCTGGAAGCGTGAAATCAGAGAAAACGACGATTACCCGACCTTTGACACGAGTGAAAATGCTCATGGACGCGCGCTCGACGAAAAATTGGAAAGAGCGGACTGACTGATGGCCCGCGCCACCGTGAGATCATATGCCTGGAACAATCCGCATTCTTCGGTTAAGAAAGACAAAAAATAACTATGGCAGTAAAATTTCACGAGACGAACAAAATCTTACGGGGCGACACGACCGTAAAACATTACCCAGTTCACCACGTAAATCGTCTTCAACGATTTTTACTTAAACATGTCATTTTGCGATGAAAAAACAAAAGTCTACGCTACGTCATTTAATTAGCATCTCTAATGTTATGCCTACCTGAGGCAGATAGAACATATTTATTTAGGTAATTCTGTGCTTTTTGTTAATTTTACGTTGCATCGGAGACTTTCGACCGTCTCGGATGAAGAAAGCGTTTTTGAAAGGGGCGCGGACAAAGTCGATCATTGCGGCGGAGCCGTAAAAATTGAAATTCGACTTTCGTCGATCATCGATGCGAAAGGGATACACAATCTAGGAGACGAAAGGTGCCGCAAGCATACAATAGGATGCAATGCTAACTGAATAAATGGGTACTCCTCAGGTTCCACCTTATTTGTACTCAAGTATTAACAGCGATAATCCATTGCTACACGTTCCGCAGGCTGCATGGCAGGACCTATACGCATTTTACATTAAAATAGCCTGTCTTAAAACGAGCAAACAACAAATAAATAAGCTCAAATTGTAATTCACTGGCTGAACGCATTCGAAATCTTAAACCAACAGAATCATTTAAAATTATGAGTACACACGGGTAGGCATTATTGTTCCGTGTCGCAGACGGTGGACATATCACGACAAACTACGACTCATAAAAAAATTTTCAAACCAACGGTATGTGAACGTTAAACCAATTTAAGTGCATACACAACAGCTAAAAGGACGAGAAAAAAGTAACACTAATAATTACTTAGAAAAGTAAGCTAAGAGGAAGATGTGAGCATTTTCGCAAAGAAATATGATAAAATCCATTCGTCCCCTCAGTTCAGTAGAGTTAAAAAGCATTACGCAGTAAACGGAAGATTTTTTATAAGAGTCATTGTTTCTAAGAGCAATCCTTAGGATTCCAGAGAGTAGGAAAAATTATCAATTCATTGGCAAATTCAACAAACGCACGCCACACTTTCCAGTTCATATGCAATTAGACACAATTATTACTGCAATAGCGGCGAGATAACAAATATTAGATATCGGCCAACAGGAATGCACTAAAAATAAATAAAAACCTTAGAAATGTCTTTCAGGTTCTTGAGGTAGCCTTTATGGACGCGATTTTGAGGGGATTTGAACACATAAGACGTTTCACCGGACAAAAAAGGGCCTACCGTCAAAGAGGCGAAACGTCCACCGCACATCACAACCGAGAGAACAAGACTCTTTGCCTCAAGATAGTTTCCAAGGGCCTGTATGGGAATGAGATAGTGAAACTAATCACGAAAAATTTCAGGGCTTGAAAGTGAAAATTGCAGATCATTTACTCCATCCTCTGAATCTACATTGAATTCAAATTCATTATAAATTGAACACAAACTTTGGTGGGCTTCTGCCATTCTATATCTGGAGGATTGTGACATCGTGAATCACAAAAGGATAGATAAGGCCAGTGATACTTATTTACAGGTAATCAGTCTATAACTAAGTGTATTTGTTTGACACGCATAATGCAACTGTAAGCTGAAATAAAATCAAATGATATGATGAACTAAATAGAAAATCGACTGAATTCATACGGAAGTAATTTTTTCAGCAACGGATTGAAACCTCCATCACAGCAAGTAACTGAGAAAACATTCCTTTCACAATCACCCTAAGACCAGTCTTCGCAAGAGAAGGGGAAATTAATGGTACATCGAATCTTCAGGACTTGCAATCAATTACTAATTACTTAGACTTAGCTTTCCCGATAAGAAATTGCGTGATTTTTTTAATTTATCAGTTAGTTATTTCTGTTAGTCAAAGAAAACTGAACTTTAAATGATCACTTATTTGATGCCGTATTTTTGCATGCCATTTACATCTCAAACACCCATGAATTGCTAATTGCACGCTATCCCACTCCTAAATATTCCTTTTACACCAAATTCACCCATGACTTCCTTGGTTTCCTACCTCTCACACCACTCTACAATCATGCATCTACTTCGTTAGTGGACTCAATTATCTCATCGTGGCCAAACCAACGAAGCACTCTCCTTTCATACATATCCATGACATTTCATTTAATTATGATATGATCCAGCAATTAAAGTCATTCATCTAGAATATATTATTAAGCCTTCGCTGATACAAAATATAAACACCCATACTCGGACGCTTAAGACCGATTCACCGCGCTAGAATGGAAGAAAATCTTATCGATACTACACGCAGAAATAAACAACGGTGGCCTTGAAACTGATCAGCTACCCATCAACACCTCTCCTTCCCCATACGATGCATATGCGACCAAAACTTTTTTCCCCAGAGAAGAGCACTGTCCCACTTATCGATAACGGCTAACGTAATCCGACTGAACAGGCTCGACGAAAGGCCACGTGCATTCCAATGCTTTACGGTTTCCCAACTTGGCTCAAAACAATGCGCGCCCGGAACCCTTAAAAGAATCATAAGAATCCTCGGGGGTGGTAACTTTCACTGGAGACTTTCACGAGATCACAGACCAACGACTGCTACTACTCGTAACAATAACCGCAATGGACGTGATTGGCGATGATATGTACTTGCCATCCCCATCTACATGCTTAGTTCCCAGAATCGAGAAAAACTACACGGGCGATATCACCTACCTTATGGACATAGCATACAAATCTCTCAAAAAAACCATAAAAGCAATGAATGTATGGTTGACGAAATTAATACCGTGATGTCTTCTCTTAGTTTACACTTCAATGACGACACCAGACGTAAATTTCTCACCAAGAATTTTGAAAGTCTGGCCAATGTGGAACCAAGACCCACGAACCCAGGTTTGAGAACGAGGACTCAACCATTGTGTTCGACAAAACCCTGAATCTACATAATGTCCAGCAGGCCACATCAAAGATGCGTGGACGGGGGTAAGCTCTCACCAACATGCAGTAAACTATATCTCAGATATAATTACGATACTACGTCCAATAATGCACTACCACCTGTTAAGGTAGTTTGAGCGAGATAGTTCCCTAGTCATAATGGAGATCATATTCGAATTGTACGTTTTAAGCAGTCGTAGGAAGCATGAATTAAATGCTAAATTATGAATAATGTAATAATATACTTGTATATGACAGACATTCTATGTAATCAAATAAACATCTAAATAAGTGTTTAGCTTGACTTTTTTTTACGCGGTACGATTAAAACTTCTTCACAAAGGAAGGTTTTCGGTGATCCTGAAAAAATAAGTGCGGTGACAATATGATTTATTTTCAAAAATACCCGAGAAAACATACAAGTGTTAGTTTTTTGACGAGATCTAGGTGTTAAGAAATGCCTATTTTTTTAAAAATAAGGTCTCTCTAGAGAGCGCAACCTACCACTTCCCATGTAAAAGGGCTGGTATTATTTGTCAAAAAACTAGGAAATTAGTTCGGTAAGGGGCTGATGTTTTGGTATCATTCTAAGAGTATGATATTTTTCGTTAAAATGAGACCAAATTCATCGATTTTTAGGTGAAATAATATTTCGCTCAAACTACCGTACGTGGAAGAGAAACTTTACCAAAGTGAACCATATTTGCTCTCTTAATATAATACTTACTACACGGGTAGAAGAATATACGATAGGTGAGATAAAGAATCATGAATGTACACCAGGTGTAACAACGTACACTAGCATAGAACTCCTAGCAAAACTAAGATAAAAACAACTCTTATATGTAAGACGCCGTCTCGTGCTGTACCAAGAGAAAACTTTTTCATTGTCACTAATCACTGGTCATCCGTCAATGACACCCACGCGACTGTGGAGTGGACATGTGGAGCAGAGAATATCTGCCCGACAATAACACTGGAGATATAATCAGGGAGTGTGCTAATTGTTTCCCGATGCACACCAGGCGTCACAGGGTGCTCACAGGACGAAAGAGCATACGGATGATACTTAGCGTAAAGACGACACTCTCAGAGAGGAGAAGGTGGTTGGGGGAGGGTGAAGAGGAAGGCAGGAGGGATGAAATGGCTATCTGTCTCGAGAAACAGAACTGCTCGTCTTGGTCGTCGTCATCCAGAGGCGTGGCCGTGATAACAGGTAGAGAGAGAGGAGGGAGGGAGGGAGGCAAGGAGTAGGCAAGAGCAGGCGACGACGTAACAGCGAGTGGAGTGGCGTTCACGGAAATAGGGAGAAGTGGCAACGTCGCGGATGTGCGTCAGACCGACCTCGCGGTCGCTGGATCGTGCCCAGGTGCTCCGTGACAGGCAAGCCACCGCACGGAACCCTTAGCACCGCAACAAACCAAGCAGAGGACGACACAAGAGAGAGACAGGCAACAATTTTTTAAAAGACACGGCCGACAACGGTCAACTGGGATTACAGCGGTCCTGCCGCTACACCCGCATACACAATGTTATTGATGAAGCGAAAGGGCACTCAGGAAAAGAACCATGCCAGTTATGAGGTGTTAATCATAGGCCATTCTTCCGATTTCCACTTCAAAGAAGTAAACATAACCCCTCGACAATTCAATCATGTTGTAGAAGTTGGTTTTCGGAATCTTTCGCAAAACATTGTCATAAAGATTCATTCTTAAACACATACTTAAATAAGCAGTAAGATACACTAAGTAGGATTTCCTAATTTTCCTATTAATATGCTCTTGCAACGAAAGATAGAACGAAATGGATGATATACTCACACAAGGTCAAAAACCTAGTTTTCAAGCCAGCTTTAATGCCATTCCAAAGGCAAAGAGCTTGAAACACTTCAACACATCCAATTTGATATCACGTGACACTGAAATATAGTTATCTACCATGGTGAGTAATAGAATGGGGACGATTCTAACCAGTAGTAAACACGTTGTGAACCAAAGGGATACAGGAATTCTTCGAGTTACAAAGAAAAAATGCAAATGAACATCCTTACCAGGTAAACCAAACACCGAACTACTAGATAAAACCAGGCTAAGATACACCAAACCCGTAAGTTCTTATCGGTAAATGGAGCGAAAACGCAGCCGCTTCGAGCGTAGGTATTTCGAAGAGCGGGCATAGAAATCTCCGGCGAGAAAGCTCCACGCGTCTTAGCATAAACAAGAGCGTTTTAGAGGCGCAATCTTCAATCTATAAACAACACTGCGACGAATGTAGAAAATTCATTGCGTAACTGAGAAATGCTGAAAAAGATTATGAACGATTGAAACAGATAATAAGCCTCATTACCATATTTTATATTTAAACTGAACATAACTAAGGTTTCCCACAAAAAAAACAAACTAAATTAATATCTTTGATCACACGCATTCGCAAACGTGGAAAGTGCCTCAAGATGACAGATAATTTACTGTGTGGTATGTACCACTTTGGGGAGCAACAAAGAAACGACACAAACAAAAATATAGCACAGTTCACGAGACACGATTAATTGAACGGTAAATTAAAAACTAAAAAAGTTAATGCGAGTTTACGGAGTCACGTCTCGCGAAAAACACGTCACGACAGGTGAAGGATTTGAGCAGGATGACGCTTCGGCTGAGGAATGTGAGAACGTGGCTTTGAATTTCAAATGTTGTGAATAAACGCTTGGACCTTTCAGGGCACGGATGAAATGAAACATTTCCAAGAATGATAGAAAGTAAGGTCAATGTAACTCTTGATATAAAAGTATTTCACACCCTTCATTCAGTCGAACTCACTAGATTCCATACATGTAAAAGCATACTCAACTGGGAACTTCCACGTATTAACTATTCCTAAGAAACCGAGTGAGATCCACATAATCATTTGAATTTAAGTTCCCTCTTCTCCAATCTACCAATACGAAATAAAAAGCTACAGCGACCTTTCAGGTAACGGTATACATCCAAACACCTTGCTTCCACGTTCGCTAAGCTATAGCGGTCGTGATGCTCATAGTTGACGACGCAAGGGACAGGGAAGAATATATTTATCAGCAATATGTGCATACAAATTGATACACAGAATTTGGGAAGCCATCTATTTCTAAAACCGTTATTTAAAACCATCGGTTCGGGTCATAGGAGTTCAGCGAGAGGTTATCAGGATAAGAGTCGACACAAAAATGTAACGGAATATCCATTCAATAGTTCGGGAAGATGTATAAAAAACTGCTTATTTCATAGGGGGTCACGCTTGAACGAACGCCATCCCGGTCTTAACCAGAGACAATGCAGTAAACAGGACACACTCACATGTACGGAAGTACATCACTGTAGCACGCCAAAGAGAAGGTCAATACATATAGCTAAGGTATTGGCTCCATTATGGAAATCATTAATCACAGAAAACGTTGACCATTAATTCGTATAATTTGTCTAAAAGACTAAATAAAATTTCACACTCGAACACAGATTCAAACTGTCTGCCGAAACTAAAAATATTAAGCCCAAGAATTAAAAACTCACCAAATGCCAGGCGAAGTAATTCACTTTCACACTCTGAAGATAACCGCATAAATCTGTTCTTCTTAAGGGTAAAAAATTCCACGGGAGAGACGTCCACCAACCGAGGAGTTCGAGCAATCGCCCGCACAAAAACCGTAAACAACAGGCGACACGAGGTTTTAAGTTTGGATGGGAGCACCGTAAAAAAAATCCACGACACACACGAATAGATTCGAAACGATCGACTTCATGCAATGGAATTAGAGTACACGTCCAAAGCGCAAAGAGAAGTTTCCGGTAGAAAAATATGTAAGGCACCCAAAACAGGACGTGGCTTTCCAATCGTCGGGGGCGAACGCCATACACACACCACCTCCACCGCTCAAGTACCGACTCCGACTGGCCGTGTGTCTCGTTCCCGCGGCCGCCGCTGGCTGGCCCAGTCGCCGCTCGAGTCACGTGACCGTGCGCGGAGGAAGGGAGGGAGCTCGCAGAACTGCGCAACCCGTAATCTCCTCCGAACCACCACCAGAGGTCCCTCCGTGCCCGGCAGGCCTATTCAAGTTTCGAGTCCCGAGGAGCGGGCACATGTGAGAAAGAAATGCTCCTCACTAAACCCATGTCTGTGAAATTAGTTTTTGAGATCAAGAAAACTGGAGCGATACTGAATTCAATAACTGATGATAGAAAATGCTTTGGCCAACTTTTTTCACTACACTACTAACGGACTTCATCCCGAGAAAGCCAGCAACATAACGCAAAGTCCCTCGCAGTTCCTTTCATAAGAAAAATGCAATAATTCTATTTGATTGTTAAAGGTAAAAATTTCACTTTTGTCACTGTGGGAATTTCTCAATCGGCGTAATTTATCTCAAGGCTGCGGTACAGCGATGGAAATCCATCACTCGATTGAGAAACGATTCATAATTCTCCGATAACGGAAAACTTAGATGAAAAATTAAAATCCATATTGAATAGCTAAACGCTGTGCTAATTGGCTAATAACGATCACGAGAGAGAGAAGCTCTTCCCCTCCCACCGAATGGAAGACAATATTCTTTTCCTTTCTTTATGAGGATAGCATATTTATTAAAGTTTTGTTGCACCGACCTCAGATAATATACGTCTTCTCTTGTTATACAATTCAAAAACATGTTCAATTAAATCCGGAACGATGGGAAATGTTACCTTAAAAAATGGGAAATCAAAATATAGTTGAAAATATGTGTTTTAGGAACTTACTCAATATTTTGGTAAACCGTACTATATCGGGAAAAAACGGAACTAATGAGGACTCTATCTTCCCTGGCTTTTACAATATTATTCAAAACGAAAACTGTTCCCTCCCGCTCATCTTCATGATGAATGCTCTCTCTTAATTAAATCTAAACACATGCTTAATTCAACTAACTACTAATGATGAGCATTTGACCCTGTCCAATATCGTTAGATGCAATGGTATTCTCCGAATTTTGCGTCAAGTTTTGAAGGAATGCAGCTAATGACCAACAAAAACTATTCATTTCGTGTTCTATCAGCTGGTTACGTCTTAGGATGATTAGTTAGTAAGGCTATACCCAGAGAATTTACAAGTTCCATCTATTTTACAAGTTCATCTATGAGATATCATACAAACTACCACCAGGGTGTGTGGCGGTGGCCATACATTAAAGTCAAACCTATGTTAGAAGTTACCTGTGGCATGCTCACGATATTTTCATGCGCTGCAGAGAAATCATTCCCGCGACAATCTGTGAAAAAGTAATAGGGGATAATTAGCTATTTTTAGAGCAGATTAACTTCCAGTCCGAAGTAAAAAATGCTTGGCATAATCGTTAGAAGTATTATCACGACAAACTGATCAGCTTCTGGCGCAATTTACGTGTCCCACAAGGACGTATGATTCAAGCTGCTTCGTGTGTTATTATCGGAATAATAACGATTACTTCAGGAAAACAATAGGGAACTCTAATTCTATAAAGCATGCAAGTCATCGAGGTATCTAAAGTCAAATGAACAAAATTGAAATATTGTTCTATTCCTCGTAAAGACACCCTTTATTGATTTGCATGAGGATTGGATGCTATGCGACCGGCTAATATCAATAATTTTTTACTTATCACAGAAAAAAGGATAATACTCTCAGCTTACAGATAATACTTTGCTCTGCATAAGATAACATTTTTGTCAAGATAATCTATTGCTATATTACTCACCGGGTACTATGTAATGTATATACGTGGATGTTATGGCTTCTGAGAATATTATGAGGAACTATATGAAAAATATTAAAAGAAAGCATCATCGATAAGATGATGATTAAGTACATAAAATTACACAATTATTTCTATATTTTCAGTGCAGAGTACTCATTTGCAGCAAATAATTCAACGAAGTAGGAAACATTTAACCAGCGCCATAATGAATTTTTTACACATAATATTCTCAACAGACACAATCGCTTCCCAATAAAAACCTTCATGTATTCTCTAAAACAACTCTAAATGAAATTGATATCAACTTAGGACAACATCAGATCATACTCCGACAAAATGAACTGCTTGGCCAAAGCATTTACGTGTATGAATGAACACCATTCCAAATTCTAGGGGTGGAGTTACGTTAAGCCAATCTGCTTGAATTATTTTATATATTATCCCAGATTCAGTCATAATCTTGCCCTTTGTTTTAGCCTGATGAAAAAAGAAATAAAACCCTTAAATGGACTATGTTGGACAAAAAGGACAAAATAATTTTATATATTATCCCAGATTCAGCCATAATCTTGCCCTTTGTTTTAGCCTGATGAAAAAAGAAATAAAACCCTTAAATGGACTATGTTGGACAAAAAGGACAAAATAAACTGCCAAGCAGAGTTGAAAAATAAATATTATCGCGCTATAAAACGCTCAACTCTGTACAATTGAACTTCCCATAAATCAAAGCGAAAACTGGAGTTCCGGAAAAAAAATTAATCCAGATATCGAAGAATAATAAGGCACCTATATGAGGAGATCAGGGGTTTCAAATAGGAAGAATTATTCATAAAATGCTAAAGAGCTCATGGCGCTAGGTAGGAGTGAATGTGTTAATTTATGGTGCTCCCAAGCTCATATTTAGAAATGAAGTCAAATAAAACTATTTTAACTAAGTATGTTTCCACGAAAAGAGTAATACTCATTCCGGCCCTATATTTTCATTTTATTTATTTAATTTATTTTACTCATTTAATACATTACATTAATAATTTACTCATTTAACTCATTTAATCACTGTGTCGTTTCATTTTAATGGCAAAGAAAATGTAGATGTAACTCAAAAAGACAGAGTCCATGTAAAAGCTAATGCTCATATAATAGAATTACTTCTATTTTAAGTAAAATCTAGCATCGTGTACGCATGCTGAATAAAGACTACAATTATACCTCTATTTTACAATGATCATTGTAAAATCAATCATCATCACATCATGATCACGAGGTGTGTATTGTATAAGAGTTACGACAATTGTTTTTTTTAATCTACTGAAATTACAATTTCGAAGCGCAGGTTCAGTTACACGGAAGTACCACCGTAACTGTTCTACTAAAAAATACAGCATTCACCTTACCGTCATTTTTGTTGCAAAGTAATCATGCTCTCACTAATTAAAGGCTTTGGTTATCAAAAAACAAAGAATAAGTACAACATGCATCCAGATAACTTAAAATATATCTTTTTAAAGAAAAATGTGTCAATCTACAAGATCCGAACGCAGTATTATTGAATTACGCCATGTTGACCTCAAGTACCGAGGGACCGTGCTATTCTCGGAACACAATGTTTATAAGTTATATTTAAAATATAATTAAAAATATTTTCATTAAATACAACCTTTTAACCTGCTAATATAAACGTTGCGCCGTGTATAAGGTTTCCCACATAGCATCTGGAAAAATAAATAAATGAATTACTAAATAAAGTGTGGAAGCGCAGCCGAACGAAATTACTGCATAAAACAGAATTTTTGCGGATATGAGACCTAAGCCAGTTGATTCCTGATACCGAAAAATCCTTGAATACGAAGTCTATTAGATCGGAAAACTTTTTTTCGATAAGACGATGATGAATTACATAAAATTACACAATTATTGCTATATTTTTAGTGCAGAGTAGGGTTTCTGTAGTGAGCCTAGCTAATACCAGAAACTAATAGGTATTGGTGCTTTAATTTTAGCATCGTTAAATTCCCCTGGAGAATTCGATTCTTGTTGAGCAGTATTTCTCGGAAATGGCTTTTATTTTTCACACAAAGATACTATACATGTTTATGCGTTGGAACTCATCACACAGGAATAAACGGAAATTATTTGAGAGCTATATTAGGTATACATTTTTTTCCTTAACTGAGGTTTCATTTTGTGACGAGTTTCCAGCGCGGGATTCGAAAGTAGGACGAAATTATGTTGATTCTCAGGTTTCCGCGGACCTGGAATGATGATCTCTGCATTTTTTCGGGGTTTCTTCCGCGTAAGTTGTTTTTGGGACAACACTTCGGCCTGAAGACCATGACAACAGGACAGCCAGGGAAACTGTTGCCCCAAAAACAACTTACGCGGAGGAAATCCAAAAAAAATGCAGAGATGATGGAGATGACATTATGTTGAAACACGTTGTTTTCAAATACCGGACTAGGTGGGCCAACTAGATATTTGTGATAAAACATATAACAATAAGAAATGCATTATTCCGCATTTTGAAGAAAACCTGTTCTCATTAAATTGAATTATTACGATATTTATGTCAAGTGCCGTAAAAGTACATGTTAAAGTGAATGAATGAATACATGAACTAATGAATACACGTATGCAAAGTTTTTCGGCAGTTCTACATGTAAAAGTAGGCCAAACCACCAAATTGATGTTTAACTCTCTTATAGATGGGACCACGATAATTACGTAGTTGGGTCATTTCAGAAGCTTTCCTGACGCCAATATTTTCCCAGCCTTAAACCACCAACAGCACATCGTACCATCTGCCCTTGTTTGCTTCCGATTCTATTTGAAGTCTTGAATTTTGCCTCGGACAAAGTGGGAATCGAGGGATAATTTTAAAAAAACTAATGGAAGTTATTTCCTCCACGATACTTCCAGGAAGAACGCCACATTTAAACGAAGAACTTCGATTTCGCACAAACGAAAATTTACCTCGCGTAATTTTTTTTGCAGCACCTCCTTTTCCGGTCGAAAGCCTATGTTTCTCAATCTTCAACCTTGGAATTCTCTTCTTATTTCCTCTCTTCCTCCAATTTCTCACCACCACTGCCTCTCATCTCTAACCTTAGAGAAAATTTTCCAGCTTAATTCTAAACCCAAAAACCTTTTTTTTCCACCTGCTTCTCAAGAAATGGCTCTTAAAGATCTCGTTCCTTTCCTCAATTACTGATTTTCAGAATCATGAAAGTTACACTCCATTTAGCTCAGCTTATCTATTTTTTTCAATTCTCCGTTCAAGTCTCCAAAAGCTACACTCCATTAACGTTAGCTCATCTATCTGTTGAGGTCTTTATTTAATAATTCAGGTCGTTAATTTCTAGTTATGTCTCCATTTTGCATTTCCGTTTCGGCATCGCCACCATCAGCACCAATTTCGTGCAGGGCACTGGTCAATAGGGCAAATTTAATCATTATCCCAACGGTTTAAGTGATTGTTGTATATTCCGTAATATAATATGTTTCGCAATAGAATTAATTCCGAATCCCTGGAAAAATGGAGTTAAAAGTTTCCACAACAGCAGAAAATAAGGAATTAGATATTTTTCTTACCCTCCAATGCAGCCGCCGCTCGATGAAATTTCTCATGTAAAATTTGTACACGATATATTATGAAGAAAATTAATTTTTTACAAAATAAAAAAAAACGACATTACATATACTAAAATATACTAAATACTAACATATACTAAAATACTAACTACATACACTAAATACAAAACATATACTAAAATATTATACTTCGAGACTTTTCGGGAGTGCTTCGTATTAAAAAATCCTTCAGTAGTCTTCTGTGAACAGGGGAAAGCCCAGAAATAGCTACTCTCTCTGAAGATAAGAATGGCATAAAATGTTAAGAATAAGTAACTGGTTACATGATTCTATTTTTACGTTTTTCTGGAGCTAGATCCACGCCATGTTTTTCAAAGTGGTAGAAGAAAAACAATTGGCTTGAGGATACTGAACCAATCATAAACTGATGGAATATTTATCAAATCGGTGAATTCAGGAACGATATGAGTGCAGCAAGTGTACCACACCATTGATTTTTTGAAATAGCAGGGCCGGATTCAATACCTGAAATGTCAAGTCACTGGCTATTTTCACTTTATAGAATTTAAAAATTCAAGACTGACCTTTGGGTTTCTTTCATTTCACTAAAACAGAGGTGCATTGAAGCACTGTTATCCCTACTTTGTTCATTTCTGTTTATTTGAGAAGAATAAATTCCTCCACTCAAAGCCTGAAGTTGGTCAAACACTTTTATCTTACGCTTGATGATGCGGTACCACAGGAAAACTAAGCTTAAAAGTAAATTGTTATGTATTATTTATACATCCACATTCTACGACATACAAAAAGCGCAAGTAGTATTAACTATCACCAGAATACTCAGAAATACCTATCTTTAAATCAGGAAGTCCCAACCATGCTAGAAAATTCTGCATACTTTCTATAAAAATATTTTTACAGAATTTCTCAGGGATACCTGTAGACTTTCCTTAAATTGTAATTTCTACAGAATATCCAGATTAATTCTTTTTAAATTCCCGAGTGTACTCTGTAGTATTGTTTTGCACATTCCATTGAAATATTTATTAAACTCCGTAGAGAGTCCGTAAGATGTTCTCTGCGAATTCATTTAATTCATTTTATAATTTTAAATTTGTACTTTCATTTGTAACGATCAATAGTGAACTTATGATTGAAAAAATTTTGATAGAATACCTATTAGAAAATTAAAATACGAAATCCTTCATTGAAGAAATTATAGCTATATTTCTGCAAATTGCTCCAATCTTGAAATACAATACTACGTTGTACTTTCCACGCATGTTTTTGAAAACCGACCATAATTTCGATCAACTAATGTCATCATCTATATTCAACTAGAAATATCCAAGTTTCCTTTATTCTACCGAAACTACTTGTACGGAATGCGAGCAAGGCGATCATGTTTCGCTCAAATATTTCGAAAAGGAACTGGCCCGACGAAAAGCGCAGTAATATCCGTTGAATTAAGTTCTAAAGATTCGAGCAAATTTTTTAGCAAGGAAACAGCTCCTCTCATCAATTGCAGGCGATTCTTTTGGATAACACTGCGCCTCATTTTATAAACTAAAGGTATACATATACATTATACCTCTTACTCGTTGGCGTTATTCTTTTAGAAACCCTAGTATTATGATAAGACCAACCCGAAAATTGATACGATTGCGAAATAAACCTCACGATTGATTCCGAAACGAGAAATACGAGTAATAACCCAAAAACCAGTTAGAGGTCAGGTAGCTAGGAGTCAGGTATCCTTTATGGCTCACTTTCCTCGGAGTCCTTCATGCGGGTGAGAAATTCACACTAGAATAACGATTTCTAAAAATGCAAATGAGAATAAAATATCTAGTTTCGCAATATTGTTATGAACCCTAGTTCTTAATACTTAAACGAATTACCCCTGAGAGAGTCCAGCCAATCTACATCATAATAAGAGCTGAAACAATGCATGCGTGTACACGTTTCAGGCGCCACGGTTCTGGTCGCTGGGCTCCGTTTCCGGTCGTAAAATTTTTTTCTCGGCGAGTGCGTTCCTGGAATTGCTTCTAAAATATGTGGGTACTGAGCACAAGTACAACTTCAACTATACCCTGAGGTCTGAGACGACGGCTCCCACGACGGAAGCAATTGCTAGCTTCACGGTTAACATTGAAGTTCCATCGTCATTAAAATTACATCCTTGCTGTGTCTCTGGCTGGACACTTGAAAAACTGATGAGATTAACATAGAATACTACAAAAGACTAGCTTTGAAACCCGAAATACCGGCAGTGGTTTTACCGATGAGGCTTTTGCAATTATGTTAATAATAACAAATTTACAATGGTCGAAAAAAGAATTATTAAATCCATTTTATTACTCATAAAGCATCATTACAGAATATAAATTGTTTCATGTCAGCAAGCAGTGTATGGAATATTTGCTCTCGTGAGAAAAAATTTCCTGATTTGGGAATGCCGACTCTTTCAAAAAGAATTAGTGTATTGAAAAATAATTATGACACACCAAGGAAAATTCAACTCGGTTGATGAGTAACAAAGCAAAATATTAAAACTTAAACCTGCAGGAACATAAGAATGAAACATAACGGGATACAAGCGGTAAAGAATATTTCATTTGTATTGATTGAGCCAAAACATTTCACTTCGAGGTATATGCTATATACTTTCTTAAGTTTTATTTATCTGTGTATAGTACAATTTCTACATTGTTATTATTCAGTAACCAATTTAATAATAATCTTTAAAACCTACATATACTATTTGCCTTTGAAATATCAGGAGGCAAAGAATAAAATATTTTAGATCCTGAGTATTTGTAGCATTGTATAAATAATTCCACTTTAGGCCTCGGTATAAATAGTTTAGGATCACATGGAATGGTCATACTACTGTATCCAATTACTGTATTTTAAGTGATTTATGAGAATAAATCCATATAGATTGAAATTGGTAATCTTTTCCATTAAGGAATAGCACAATATGGGAGCAGGGAAGAGACATAAGCCAAAGGCTTACAGACGAAATAATGATTCTCTAACGACTGCAGACAGCCTCAGAGTGATATTTACTCGGAAAAGACTAGTCTAAAACAGGCTTAAACTGTCTAGCTTCTCCAATGATATGCAAGGGCCAGTCAACAGCGCATTGAACGATAGGGTTTAAAAAGTACCAGAGGTTTCAACCTCTGATTTTTGAACCTGAGTAAGGAACAATTCTCTGAACAAAGGGATCCTTTATCCCCAAAAAATTGCGAACACTTTTCTCTACGTTAGGAAAAGTCGCTTCAATTCTGCTTTCATTGGGAAAATATGCCGAATCACTCTTTTGGGACGCAAAACATCTTTAGAATTAAGTTTCCAGTCTGTGGTCTGAAAATTAAACACTTTTTAAGTATATTTTAATTCCGTGTAACGGTGGCTATTTTAGTACCAATATATACTTTGTAGACATATAACAAATAAGTTACAACCAGAATGGACTCACGATTCCGCGTTTAATTTGCATGGTTAAAAAAACTGCTACAGTAATGCAAGAAAAATTGGAGACACCAGAGATGCAGACGGAGACAACGGATCTTTAGCTCCTCGAAGGTAATCATGGAGTTTGGAGACTGTGTTATATCTCGCTAGAATATTATGCCTTTTCATACCACAAGGAATATACGAAATCATTCGTAGTTGTGGAAAATAGTACGTGGGGCAAACAAAAAGAGCCATAGCTGTAGACTTCGAGAACATGAAAGGGCAATATCTAAGATGGACTGGTATCACTCTGCCGTAACTGAACATACATGCATGGAAGAGGGTCATACCATAGGCATCAAGTCCGCGAAAAGTCTATCAAAAGAAAGCAGCTATTATCCACGGCTCATCAGAGAAGCTATTGAAATAGAAAAAAAACTAATAACCTGAACAGAAATGATGGGTATAAACTTCCATTAACGTGAAAGAGACTTTTGGAAAAGTTAAAAACGGTCAAGTTGAGCCTTTAAAAAATTAACAGCCGAAATTTTAAAGAAGACCATTGTTGTTCGAACCTATCGAAGCCCAACTACCAACGGCAAAGAAACAATAAGCCTGACGAAGCCGGCAGAATAGCACGGCGAAACTGTTGCTCAAAAAAAAATTCATCGCAGATACCAAAAGATTTCACAAGATTTACTTACCGATTGTTGTATATCGGTTGTTTTAATTCAAAATTACTATTGTATATTCAATAGGAAAGTCTTAATGAAAGTTAAAAAATATAAAATGATGATTTTTTTCCGCTGAATGTGAATAAAAATAACGGATATTAAAACATACACATACAGTTTCGGAAGACATTGTGATAAATCACAGTAAAAAAATGAAAAAGAGCGTTTCAAATACATCCTAATTCCTCCACCAACAATAGAGGTGTTAAATTATTTTGTAGTGGGAAAGGGAAATGATAGAATGAAAGAGTGCAAACAACCAATATAAAAATTGAGTGACCGTCGATGACTTATTTAAAGATCTAGTGTAAGTCTAATTTCTTCACCGCATTGGATTAAAGCGTAAGTCACCGAATTACACGCATCTGATTTTTTTAAAGGGCAGGTTCCAGAAAAATGACTGGCCTCTGCTTCCATCTAATTTTCCCATTCCCTCGTACATTTCCTGGTTCTGTTCCATTCAAGTCTTAGTTGAATGTACTAATGAATAGTGCGTGAAGAAGTGGGCGGTGAGCATTTGAGTAGAAAAAAATATTTTCAATATGTATTTAGACCATACTATAACCTCATACGAATTAAACTGTTGGAATAGAAGAGCATGTACCACACAAATAGAATGCATCTAGACTTAGGCGAAAGCAATGATGAGTAAAACTTTACATCATGGAGCCTTCCAAGTCTCTTCCACGTTAATTACTTAATTTAACAATATCTGGAGGCCCACCTTCGACTGGATTGTAACTGTTTTAATGCTAATTCCTGTGGTAATCCACATGCGCTGAGCAATTACTTTTATATCGTCATCACGTAGCCGTATGCGCACGAGTTGTCACTTCTCCCGCTACGGCATGGGTCATCTATTTCCGTAAATAAACTAACAACAACGGTGATAACCATGGCGATAATCTTGAAAAATAAAAAAATAAAAACATCAACAAAGACTGTTTGATTTTAATAAGCTATGATTATAGAACAGCAGAAAAAATATTGAAGCCTTGAAAAGTACAAATTCAAACTTTCTCGTACTTTTTATTCCAAGTCTCAAGCAAAGTTTATTGTATCATATTTTAAAGTCGTGAAATAAAATACTCTTACCTGAAGTCCAGATTGGTTCCTCTGCTTTTTACATTACCTGGCTGAAAATATTTTCTGGGCTTCAATTTGGTCTCTCAACGAATTTTCCATAGCATCAGACCTAATCGAAGAATTTCTCGTGCAAAAAGCAGCTAAGAAATGACGTTTCGAAATGACATTGCTTGAGCTGTTTTCGAGATGTTAATTTCCTGCTATAATTACTCGTTTAAGAGTTTGGTAAAATAGCTAATCACATTAGTGCTTGACGTTTCATGCATGCCTGGAGTGGAAAAAAAACCTGTCGCACGCATGTCATGTGGCCCGCTGGGTACTGCGTAGACGTGAACGCAATGGTGTGGCTTTCACAGTTTGAATCGGAAACTGGGTGAAGGTGATACCGGAATTCTTTTAAAGAAAAATGAATTTATCTCCACAATTACACAGCGAGCACGTCCTCAATCCTGGAGGTTGGACGATGGCAATTACCGACAACTACAATGGCCTCGATAGTTTGAAACCTTATATGTGTATATGTGAAAGGAATGAAGGAAGGTTTAACTTCCGCTCTTGAAAGAAAAGTTTTCGGTCGCACGTCTCACTGTCACTTGAGGAACGGAAGAAAAATGACCTGCGGACCTGACGCGATCTTGCTTCCCCGTCAAGCAATCAACAAGGTTGAAGCGGACAAAAGAGCCAAAAAAAAATATATCGCTTACCCATTGCTGAAGTTGTCGAGAGAAGTCGGTCGCCTATGGTTGGCGGGTCGCGTAAACTCCGCGCAGGCAAACAAAGAACTTGAGGGCCGATCCTCAGAAACGAAATGAGGACCACTCAAGGGGAGAGAGGGGGAGGAGACTTAGGGTTAGCCCAAGAGGGGTAGGTGCCTGTATATCAAGACCTCTTCCTTTATGGCCCAAACCGGCAGAAATTGGGCAGGCATCTGGTTCAAATTACACCAGAATGCTTTTCCCTCTGGGGGAGAGGAGGGCAAGACCTGTTCAGGGCACAAAAAGAGGATAGGAAGTGCCCCATAGTTTGGGTGTGTGACGGCAAAGTGAGCACTTAAATGCTGCTTGCGCTCTTCCTGTCAAACTCTTACTAAAGCCAGTCCTTCCTTTCTCGCATCGGAGCGATTGTCGCCGTCACGTTCCTCTAATCACCAACAGACGGACGACCAAAAGGACACCGGAGAACTGGAAGGGATTTCTGGAGGAAAGGAAGGAAAGGCGGCGTCCGCGAGGATCCTTCCCTCTTTCTGTCTCTTCCCGCTCCTTAAGACGGAAGAGGCGAGGCTTATAGAAAGAGGGCGGGGGTTCAAAGTGCCCAAACCCTTCTGTGAATCCTTCTGCCCCTCACTCTCCAACTAAAATCTAAAAAGACCGTTCCCATAGTTTGTCTCTCCTCTCTCCCCAACCACCCACGCGGGCGGTCAACCATTTTGGCATTCCTCCGTGGCCTTTGGGCGCGGAAGTTTTACCAAATGAGCCGCCTTACCAGACTGAATTATCTCTCTCCTCAGCCTTCCGTGAGGAGCTTACAATGAGGGACTTATGAGAGCGTCCCTTGTGCCAAATCTCGGCCTTAAATGAACTTCCCCGGGCGAAAGAGACAATAAATAATTATGGATAAAGGATTACGAGTTAAGTCCACCCTCTCCGAAAGAATCTATGCGTTATAAGTTTTCCTTGCCACTCCCAAGGCAATAGTGCCATTTATGCCGTGCGCAAGCCGGCTTTCCTTGTTGGGGTCTTCCTTAGCAGGCTACTGGAATGTTATGTCCACTCATGGTGAGGGAACGGGTGGGATGGTCATGAATCTCCTCTCGCCAATGGGTTTTGCACAAGGTTAGCACGTCTACTTAAGTCCTCACAATACTTCATACTCTGTCGTTACACGACGCGAGATAATAATCGCGCGGGCGGAACATGACATCAGGTTTAGGACTTTATTTAAGTTTTGGGTTTCACTCAGGTAAGGGAAGCCAAAAGAAGTTCATACTTACCATATTCTGTAATCCTGTAGCTGAACCATGGTCCATTAGCGGTCGGAAACAATGGAAGATAAAATAAACTAATCGTTACATGTTTTACATGGTACGTTGAGCTTAAGATTGACAAGCGAAAGATGATGGGCAGCGACACCCCATTCGTATCTACTTCATGGAAAGAACGACTATGAATAGTGTTATTAAGAAAATTATCGAGATGTATTCCTAGAACTCTGTGAGTAATTTAGAGTTTGGAGGCAATTATGAATTCATTCCTTTCACAAACACATTTTAGGTATCAATCATCAAGGCCATATAGTAATATTTGCCCATCACATTTCCCATCATCCAACCTCAAGGATTTAGTGCGCTGTCGCTCAGCAATTGAGAAAATTAAAGCATAATTCTTTTCAACAATTCCAGTGATACCGGAATTGCCGGAAAGATGAACAATTTCAATGTCACTCCGACTAAACTATGGAAACAACTTCGTAGCGTTTGCGTCTTCATGACACTGAAAGAGAAAATATGGCGATTGTATTTTCAAGTACCTCAATCAGATTATACTATTACCAGGACTGGCAAGATATCAGAAGGTTACCATTATCGCATTCTCCCGATGCACGCGAATTGATCGATTCTCACTTTCACGGAGTAATGTTTTCGATTTCAGGGTCAAAGGAACCATGACGACGGACGACGTGGACCGGATGTGCATTTGTCCACGAGGAATTTTAGGAAGAGGATTGTTCGATGAGCCTTGACCATACTGATATGTCCATTCATACCTTTATCTTCCCGCCAGGTAAAAATTAGCACACAATCGTTTTATTTGGCTAGGGACATGTAGACATTATTCCCACCATTTAAATTTTGCTTAGGCATCTAACTACTTAATATGTTCCGTGGAATTATATTGTGAGAGGGTAATGGTAGTTGTTCAATCATCCTCGATTAGTAACACTTGCAGGATCATAAATGGTTTCTCTAAGTACAAACCAGAATAGCAGTGAACCGTAATTATAAAGCTATAATAACCAAAAGCAAAACGAGTGATTTATGCTCGAAATCACTATCCAGTCTGGGTTTTCTATTACCTACACCGCATGGAAAAAGTAAGTCTCGTTCAAAAGGTTAATGTCCTTGAAGTGGTGATGATGAGTTTATCAAGCATGCTTGTTATGCGACAAAGAAATTTTACAGTTTCTACAAGGAATTCAAAATAAACTGGTAGTAAAAAGAAGCAAGATTGTAGATTACCCCGATAAGTGTGTCATTAAAAATAATGGCGTCAGTAAATTCCTTTCTCCAACTCGAGCAAAAAATTGAAAATCGCCAGAAGTAGACTCATAGAGACGACTTCAAAGCGCTGTCATGGTTGTTAGTTCGTCCGCAAGAAATACGAGTATTCCAGTGATAGGTTCAGTCGATGAAAGTGACAAAGTACACTCATCCAGTCGCCAGCTTTCGGTTTTTGCTAACCCATTAGAAATTATTCTAATTAAACCAGAAAGAAGCATTAAACCAGAAAGAAGCAACATACATATAAGCATATATAAGAAGAATAGTATTACATACTTATTTCAAACCATTCCATTCCAGCAAGCATTAACCTTCAGCCGAGTTACCTACTTCGAGATAAGTTACATCCCCGAAGACGTTAAGAACATATTGATAAATCCGCCATATTACTATAGGTCATAACATGCATATTATTAGAGGTACATTACAGCAAGGAAAGGTTAAAAATATCTTTTTTTTACGCGCGATTAACGATCACAGAAGCTATGATCAATACGGCCAATATTTTAAATGGAAAAATACGATTATGATTTAAGTAAGGGATGTGTTTTTTTATCATTTGGGTATTCTATCAGTTGATTGGTAGGTTTTGGGCAGTTTTTGTCCTAACGTCCAAATTTCTGGAAAATCATTTCGTGTTTCCTCACACGAATGGCCCGCCATTAGAAATCTCTTAAATTCCTATCCTCTTCCTAATTCCTCTCTTCCCCAGTGTTCTTTCCTCCATCACCCTCTTCAGCATTCCCCCTCCCTTCAGAACATCCTCCATCCACCTCTCCTGCCACCTCCGAAACTCCACGTAAGCATCTCCCTCGAATAAAAAACAGCGTAAAAGTACACACGGTAATATCAAATAACAGTATGGCAGTGTGTTTGACGATTAACATATGCCTGGTATGGAATCAATCCCAGTAAATTTACCTTGGGGTGGCTTGCAGGGTACCGCGTAGACTCACCCGTTACCTGTTATCATTTCATCAAACGCTGTCTCTCATCCAAGATACTTCTATTCACCTACCCTATCGTCTTATCCTACGTAACTCATTCGCTCAACTCCAACTATCTAAGGATTAGCATTCATATTCCATGCGAGGTCCCTTTATCTTTGTCGCTATTTGGTTAGCTCACCCTCGCAGATGATAGGGGTTTCCGTGGTGACTACACCAATAATTTTCCCAATTCGGAGTCTCGCGTTCGAATCCCGTGACCAGAGGCTAAAAAATGAGGACTTCAAGACCTTTTCACCGAGAGAGAGCTGTTTCAAACGCCAAATTATTGCCTCTTCATCCTTTAAATTATCCCTCCTCCCTTCGTAACCAAACCCACTGATCCATTATGGCTTCAGGCATCCATCGCCTTATACGATTTACAACATACAATCTTATTTCGAATCTATTGAAACAGCACTTTAAACAAGAAAAAGCTAAATCAGCGCGAAAAATATTTTTTTATAACTAGTAGCAAATTCGTATTTGCTTATGGAATCCATGTCTGTTTTGTCACTCGAAGACACTGGAACTACTGGCATATTGTTGCTACGTAAGAAACAGAATCGCACATGATAAAAGAAGCAAGAAAGAATTGGTATGCATCATAGCCCAAGAAAAGAAGACACTCTATCGTGAGAAGAATCTACATAAATCTCTGCCTTGAAACATAAGCTTTGAAGTAAAGAAGAACTTCCCTAAATCACCTGCATGGAGTATACCCCTAAATGATAGTAAAGCTTGGATGATATCGGCTGGCGGCTTTCCAAGATTGGGAGGATGGCGATGCAGTGTTGTTGAAGGATAATATAGATATAGATGGAGAATGGAGAATGGAGAAAGAGATATGGACGGAGAATGGACGGAGAAACGAGAAAGAGAGCAGTGGAAAAATGTTAAGCAAAAATCTGCGATGAAGAAGAAAAACTAACACCATAGCACATTAAGAGATATAAAAATCTTCTTGAATATACTTATTGGAGGAAGGGTGAACTGGAAGAATGGAAAAGGTATGGTGGAATACATCACACTTAATATTAGGGTGGAGGGAAATTAGAAATTAAACGATTAGATAAAAGATAATGAAGTAGAGAGCTGCGGCACACCAGTCTTCGGATGTATATACATTTATTAAAAATTCACCAGCTAAGTTAGTTATCCTTAGATATAACATCGTCCTCCAACTAAGTGTCTAAACAAACAAATTATGTACAGATAGATTAGGAGGACAGACTTCCGGCTGACATACGCTATTTTAAAACGTCGCTAATAAGAAAAAACTATCCATTAATTAACTAATGTAATAGCTAATTGGCTATTCGGATTTTTTTCTTTTAAAAATCTTTACTCAATTTAGATTCATGACTAGCAGGCAGCTAGCCTGCTCACTCCGTGAGCAGGGGTGTGTACCCGTCACAAAAATGTCGTCAAGAAAAGTTTCCTAAAACCCGATCGCAGCGCCAACTACCGGGTCCATTTGCAAATCGAAAGCATCCAGGGACCCACTCAAATACACATTAAAAATTTCATCAAAATCGGTCCAGCCGTTTAGGAGGAGTTTAGTGACATACACACGTACAGAAGAACTATACTTATATATAAAGATATGATTCATGCCAAAGTGAGATTCTCAAATTCCAAACCATCAGGCAGACACAAATCCGTGCCTAGAGACAAACTTTTGAAAACGTTGAAAAGTAGGCCAACTATTCCAAAAATTCATAACCTTAAAAGTTATATCCCATTTTGAATTTATCTGAAGGTATGATTTACAAACCAATTAAGCTTGCTACTGATATAAAATTTCGGATTTATGACAGTTATCCGCGAACTGGAAGTAATATCCAAAAGTTACGGAAGCTTTCATAATATTTGGAATAATCATGCAAAATATATCAATGCTATGTTCTGATAAGCTCATTTATGTAAGTCGAAACCAAACTATTCTGCAGTTAACTTAATGATACCACTAATAGTAAGAGCAAACTTTTAAAGTAGACCAGAAATCTGATAATTTACTCTTGAAGACGAAAACGGTTTCTTTCCTTTTAAATTAGAGGTAAAAAAACTATTTAGGTGGTAGCACGACACATTAGTTATCTACGTACGTATAGTCGCAAATTTATAACTTAATGTCTCTATTGTTAGTATATAAATATTTAATTAACGCCTATGGAGGATATGGTTCAATCCATTTTCTTGATCACTGTAAAAAGCTTTTATTTCCAGCGTTTAACACTTATGCTACCCTAAATTTTCACTGATTTCATTCATAACATTTTTCATGAGACCCCAAACATGGTCTCCATTTTTTTGCGCTAAATTATGACAATTTCAATTGCTTCACTCAGAAATTACCAAACTTTTCCTAAGTTGCAGTTGCATGGTAATGACTTTAACATTACAATACTCGGGAGGGTGTGCACTCGATCTTCGTAGCAGAGAGATTTTTTAAAAATTTTGGGGTTAAAGTCCAACTCCACAGCCAGCGGATTAAAATATTCATTCGTTTGAATAAAATCTTCACAGCAAAAGGTTGGACAGAAATATGAATATTGTACATTATACAAGTAATTTCCTGCAAAGATGTCGTCCCCCTGTTTAAAATTGGCGCATGATCAGTTATTACGCTGAGGCTTTATGAAAATCACCATGTATTCAATTAAATTTATTAATATGTTGTTTATAGCATCACAAAGAAAAAATAGATATAATCGCATATCTTGGACAGTATGTATCTATTTTCTAAACCATTCATGGGTCGTTCAGTCCTAAGATTGGTTGACTACAGCCCTCCACCCTTCCCTATCTAATGCTAGTTCCCTTAACTCCTGGTATCTCTTGATATCCTGGTATCCCTTCCTATGTACTTTCCTCTTTGTTTGGTCCATGAACTTATTCCTGGGTATATATATTCCTGGGCCCATATCAGCGATACATACTGAGACGCATCATCATTGGTCGTTCAATCCTAAGATTGGTTGACCTCAGCCCTTCACCCTTCCCTATCAAATGCCAGTTTCCTTACCTCCTGGTATCTCTTGATATGTACTTCCCTCTTTATTTGGCCCATGAACTTAATCCTGGGTCTTCCTCTGGGAACTTTTCCCTCTATTTTATCTTCAATTATGTTCCTCACAAAACCATTGTGTCTCAGAGTGTATCCAATCTATCTAGTTTTTTTCTGTACGGCGTTCCATATTGTCCTTTCCTGTTCTATACTTCTGTACATTTCATTTCTTATTTTTTCCGTCCAATTTTATCTTCAGCATCCTCCTCAAGCACCAGGTTTCGGAGGCTTCTAGTCTGTTCTGGTCAGCTTTTCCAATGGCCTTTACCTAGGCAATTATACTTTTTTATACATTACTCAGGATTCATATGAATGATAGGAGAAGAAGATTCACTGCCGCGCCCATAGTGGTGCGTTTGGATTCCGAACTCAGCCGCTTCCGGCCGAGGAAAGCACCGCGCCTGCCGTCTCCCATTACATTTGCATTCCCTCGCCTCACTTGCTCGCCGTCATCATGTGAGACACTGCATTCCCCGGACGTCGGAGGAGGGATGTCACGTGGAAAACGGACTCTTGCTTCCGTTCCAGACGGGATAACTTGGATTCCAAGCATCCTAAATTAATATCCCCCCCACAGCCTTTCGGCCGAGCGTGTTTTTCATTTTTTTCGGATGTAACAGGGGATGAAGTGGGCTAAGGGAATTAGAATGCATTTAACTATCAAATACATACGCATATCTGAACCTACATATTACACCGCCACATGGATGGCTAGCAGACAGAGTTGGAATTTTGAAAAATCGGCCAGATTTGGTTATTCTCTAGACTCAATCTTTTAAGTAAATTTAAAACTTCAATTATGTTCGTCACAAAACCATTGTGTCTCAGAGTGTATCCAATCCATCTAGTTTTTTCTGTATGGCGTTCCATATGGTCCTTTCCTGTTCTATTCCTCCGTACCAAATTTAAAACTGATTTATATTCAGACGAAGTTTTTAATATCTTACGAACTTCAACATACTACGGTAGATCAGATCATGAGGATAAAATAAGAGAAACAGATTGAAGAACTGAAAGGTTTAAAATTTTCGTGAGATCTTTTCTTTTTTCGTGAGATCAATAAGAGACCATAATGACTGCGTTTAGACTTTGAAGTAGATTAGCTGACAAGTAGTTTAGCTGATTAATTCATATACACCCTAACGCTTGTTTCTTAATATGACGAGTAGACCTAACACCATGTTTTGCATGTTCCCTGCATGACTCTAGTGTCTTGTTTACATAGTTATTTTATAGATTAATTTAGTTGTTTCTGTAGAATTTGTAGCAATCCCGTTATGTTGTGCATGTTGGTGAAAGTAAATTTCTTCATTGTAGTTCATGTTAGTGATAAGTCACCCCCAGCCAAGCACCCACATGGTGGCTTGCAGGGTAATATGTAGATTTAGATTCTGTTAACATAATCAAAATTCCTATACTTTGTCAATAAATGTATGGGTTATATGGCATGGTTCTGTCCCTCTCACTATTAGTGCGAAGGGAAGGACTTAGTCCAGTTAAAATCAGTTTGAGTGTCTAATTTCTCTCAGAAAATGGGAGACAGTGGTATAAAAACATTATCAATGAAAAGAGAGATTAGTACACATTTATATGAGCAAACTGGATGGACTAATGAGGCAGAATAAGCGGTGAGGCAAATAATCCAGAAAGGTGGATACAATTCTCACGTTTTTAATATCCAAGGAGCCTATAAACAGCTGAAAATCTGAAAAACGCAGAATTTACAACGTCGAGGGTTGGAACTGGAATTGGAACATTCTATAAGGGCCATGTTGTTCACGTCAGCACCTATACAGACTTCGCAACATTAAAGAGAAGAAAAAATTCCTAATTATGTTCTCGATTTTAAATATGATTATACTGGCCCAAAGAATATTTTTGATTGACTTATAATCATACAGATATTTTTCAAGTCGAAGTATTCTTCATATAGAATAGTCTTCATCCATCAATTATGAGCAGCAGATGCCCGCGATTTCATTCGTCATGCCGATTCCTTTGTTTTTATCTCCTCCTTATCTCCTCTCTGAAATACTATACTAATTGCCCATTCCCACATCCCGCGGTGCAAATCACTTAACCCACAGTGGGTCGCATAAAGTTGCCAATTATCTCCATTTGGTGCATGATTGATATAACGCAAGCATTTAGCGGAGACCATAATTAATTT
This sequence comes from Ceriagrion tenellum, assembly GCA_963169105.1. Lineage (NCBI taxonomy): Eukaryota > Metazoa > Arthropoda > Insecta > Odonata > Coenagrionidae > Ceriagrion > Ceriagrion tenellum. The sequence continues at coordinate 87,960,596 of OY720636.1, read as the reverse complement.
AGAACGTCGAACGTTGTGGACGTTTAGCATTGGCGGTTTAAAGTACTCAACTCTCCCTTGAATGCAAGGCTGCACTCTATGATGAGAGAAATTAAAGCAAGTGGATTCCTTTACCTACCCCGGAAGCACCATCACGTGGGACGGAAGAAATACAGCTAATATTAAGCAAAGAATTGCCCAATCAAAAAAGCGTTTACATCTACATACTACCCTGCGAGCCGCCACATGGGCGTGTGGCAGGGGGTGTTAGTACGCCAGCAGTGTAGATATGTAAAGGATAAGGTATTGGAAGGTGAAATGGTGACGTGTATTATGGGAGTGGATTTTGTGGAGCTCAACTTTTATTGTGATCGCTTTTTGTGCGCAGAAAGAACGAGTTTTTGTACCTATCTATTCGACCATGTATCTGTCTTATTTCATCGCTTCTTTTAGACCTAGAGATGTAGTGAGTCGTCATGATAATATCCTCTGTGTCGCTCTGAAACAAATCATCATTAGTTTAGGGTAAAAAGACAACAGCTATATTTAAAGAAGACAGAAGTACAAACGTGGAAACCGTTTGTAAAAACATTTGTGGGGAGCTTGGCACTCTATGGTTAGGATAAAACGACCATTGTAAAAGCATACCAGAGAAGACCATGAGTATTCAAAATCTGGAGCTGTAGGAGGATGCTGAAGATAATATGGGTGGTTAACATATAAAATGAAGAAGTATACCGAGGAGTAGAAGAGGAAAGGACCATATGGAAAACTATACAGATGAGAATAACCAGGGAATAGCGCACACCCTGAAGCACAATGGGTTTGTAACGAATAGAAGAGAAGGAAAAGCAGAGGGGAAAGTTCCAAGAGGAAGGCTAGTGGATAAGTACAATATCTCAAATGAAGAGGATAGTACACGAGAACTATTGTCGCCGTCAAATAGCATTGACCTGAACTTTGACATTCTCCACGTGAACATAGAGCATGATTGATAGGGCGTATTATACATCTTTGGAAAGAACATTTATTTACCTTTAAAATGAAATATATTTCCGAGCGATCTCATTCGCCTGCTTGATGTTAGTCTTAAGAAAACGAATAAAACACGGTAAAACCGCCCAACTTCACGACTTGGTCATGTTTACAACATTGTGGAACAATAATGATCTATTTAAGAAAAGTAAAACTTTTATCACAAGTATTGTATATAATCATGAAGCAGGGAATATGTATATTTTTAAAATAGTAATGCGAGAGGGAACCTGCATTTGACAGACAAGGATGGTGGGCTACTTACTGTTAACTAATCCCAAGATTGAATGACTCCTCAATGAACGAATGACCTCTCATACCCGTATATCGCACGACGATTACATGTTATTATTTGGTGTACGGTCCGAAGATGAACCGCAAATCCCGGCGAACTGAAAAGCGGACGACTGCGATACTGTATAGCAAATTGATTCTCAGCTCACGCCAGTTGGAACCAGATTAGTGAGCATGAAGGGGCCAAGATAAATAAACTCCGAACGTAGCATTTCCAGTGCTAATACCTTTTTATATCTCAAACTGTTCATACGTTCCATTTAGGTGGTACAGTTCTTATCGACCTGAGCTTTCATTCATTTATTGTGATGATAAGGAAAAGTTAAAACTAGAGGGTAAGCGGAGATATCTTCTATCAGGGTTATCTCACAGCTATATGCCAACTAGGACATTCCCCGACGATTATATCCAGATATAGAGAGGATAGCGAATGAGGAAGTGTATGATATGGAGGGTGAGGAGAGGATATTACTTGAGAAGATAAGGAGAAGGTAGATTAGGTGGTTGAAATTAGCGATAAGGGGCTAATGGCCGTGATTGGAGGGAAGGTTAAGGGCTAAGGGTAGGCGTAGAAACGAAGATGCTTTATGGATGGGATGAGGAGAGGTTGGACGTGTGCTGAGATGAAGGTAAAAGTCATATAATGGGATACGGGACTGCGCCTGCATCTATCTAAAGCTTTAACTCTTCCATTTAAATCTACCATACCAGGAAGACTAGAAGAGGTAAAAAGAGATTCAATGCAGGGAAAACAGATCATAGTTTATACATGACCCCAGGACGCGGGAATAACTGCAGAGGCTCTCCGAAAACGTGGCCATCAATTGGTAAAAAATCAGGAAATTTTCATTATATCTGTCGTCTTATCTTTAATGGACGTACAAAACCAATGCAGTGACTATCCTCTCTCTCTGTTGATGAAGAGAATGAAATTTTCCGTTGATGAAATAAATTTTATGCGACCCCGATTTCCATTCATCGACTGATGATGACGTTGTATATACGTTGAAACCTAGGTTGCAATAAACCTATTTACCAGCGACAAATTGCAATTTGTATCTTCTGTTGAAATTTCACCACATTACGCGAGATGGCTCTCTTTTTGCATCTTTCTGATGGCGTTTCGCATTTTAGTGACCCTATTTTGGAGAAAAGGATTATTGAAGGCACTGAGACGTTGACAGGAATACATGTAGACTAGGACTAAAAAGAACAGAACGAATGAAGAAGTAGGATTCAAAAATAGGATTTGATGTAACTAAGATAAGACGGTCGTTCTTCAGGTTTTTTTTCCTCAACAACGGGTGTCAAAACGAAATGGATAAAAGACATTACGGAGAATCTAAATAAAACAATTGAAATTTCATTCCGCAGGGGCAGTCTTGTATTTGATGTCAGGAGATGATGAATTATTAAAAAAATGAGACGTACCTTCAGCAAGGCTCAAGGCAATCCTATCGAAATCATTAAACCATTCTGGAAGTGACACGAAGGATTTCCCGTTCTCGTACATAAATAACGCATTGCAAATAAAATTAAAGATTGTCCAGTTTCCAAGTGCATTGGATTAACCGTTCTTGGGTTTCTCACTATGTCGCAGGGTTGGACAGCATCACTTTAGCTAATTTATACAGAGTTTCTTGTGAGTGAAACCAGTCTATTCAACAAATCATCCATTAAAACTTAAACATCATCAGCAGAAGTAGAGGATATTTAAGGCACACATTATTTTTATTCACAAAATTCCCTTCAAGCCTTTCCTCCTACGCTTACCTTCTCTCCCCAATAACTCAGTTGAGAATGACAAGGGAGGAAAATTCACCAAACATACAATAAAATTCATACTATTTAAGTAATAGGAGCTATGAGATACTATACTATAGCTTGTACTAGTAAGTTAAGTGAAACTATGAACACTCAATGAGATTTTCATTCTGGCAAGTAAGAAAAAGAAGCCTGAAAACCGACCTCAAGTGGCTAGAATAGTAAATGGGCTATTTACCTATGTGCTGGAACAACCTCTCTATGTGCAGCCATTCTGAATCCATTTCAAACCTATCTATTCAGCAGTCAAATTAGTTACTCTAATATTAATGATCTAGTTTATTGCGGGACATCAGAGTGAGCGAAAGTTCTCTTATAATTTTGATTATACTACAGGTATTTTCACCTTATTTTCCTTAGTAAGTCATCATTGAAATATTTTTATTTAATTTTATTTATTTTTATCTTATTTAAGTCCTAACTTTAATCAAAGCAATCCCTTCAATTAGTAAAAAAATTATTAAACTATTTTTGAGCACTCATTTGTAATTTTTACTTCAATATTGGAACATATTCACGAAAATACTTTTTGAGACCGCGAGACTTTTAAAAAAATTGAAACATTTTAGGCGACTTTATTTTCGTAAATTTAAGGACTTCTTTCCGGGCTCTAGTTAAAAAGCAATACTAAACTTTTCATGTTCAGATGGAGGAATGGAACCCCGCATTCTCAATCTCACATTTATTTTTTTCATATGCGCGATTTTACAATACGCGACCATTTCAGGGAACCTAACCTCGCCTTGTGTGAGGGTTTGATTCATATAGGCAGCGTAAATCACATTAGGCATAGCAAGTTTAATAGAGAAAATTTACCCTGGTTCATCATCGCACTTGCTTGCCACAATCTGCTGGAAAACTTAAAATTGAGCGCAGAGCTAGCGATTCCACGGGGGTTAATAACCTTCCAAACATTCACATCATATGGGCGTCGGTAAAGGTCGGTCTCATGGACTCGCATGTGAACATTGGCGCGGTCTCCTAGATTGAAACGCACAATTGGAGTGATAGAAGTGCTGAAAGCCATCCATAGAATCAACCTCTATTGCCCCCCTTCTATGTAACGACCCCACTTGTCTCCCGTGGACGACAATGATGGTGTACACTCCCATCATTTTCCCCGACAACAAAACAAACGTCGGACACACGATTGTTCTGTTCTGTTCACGGAGAGCGGATGCAAAGCCACGTAGCGTTCCCTTGCCGCTCAATTCCCGTTCATTCCCTCTCATTCTTCCTCCCAGTGTTTTATTCCGGATACGGAACAAAACACGGCGCGATACGTGTTGCGGAAGGGGAGACCCGGGCACGTCGACGCGTAGCGGACAACACTCCCGGATCGGGCTAAGCACTGCTTCTCGCCTCGAATTCTGTCCAGCTTGTTAAATGGAAGCGAGACATTCACCTTCACCTGAGAAACTGTTCAAGCGGAGAGAGAGAGAACAATTGTTTGACATACCTGCGTGTCAACAGGGTCGTCGTTATATAAACGGAAGTGAGGTCAGCAGTGAAATCAGTACTATAGTCAGCGCCGAAAACTCAGAGCCAAATATTCGTCAATGCGCTATGACGCAGCCCGCCGCTGCACAAGGTAGTGTGTTTGGTTCCTTGTAATACAATTTTAATTCCATTGCCACCAATGCTCTCCCAACTACGTACGATTATTAAGGAAGAACCGGACAATTTAAAGGAAGGCATTAACTTTCAGGAACAATTCTGGACATTTCTAAAGCATAAATTACGAGTGAATATTAGGAGTAATTTCTTGTATTCAAATGATACAAATGTTGCTTATTTAAATATAGAAAATCAGCACGAGAAATCAAAATTTTAAAAAAATGCAATATGTATGCTTCACCCTGAAATTTTACAGAACCTGATATGTATGCAAATTCTTCAAAAAAATTAAATATTAAAGATTTCCAAAAATAGTGTTGTAAGAAAAAATATTGATTACATTGATGAAAAAATATTATTGCAAGCAGTCTAGATATCCCCAAATCAATATCGATATCTCCTGAAGTAAAATTGTACGGCTACAGAGAGCAGAATTGGTCACAGCGAAATCCCTTTGATCCAAAATGACCGTAGGGTTCACCACAACACTAGCTCAAAAAATGACAACTCAAATTCATTAATATATCCGCAGATCCGAAAAATAACGATTATGGAAAGTTATAACACTATGGCATGTGAGAAACTGATAACTTTATGCCGTGAAAACCCGTAAGCTATCTGTAAATACTCCCATTAGAAATGGCTGGTATTTATTTGGAAATGTCACGAAAGGTATAGCAATAAGTATATGATATATTGTTATCAATAGAACGATGGAATCGTTTTATTTATTATTAGGCTAAATTCATCGAATTTTACGAGAAGATATATCTCATTCAAATTATATTATAAAGGAAATGCGTAACGGAACTCTAATTTCCTCAATCGAACCAATCCAGTAGCCCACAGAATTTAGTCCCCGTCGACTGACGGAGTAAAGCCCTTGAAGTGCTCTCCGAATCATATCTAAATAGGGATCGTCATTTCACTGAAGCTTCTCCGTCAATGCCGGGAATAGGGCCCCATTGCTTTGTGGTGGGTACTAGCACTCTAGGCGCTAGACCACCCCGATACTCCTCCAGATTCCTTATTCCTATTCTCCTCATATTTGTGGCAGGTGTGGCTAACACTACTTGCCACACACCCTTGCGGCGAACGGCCAGGCAGTATATTCACAAAAGTAAAATATTCATACGAGTCTCCGGGTTTGGTGGCGGCATGGTCAAGGTCCTGATTCCCAAAATAAAGGTCGCGGGTTCGAGTCCCTCCTGACTAGATTAATCCTCAACAAGGGAAATTCGTTGATTATTCCTGATTTAGGCCTTTGGAGTTATTTTTGGGGTGAATGGAAAATAACTATATGAATAAGTTCAAATATCCTACTGGTGAAAGCCCGAAATGGAAATAAGAACGGGAAACATAATTAAGTTTTTAAATCTTCGCAACAGGTAAACTCAAACCTTCCTCAAAGAATAATTCAGCCAGTTGATGAGATAGTCGACTTGTGGTGGTTGGAGCGATTTTCGTTTTTGTATAGATTTACGTGAAACTTTTCATACGCGTACTCATTAGTGATATGCATGGATAACGTCGAAAATAATGGCTTGTTACTGATTTATTTTTTGGCAATTTAAACCTATTTTAACACGTAAACTTTTGGCACTTGTCACATATTTCGAAATAATTCGATGAAATGTGTACAGATTTTCTCAAAAACGAGAAAACATACGTTTCACATTATTATAATGGTTCCTATTAATTATCATGGTGTCATGCCTAATAAAAACACGGTTTTATAGATAGTTTTCGCTTTAATTTATAACGCGCAAAATCCAAGTCACAATACTGATCTAATTGAGACCAAAATTTTTAATCATAATTCTTACATAATTTACGTTACAACAATAATGGTTATGTTCTACCAATAAATAAATGTACGTAAGTGAAGTGAGGGTGAGGAATCTTTCGCCAACTAACAAAAAAGTTGTTAAAAATGTGCACTTAACGACTCACGATTCGCTCTCCTACCACCGCAAGTTTACAATTCTGATTTCACTAACGCAATTCAAAAAAATTTCTCCGATTTAAATAATGATGCGTGAAGAGGTCTTGGCTGCTTCATACGAGGGATGATAAGTCGCACAATGAGTTTCAAAACTCGCCGTTTGAATTCGTATCTATGCATAACACGCTGCATAACATTTAAGTATTGGCTCAAATTCGAAAAAAAATACTATGATCTCAAGATACGTAACTTTCCCCACCAGTAGGAATCGAAAATTGTGCCAAATGAGAGGTAACCGTATTGACCCCGACGTTACAATTTCAATATCCTCTACATTCCTTCGCAGCTTATATTCATTAATGGCGAAATTCGCCACTGATTAATTCATCTACATTTTGAAAAGCCATATTTTGGGTGAAAACAATAACACGGCGAGCCTTTTCTTTATCGGCTCAATCGCGAACAAATTCTTCTCAAGAATTTTAACTCGGCTTGTCCAAAGTTTTACAAACGCAACGCTTGGGGCAAAAAGTAGTAAGAACCAATTAATCGAGAAGGGGAAAATTTGATGATGAGTGTTGTGCACCAATAGAGATAATTTCTCGGAAGACAATTATTCCACACAATTAAGTTCAGTTCAAGGAAACTCTGTCTCATTACCTCCGCAATCTACCGTCAGCAGTTTTTAAAATCACATATTAGATCTCGGCACAGTGAGAGCTACAAAAAAAGTTGTTAGGCCAGTTCATGAGGTATATGGCGAGGTTCCACACCGTGGCTGGAAATGGTTAGTTACATGAAAATATTCTGGCAGGAACGGAAAGGAGCAGACGTAGAGAGTAAAAAAAATCAAGCGATTTAAACCCAGCCACACCGTAGGAAAGGCATCACCAGATGAATGAGATTAAGAGGAGGAAACCAAGTGAAAAATTGGAATAGTACTGTTGACGTATCCACCTGCGGCTTACTATCCTTCACCAGGTGAACAAGAGGAGCAATTACAGAAGCCGGTATTCCGACTATTATGCGACATGAAAGGAGGATTTTGCGTATATACGCAACAGCAATGAAAAACGCTAGTAAATACAATTGGGAACACGCATTAAATTTCTTCCTCGTATTTGAGTAGTGGATGGGACAGCAAATTCTCAAAAGAGTCCAAGCATATAATTTATGGGTACATGCGTCAACCAGACACAGTGATAAAACATTCAAAGGTGCGCGAAATTTTCAAAAAGTCACGCGGTCAAAAACGACATCCCCATGTTTCACGTCTCCGCACATTACTTCTGCTCCATTTGTATTGTGTACTTTAATCGGTAGCATCAAGTAATACAGGTTTATCGAGTTCCTCAAAGGAAACAAAAACGATACATTCCGTAAAATTTCGAAAAACTAATCGAACTTTGCACGGCAAATTGTCGTATCACAGATAGTGATACCGATTCGTGACGTCCGGGTTTCCGATGGCTTCAACCTTTTTCACACGATACTTGATTGAGCCCAAGCGCGAAAATGTTCGCCAGGATTATAGCTTCACAGTATCGTGTGACACAGAATCAGCATGCAGGCTGACAATTATGGTCGTTGTCATGCTCTCTGGACTACTTCATTGGAAGCAGTGTAGTTTTTGCTCAACAAAAATGAATATGCTCTGACGGATATCTCATTCAATCCAATGCATTGTCATAGCATACTCGTAATGGCGGTTAGTTTTACTTGCTGGCGGATAGAGCGGTCGATGCCAGCTGACTCTTAGCAAATGGAAATTAACAATGGGTGTCGCGACTGTGTGTTAATAAACCGAGGCATTAGTTTGTCACTCGATCCCAGTACGACCTAGAGGCCGTCGACGATAGCTTTTTAGCCCGTTTTACACGGAGTACGTAATTGACCAATCTGATGTACGAATCCTATGTACGAACGTGCATCTCAAATTGCTTGATTTTAAGCGGTAAATTGCAAGAACGCATGCACGAATGTATGGATATGAGATGGCAAAGTAGTCCCTGCTCTGATTCAATTATTATTGCACGCCAGATTGATAAAAATACATGTATTTTCCAAGTGTCCAATTTTATACCCAGTGTATAACGGTCTTAAAAGTCGCTGTTCAAACATTACATTCTGATAGCAGCGACATCCATTCCTTCTGTGACAAATATCAATCCTCTGGGCAAGAAAATAACATGAGAAAATATCCCGATATTTGGTTTGACAGCAATCAAACAGTTAATTTATAATTAGAGTACACATGCTCTACTATATGAATTCCACTTCCCATTCAGTGCAAGTTCAATAATCGCGTGAAACCTTATAGTACGGCACCAATTTAAAAGGATTCTGTCCTCAATATTAAGTACCGGGTACCTTACTAGGTCTTGCGCTGGATCAAGAAACTAGTGAAACGCGCTTCGGTTTTTCAACAAACCTTCAAGTGTGCGAAACATTCAACTAGGTATGTTTTCGTAAAACAACGTTGTCTGTTGATGAAATCCATGTCCCATATTTATAAGAGTGTGAGCTTAACATACAAGATACTTTAAAAAATAGTGTATACTTCCCATTTTTAGACGAAAGCAAGTTGAAGCACCATCAGTACAAAGTATGTAAAGATTAGTCATATCCACATTGATTAAAATAAACAAAAAATTCCACGCTTTATTCTCGTGGGAAATGATAGCGCATGGTTTCCACAATTTTTTTATTAATAAGGTCAACAAAGTTACTCCACCTTCATTATGTCATATTGTGGTGAAATTATGTATAAATTGTTCTCATAAAAGCAAAATTTTGTAATTATGAATTTCGGGTCTTTTTCACGTTAAGCTTCTATCGTAAAACTTCTTCAGAATGAAACAAAAGATTGAACATCGGTCGAGGTTAACAATTCAACAGTGTGGAAATTGCCAAGTTTGTTTCCCCTGTAAGTTTCGAATTCCACTTTCCCCACGAGTGAGTTAAATCCATTGATTTTATTTGTAAATTGGTCGATCTAAAACTGTTATACACCGCCGTCATAAGCCATTCAACGCTAACAATGGTCGACTGCATACTTTCAGTCTTTCCTGTCTTATACTTACTCCTTTACTTCCTGATAGTTCTCCCCAACTATAATCAATTGTTTCTTGAAACCGTTTATTGAACAAAGATGACGAAAAATAAAATAAAATAATTTTCCTTCAAACTGCAGTGTGATTAACCTATCCAAGGGAAAAGGAGTGACTAATGCCAGTGCATTAAAGAAAAGAAAAAAAAAACAAAAATTAAGAACCCAGCTCAACCAGCTAAAACTGCTCCTGTCAACTGGCACTTCTCCTGTTTGGATTCCTCATAATTAGTCGGTAATATACCAGTAAATTATATGTTTTAATGGAGATGAGCAAAAATCTAGATTTTTATCCACAAGTGCGCAGGGCCTTACCTACCAGAAATATGTCTTTCTCCATCTCAGCAGTCCAGTCCAGTCCTTCATTATTTGGTCCATAAGACCTATTCTATTCCTTCTCTTACCCGCTTACCCAGCATCCTCCCTTCAATCAAGGCCTTAAGCAACCCTTCCCCCCTCATTACCCTCCTTCAACCACCTACTCTGCTCCCCATGATCTCACCAAGAAGTTTCCTTTCCTCATCAACCTACACTTCATCCGTTTACCTTCATTTCCGTCCACCGCTCCTTCTCCATTCTCCACGACACCCACATCTCGAACGCCTGCAGGCTAATCTCGTCTCCTTTCCAAAGAGCCCACATTCATAGATTTTATGTAAAAAATGCACCGGTTATGCTCAGCACATTGATATTACAAAAGGATTATAAGGGATAATATTGCGCGCATAATCATACCATTGAAGCTTACGCAATTTTTCTGAGGAGACCTGATCTTCGATTTTGCCTTAAAATGTTTACGCACAGCATAAGCAAAAATTGACATTATATGACATCAAAACTGATTTAGCCATCCTTTGTTTCACTTTTCCTAACGTAGCTCGCAAATCCTTGAGGTAGTTTGAGCGAGAGTGTTCCTTAGTCATAATGGAGACCGTTTTAATGTCAGCGGCTATAAGAGGTATGCATTAAATATTGCATTATTAATGGTGCAATAGTATACTTTTCTGTGAAAGAAATTCCCAGGAATAAAATTAAAATATGTCTTATATTTGACTCATTTTTTCACGCTTAAAAAACCTTCGGTTTCGGGTTCACTTACAAAACCGGTTGAAAAACCTTCACGACGGAAGGCTTTTTATGATCCTGAAAAAATTACTGCGGTGAATACGTGGTTAATTTAAAAAAAATAGTTGAATAAATGTGCAAACTGCACACTGTTAATTTTTGACGAGATCTAGCTGCTAGAAATTCATAATTTTTTAAAATAAGGTCTCCCTGGAGTGCACACAGGTACCATTTCCCACGTAAAATGGCTGGCACTCAAAAATGTTCTCAAAAATCTCGTAAAGTATTTCGGTAAAGGGCTGATATTTAGGTATCTTTGGAAGATGAAGACATTTTTCTTTAAAATGAGACCAAATTCAATGATTTCTAGGGGAAACGATATCTCGCTCAAACTACTTCGGGATGATTCGGAAAAACTCGAGCGGCAAATAAAGCATAAAATACAACAATGTACATAACTGCCTCAGTTCAGACCCTCAAACTATTTACGGTTAAATGGATTTAAATCTCCGAGACACCGATCGTCTGCTTTCTCATAATACGATCCAATTCTGTACATTCGCACATCGGTTTTCCCGGGCGGACACGAGGCGACCGCGACTGGATATCGCGTGGCTGCGTTCCAATCCTCCCCGCTCGGGCCAGAGGGATGAAAAGAGCTCGAAAGATGCACATCTCCAATTTCCATGAGAGAGAGAGAGAGATACTTCTCATCCTTATACGACAGAGAGTGGCGAAGCCTTCCCTTTCTAACCGAGTCGATCCGAACCCCCTTTCCGTCATCCAAGGTCGACGCCTGACTTCTTGAGGAGCTTGTGTGGAGACTCTTAAAAGCATATGAGCTTACGCGGATCGTCAACACCGCGACAGGCCATGAAAATCTTCGACGTGCTCTCCGGCGGCTGTGCTCCCGTTGTGCACGCGGGCGGGAGGAAGGGATGGATGGAGCTCAGCAATCGGGTTCGCTCTTCTCGGTCTAAAACCGCATCACCGCCGCTGCCGGATGCCATCTAACCTGTTTCTCCCCGCGACGACGCGACCGTCAAACAAGAGCGAAGGGGTTTGACTTTACTCATATCTGATGCATCTCGCGGCTGCCACCGATCCTCTTTCCTTCCCCCCCCCCAATCTCGAAAAACAAAAAGCATGAACCTCTCTCTCCTGCCGTCCCGTTCGTACTACCACGACAACTGCCTGTAATACCTAGGTAAGTGTGTCTTGACATCGTTGTTCATTTAATCCTAAGATTGATTGACTGCAGCCCTCCATCCTTCCCAATTTAATGCTTGTTTCCCTACAAGATGGAGGCTAGAGGAAGGCCAAGGGATGAATTCATAGATGAAATAGCAGGGAGAGTGCAAAAGAAGAACTACCAGATAATATTTTCTACTGTCGTTCTTCTTAAAACCACATTCCAGTAGTTTTTCACATGCACTTTCCTCTTTATTTCTTAGTTTGCCGAGTAAATGATTTTAGTCCAAAATGAGCTGATATGAGTAATCGTCTTACGCATGCTAAAAAAAAGAAGAGCTGTACAAACTTGAAGGTATCACACGCACTCCGTATCGTCTGTAGATGAAAAGTTCTGAAATAATTTCTCGAATTGTATTCAACACTTTTACTTTTTCCGACCGTGGTTTCGACATACAATATCATTTTCAAGGTGACGTTATATGTCGAAACCATGAAATCTTGAACATTAAATTTTGTGTCGAAACCATGGTCGGTAAAAATAAAAAAGTGTGGAATGGTTACAAATCGAGAAAGTATATTATGTGTCGCGTTTCCACAAAGTTAAGCCTGAAACTGTAACTTAATAAGATTCTGCGCGCTAGCTCTTCGTTTTTCTAACATCCCTCAGATGATAACTCATTTCAGCCCATTTTGGACTTTTGGACGCACTTTACACAGCTAACATAAATGTAGTCTCTGCTCATATCCCGTTTCCTTCCTCTTGGGACTTTTCCTTGAATTATATTCATCGCAAACCCATTTCTGAGCTTTCAAAAACCAGGTAGGTATATTCTTAACAGTTTTCTGAAAACGAGTTGTTCTTAGTATGTATACACATCCACCCCTCTCGGCTCTCTCCGGTCCGTCCGTCCACCCCTTCGGCGTGGATCTATCCGATCCATCCCTTGTATTTTTCCATCCACCGACGGCCGCGTTGCACGTACTTCGGCATCCTCTTCCTACGAGTGGGACGCCTTAGATGGGCCTCGGTGGCAGATCCTTTTTTAGCTCGGGGGTGATGGAGAGAGAAACGAGGCGGTGAAATAGGAAAGCTGGACGAAGGAGGAGAAGGAGAAGAAGTAGAGAGAAAAAAAGAGGAAAAACAAAACCGTAAATCGTTCGGATACGGTGGCGCGATGCACGAGCAGAAATTTCAGGGTCGGTGCTAGCGAGCGTCTCATACCGTCTCCTGACTACGCTCCAGCATGCGGAGAGGTTCGTAAATGGCATCAATTTACGTCAGTCCCCGCTCTACATGCCTTCCGAAGGAAGCTATAAGCGAGCCGATATGTGGGAACACATACGGCACGGGCGCAGACATTATATACAGTTATGCTCGTTTTTTGAAGTTAAAGGGAGCTTTCCATACGCTCCGTTGCGCTGGTCACTTCGCAACACAACAGTGCACCTGCCTTCCAATTGCTCAAGATTCTGCGCACTGGGAAACGCACTTTGAAACAAATCGGTAGGGTCGTTCGATTCGATACATCCGTAGCTCAATCGATACGTAACCATTTCAACCCCACGGCCGCTATTAAAGATCTTAATGAGCGTATTCTGCGGCAGAACACGCGAGGAAATCTTCGATTATGCGGCGCAAGTCGTCATATCGAATACAAATGCACTTCCAAATCAACAAAAATGTTGAACAACCTTTGCCATGCTCGAGGGGACTATACCAAAATAAGCAAATTAATGGCGGACATGCTTACGTTGCGAACACCGGCATCGAAGGAAGAATATTATCGATATTGAACGACCTAAACAAATCGGAACCAAATGTGATGTGCGCTAAACAACAAAAGAACGTCGATGACCGCATTCACTTTTGGTATTTATGTTGATCTTCAGAAAAGTCGTCGAACATGGATATTGTAGTTTTTAATTACTCTGATCTAAAAATCGTACGTTTTGAAATACTCATTTCGAACGAATTTGACACACCGAAAAAATTCGGCCGTGACTGTTTTTCCTCCACGGAATGCAACCTACTGGTAGGTTTGAATATAGATAATCCTGATGACGATGGCTGAGTCTGCAGTGGAAACGTTAGTAGTATTCGGGAACATCATCCGGTGTGAAACCCGATAAATCTTTACTCAAATAATCCGCCGGGAAGACCTTAAATCATTCATACTGATAGGTTACTTAACATTTCGCAAGGCCACATTGCGCCATTCAACGTCGTTCGTATACGCCAATATTTAACAACTTGAATGGAAAACTCCCAAATATGAAAAAATGGACTAAAAAATGATGTTAACTATGCAATTTTCAACCTTGAAAATTATTCCTCCGTTAGTATTTTTCCTCAGCTAATATTTGCCGTTCATCAGCCACGAAATCACCACAGGGACCACGTAAAATAACCCGAAGCATTCATTTTAGTTTCTTATTTTCCGTTTCTTTTCTCTCTCTCCAATGATTCCTTGGCCTCTCGATTTATTTTCTCTTCCTCTCTTCGGTCCAGGCGTTATTTCATTTCTTCTTTTTCTTTCGGGAAACCCTTGAGGAGTCGTATCTAACTTCTAAATGTAGCTTTATCCTCTTTAATGTCTTCCGTTGTACCCATCTATAACATGTCTATCTTCAGCCACTGGACCCTCGGATTAGCAATCTTACTCTAATAAACATGATTAAATATTCGTTTCGTGAGTCTACTTGTGTCATTCCTCATAATAGGGTAGGAGAACCCAACTCTCTTTTCCCTAATCGGATTAGACATGTCTTTCATTTTCATGATTTTTTGTGTTTAAACTCTCCTATCTCTGTTTCCATTGTCCCAGATTTTTCTTAGAATCTTTCTCACCTTCTCATTTCTTCCATATCTCGAGATTACATTGGAATCATACCTTCTGTCACTATTTCTATAAAAGTTTAATAGTAAAAACCGTCTTTTTGAAGGCACGAAGAATACAGCGTGATTTCCGGGCTTTCGTCGCGTCTCCTCTCGTGATACCAAACTTCTTCTTCTCTCGTGATACCAAAACTGTCGCGGAACTACTCAATAATTATGACAATTTTTAGCTTCGATTTTAGAACAACAAAAAATGATGGGTACATTCGAAATGAGACGGGATTTATTTGAGAGTCGATTGCTATATATTCAAATTAAATCTTCAAACTTGATGGCATAATGATTTCCGAGCCGAGTAAGAATAAAGGAATGGAAACGCATTTAATTTCTTGCTACTACAAGGTGAAATAGAATTAAAGAGAAATAGTTTCATTTTCCTCGGAAAAGCTGTCCAACACAACGATACAGAAATGGAAACAGTGTTATTAGAGCTCAAATTAAGACCACAAGTGCACCGAGAATGAGGGATATGGGCAATTATCAACAAAGTAAATGGACAGATTTTAAAAATTAACAATATGACACTTAAGCGAATCGGTTGTCCGCTAATATTCTAGAACACGGGGAGAGCCCGAAAAATTCCAAATTACAAGGAAACAGCAGAAGCTTTTGTAACATCTGTACGTATGTTTCCTCAATATAACCGATGAAACGTGAGAAGGCAGACAGTTACATGATTGATATTGTGGAAGGCATTAATGACAGAGAAATAATAAATGAATGCACATGACGAGAGAGTTTATCACGGCATTAGTTTCGGAATTGAGTCATAAACAGACATTTTCAAGCGATTGCAAGTGTAGGAGTCATGCATTGTCCCAAATTATCAGTAGCCTTTAAGCAAAGGGTGACCTTTGGCGAGATCATAAAAACATATCGCAAGTCGCATGGCTCAGACATCTTTCATATAAAATTATGCATTTGCACTACGAGTGTTACGATCAACAGTTGAAGGCAGAGTAGAACATTATAGCAAAATATTCGCTCCGCATCCCATCATCACTGTCCTCCAACTATTTTCCGTTGTGTAAAAACTATCGAAAAGATTCATCTGCCATTACCATAAAATTAGAAGATGTGTTCGTCCATTTGTAAATTAAAATTAATTATACATATTAATATGAAAATAGCTGACTATACAAGGACCACTGTCTTCTGGAACTGTCATTCCTAAACAAGCTAAAAATATTCGAGGCTCCATGAAGCAATAAATTACATTTCCTTCAAAGGTCACCAGTGTGAATTGGAAAATATTTGCAACTTTGATGATCAGTTCAACCTTAAAAATAGCAGAAGCTCATATTTTTATGATAGGCTTCAACGAAATTGCGAGTCCCATAAAAATATAAAGCAATGCGCACTACGATTTTAACTCGGGGGAAGAAGAATAGGCTTGTTTCGCAGAGATA
The DNA here is from genome assembly GCA_963169105.1 of Ceriagrion tenellum. Classification (NCBI taxonomy): domain Eukaryota; kingdom Metazoa; phylum Arthropoda; class Insecta; order Odonata; family Coenagrionidae; genus Ceriagrion; species Ceriagrion tenellum. The sequence goes on along the minus strand of OY720636.1, from coordinate 87,944,229 downwards.
CCTGATAAAAAAGCGCCACAGCGACTTACCGCCCGTCAATCTACATGAAAGGTAAACTTTAATAATGCCATTGTTAACTTGATGTTTCTGGTAACTGTACGCATATTGGGTAATAGTAACTGGTCTCAATTAAAATGCCGTGACATAATATCTACTCCGGGGCACTGCCAGTAAGATCGATCATCAGATGTTCATGGTAACATATCTCACTTTAACTCCGCGATTTTAATTGAAAAAGGATGACGACTTGAAAATGATGGAAAGCCACTTACTACGAAGTTTGGAGTTGATTACAGCAGTGAATGGGGGGTATTGGATTGGGCTGAGCATGGAACGAGCTTTGACTCCACAGTTCCGTTGCATTGCTATGACAATCTCCTGGGGCTATATGCTTTTCATTTGACTTAGGGAAATGTACTTTAGGAATCAATTTTTTAAACTTTCGTGGGAAAATTGAATGAAACTCGTAAGGGTGACAATGGATGGCGAAGTAGGATAAAGTGAACATTTATGCCAAAACTCATTAATTTTTAACTGCTGATGAGCAAGGCTGAAAATGATCAGTAAACAGCAAACAAAATCAGTAATCTCTGACAGTGATCGAATAACGACGGTAAAACTGCTTTGATAAATGCATAATTATCATATTGCTTCGAAGTCGAAAAAGTTATTTTAGGCGACAGTTGAGACATCATACGGAATTTTCTGGAACCCATATGCAGTTATACACATTTATTCCGGTGCATACCTGGTACATGCGATAATCATTTGGCATCAAGTTTAAGTAGGCGATAAAAAGACGACGTAATAACTCGAGCCTGATAAACCCGATTGGGCGAGATAACACTAAACCTATGAAAACGTCGCAAAACAAGTAATCAGAGACATTAGAACGAATGGCGAGTGCCTAATAGATGCGAAGCGAGTTGAATGCTGAGATTGAATTGAAATACTGAGAGAGAATTACTGAGAAAGAAATGTCGAAAAAAGTTTCTAGTAAGCTCATCTTTATAGACGTTGGAGCACATCATATAGGAATTAGAGGAAATGATACAAGAATTGTATCAAAAATATTTTTACAAAATCTAAGCATGTTATTCTTATCTTTTTCAGATATCTTGGGCCCTAGGAGGCTGGACTAAAATTTGTGGGTTGTGAGCGAAGAGAAAATTGATCGAAACATGACTTTCCATGATCCAATCAGGGGAGTGTAGGCGTGGCGCAGAGCCTAGAAAATTCAGTCGCTCTCAGACCTCCGTCGCGTAAACTTCGCGAGTCTGCTTGTTTTGTTGCCAAACCTCATCACCACAGGGCCTCTCACATAGTGAGCCAAGCGGTTTTCCCGGTTGAGGGATAGTAATCTCGGCAACGTCGAGCAAGATCCCCTCCCTCTCGGTGGCAGTTCCCCGCCCCCCGGCAGCGGAGGCCTTCGAACAGTTCCGGACTCGCACGAAAGGCGCCCGCCAATTTTAGGCCAGTCTCCTAACGCCCAAGGTATTTGGAAAAGATAATAAAAGAGTTTACGGCGCGATACCCGAGTTTTGGAGGAAATTATAATCAAATAAGAATGCTAGAATACTGACTTTGGCGAGACACCGTGACATTTTTAGGTAACTGTAATAATAAGAAATTTATTATTTCGCATATAGGAGAAAATATGCGAGCATTTAGTCGAACAATTAGGAAATGTAGGTCATGTGTAATAAGCCTACGAGCAAAAACAGTATTGGATTGCAATGAAATGAAATCGGCGTGACGCAATTGTTTCGATTTTTATCGATACATATCTCTGATGAGAACCCGCATGCAAACTTTCACGCAAATCTGTATATAAACAAGAAATATCTCCAACGACCACATCCCGCCCTCCGCTGATGATCGCGAGCGAAGGCTCAGAGTGGGAGAAAATGTGGCGGAGAAGTTCGAAATCCAGGGCGATGAATTTCTCATTAGTTCACCGACACAATGGCCATTGTTGCGTGTGCGATGGGGAGAGGCGTGTGTCACAATGGCTTCAGTGGGGAGGAGGGGGAGAGGGTAAGTGCGATAGCGGAGAGATATACCTATCGGAGCCGGTGGAGTGAACCCGAGTGCGTCTCACATCGAAACTCATCGTCATCTATCCTAATGCAACTGTTATGATCGACGTAATTTGGTTTGAACGTGCGCGCGAACAGCTTTTAAAGGAGAAACCTGCGCTTCGGAGTGCTTATTTCTTAAGGTCGCTGTACAAGGTACATTATATTGTACAAACGAATGTACCATAGAGTGTACAAGAAAATGAAAGGGATAAGAGCAGGTTCTAATTCCTGTTCAGTCATTCAGGCAAGCATACAATTTGCCGCTTTACACGGTACAATTTTCCTCATGGAGGAATTTATACCTTCGTTTGTACAATAAAATGTACCGAGCAAAGCGGCCTTTTAGATGTATAAAATTTGCTGTGTTGACTAAATTTAGGCTCGGCGGCGCCTTTTATATTTTTTTTACATCTCATGTATATACATACTCCTCCGGTTAAAATCTTGCAGCACAAAGCGTTGAACCGAAGCTGTCACAACGTAACAAAAACACAGGGACTAAACTGACTGCAGCCTTCGTGGCCATTTCGGCAGGAATTGATATCGCAATTTTTTGACGAACTGAGAGTATGGCATAGTTATCTTCGGATTCAAATATTTGAAAATGTATATTAAATACCTAATTATGATACACATCGAAAAACAGATGTGTTAAACAAGGTAAACAGCGGAAGTTCCCCTCGGCAACGTAGCCACACATTCATCACAATATGTCGCTTATGTGCTTCGGCGAAAACCGAAAGCCTGTTTTTTAAATCTAAATATTCGTCTTATATTATCGATGACCTAAACCGGAGAAAATGTGTCTCAATGTGTAATGCATGTTATACATGTTTTTGGACAGCACATTTCGGGCGAGAATTAAGATAAAAATTTATGTGAAGAGATGCCATCGCACTGTCATTAAAGCAATGTACTGCAGCGTTAAAATTCATTAGTTTTAAACCAATATACATTCGTTAAATGACCGATGACCTAGTAACATTTTACACAATTTTATAGTAGAAGTCCTACTTTATACTACACGTTAAAATCAAGGTAGGTTATCGGGCATGCCAAAAATGAAGCTTCCTCCTTAACCACCCGTGCGACTCCCAAATTAATCTTCTGACTCAGTCATCCGAGATACTGCGCCTTTTAGTGTAATTAGTGATTTCAGGCGTAACTTTGAGGACATTTTTAACGTAACTATGATAACTGGTAACATTGTGATTCCATATTTCTTAATTTGGAACCACCGGGGTTTCGACGTTCAACGTCATCTTCAGGTAACATCATCAGGTTCATCTTACCTGAATATGACGCTGAATTTATAAATCATGGTCGTTCCAGATAAAGGTACGTGGAATCACAAAGTTACCAGTTATCATCATTATGCACCTTTTGACTCTTGGGGTGGGTGGTTGGACAGTTGGACACACCTCTCCCCATCGCACCCGCAAAAATGGCCACTTTATTGGTTGGTTTTTCGACAGTCCTTAAACTAACACCCCAATTTTTGAAATATCCCTTAATTTCCCACATATTATATAATTATAATAATATCTATTACTCAATAATTGCATATAGTACAGTGTACTTAATTTACAATTTTTTATCTACATCTACATCTACGTAATACCCTGCGAGCCCCCACGAGGGTGTGTGGCAGGGGGTGAAGATCACCAAACATGCACTATTGACATGCAACTAGGATATTTAATGAAGGCATGCTAGATAATAGGGTCACATGGTTAGTGTCTACATAATAAGGAAGGGATTAATGGTTGTTATTACATACATCATGCACTACAGACTACTCTAATTATATTTCACATACCTATCCCTTTGCTACGCTGCCTATTGTTCTCTCTTATAGTACGCGGGAAAAATGACATTTTAAATCTATCGGTACGACAATCTATCTCTCTAATCTTGTTAATCTGATCAAACCTAGCATAATACGCAGGGGTTCTCAATATATATCTAACGTCATCTGTGAACAAATCGGTTTTGAATTTACTTAAAAGGTTTAACCTAAATTTTAACCTGCGTTCTGATAGTAATTCCCATCCTAGTTCTTCTATTAAACTCGTAACACTTATACAATTATCATAACGGCCAATAACAAACCTAGCGGATCTCCTTTGCACGCGCTCTAATTCTTTTATCATACCTTCCTCGTACGGATCCTATATACTAGCGGCATATTCTATGGAGCTTTAGGCAGCCTCAAAGGTCACAGACCTGTGGGGTGGCTGCCTTCAATACACAAAATGCATTGCTGCAAAGAAACACAACTTTTTATACGGAGCATATATAATAAATTTACATAAAACCATTTCATTTTAGCTGTCGGTCGCCTCCCTAAAAATCCAATCCAACCTATTTCATTTTACGCTAATTATGAACAGAAAAAAAACATAAATACAGATTACTTCATCGAGCATGCGCTAATTATGAACAAAAAACAAATAAATACAGACTACTTCATCGTGCTTACATGATATACAAGTCTATAACATTAAAAAAATCATTAATATAAAACATCAATGTTGTCATGTGCCAATATCCATGCCTTTGTCGATTTCAAAAATTTTCTCTCGTTCCTTATTCTTTTAATATAACCTGGTGAGGCATTAATGTTTTTGATCCCGAATACAAAAAGATCTCTTATATAATGTAAGATTCGGTTTTGGAAGCGGCGCATTATGCTTCCTTCGTATATTATAATCATGCTCGCTTCCAGAAACTGTGAGCATGTTACCACTTCACAAATAAAATAATTTAAGAACCTTAAAAATACACATGCATTTTATTGGAAGAGTATTTAGACGGATAAATAATGGATAGGTATGGATAGATAATAAATGTGGCTCGCTATCGTGTCTCTCAATGATTACTCACACCCCCTACCATTCCTTATATCATCCAAAATTCCTATCCCTTTCCTTCCTCATTCATGCTTACCCAGCAATCTCCCCTTTACCATCCCAATCAACATGTCCTCACCTTTCAATACGTTCACCAGTCATACTTGTTTAACGTAGCCTACCAGTAAAAGGTAGGTATTTTTTGAAGGTCAGAGAAACTCCTCCATGTTTCTTACACTTTAAGGGTCCTATATACCCAAGTATATCCTTTTTCATTTCAGCACACGATTTATCCTTCTTCATCCCATCCATAAGACCTATTCTCTTCCTGCCCCTTCCCCGCTAGCCCGACATTCTTCCCTCATCACAGTCTTGAACAACCCTTCACCCCTTATGGCTTCCTCCAGCCACCTACTCTGCCTATCCAGATTTCAATTAGAATTTTCCTTTCCCCGCCCTCCAACTTAGGCATTTCCGCGTTCGTCTTCCTTTCCCTCCACCATACCTTCTCCATCCTTCTCCACACCCACATCTCTAACTCCTGCATCCTATTCACATCCAGTCTATCTAGTCTTAGGGTCGACGTTTCAGCAACATACAACGCTACGCTCCTCATCAAACTCTTCGCCAGGCTCTCTTTTACGTACCTATCTATTTTAAATACGGTAAAAAGAAAGCCTCCCATAAGTTATTCGCTTAATCTAAATCCTATGATTATTCCCACGTCATTTTGGTCGAATGAATATAGTGATGAGTTATTAAAAGTGGCGGAATTTCTCCTGAGCTAGCCACATAAGTACCGCTGAGAAAATGCGTAAACGTATATTTTCATTTACTCCGCCGGCATAAAATCCATTTTAATTTACACGAAAAATCATCAATCTCCTGGACTGGATGCGAACTTGTTCGAGATATCACCAATTGCTTTATATATTACGTCACCCATTCGACCCGCGCTGTAAATTTTCGAAAATCGTTGATTTTGAATCCCTGAAAAATCAAATGGAATGCATTAGTAAAGTGTTATTTTGAACCACATCAAACTACTCACTCTAAGTGATTTACATAAACTTACTACTTCTCAAAATTATTAGAACTAATTAGTTCCGTCGGTAAAGAGCCTAGGTACATCACCTTTTCCTAGCTCTACAGCCGAGTTTGCAGATTAAAGCCATCATGTACTTTTCCACTGACTCATCGAATGATTAACCAGAAAATACATCAGAAAATTGATAAAGCGACTCTCCGATGTATACACTTAGAAGTAGCAGTGAAAAAAGTAAGCACTCGGGAGGAATGCGTGTATTTCTTGGAGTAAGATCTCTTCGAAACTCCAAGAAGTCCTTTGAAGCGACCGTTAGATCGCGAATGACACTGTTGCCAACTGTAAATCACGAACAGCCTTAATTATGAATCATCCACCGACCTTCTACGGGAGTGAGGAGAGAAACCCATAGATTGAGACAGAGAATAGACAGCAACGTGAAATACTAGAGTGTATCTTAAGTTTTATAACGGCCTAGCGTCGTCGCGTTGGTCTGATCGTCATACATACGAGTGCACGACATACAGACGCGTCTTCATAACGTTCCTCTTCTATCCATTGTTTCCAAGCAACATAAGAAAAAAGGAATTATTATGCTATTGCTGTTTTTTCCAGTAATAATTATACTTTATTACTTTAGTCATTTGTGCATATATCGAATTTGGTCGAATACACACACACATCCATCACGCCATTCCCATTCGGGGAAGGCAAAGTCAAAGACCTTAGTTGCTTCAGTTCAGCCATGGAAACTGGCTCACTTTTGAATGCATTTTCCGCAACGTTCTGTCCGTATTATGCCTTTGTCGCGTCTCTTATAATCATGCATTAGTTCTTTCAAGCTCTATAATTCCTTTGAATATTTAAAATACCCCATCTCTTTAGAGTCTCTTCCGCCACATTCTTCAGTGATTTTAGCGGCCTACCAAGAGATGGATAAGTTACTGTAATTGTAATTTGAGATAAATTACGACAATTTTTTAATGTTACCGTAATTTTCTGGTATTTTTTTAGTTTGCTGCATTTATAATAAAAAATAGGATTAATTAGGAAAGTAAATAGCAATAGAAAGGTATTAAAGGCATATCAACCATTATCACTGCAACATTAATGTATTAGAAACAAAGAAAATTGAAAAAAATACGGAAGCCCACAATAATTCGACATTTTTTTGTTTGGTGTCAGAAAGTTTCGCTCAAACCTTTAAAAAAGACAGCCTCACAAATATTCCACAAATGAGTGCCTATATTTATCATAATGATTGTATTAAATATACATAGAATTTGTTCAAAATAATAGGCTTGGAATATATCGCTATGAAAAATTTTCCGGGGATGTGGTAAAGTACGTAAAATTCCTCAGTAATTTACGAAAATTTCTGCGATAATTTTCAGATATACCAACCTCTAGATCTACCTCTTCCTCCCACGCCATTCAGTTAACTAACATATATTTGATTCGCAATTCCACTCTAATCCATTCTCTCGCCATTGGCTCACACCTTTCTTATTAGTCCGTTGCGGGAGGACTCGAGCTTTATTCTTCCATCTACCACTCATTCATAATTCTATCCATCCCACTTCTGTTGTAAGTCTTTATCTGGTATCACATTCCCACTTTATTCAGCCAACTCTATCGGTTATTCTGGCAAACACAAATATCGGAGCCATGTAATAGCTTTAGGAGAGCAGAAAAGTACAAGGCGATTTTGGCTTTCCCAGGTACACATTCCTTGATATTCCTCACACTGTACCTAGGACTTCCCTCCCAACGTTCGCGCATCCTTGAATGCCTTCTTTTATCCATACATCATTTGCGTAACCAAATATCGCCCAAAGCGAACTTGCAATAATAGAAATATAAATACCCCACCACTGTGTTACTCGGCCTCATCTGATCTTTTTCTTCACCCTAGGAGGGAACTCAGTCGATCGCTCTATATCCTGTGCGGGTGGTGCAGATATTTTCATCATATTTCGCTGAATACGAGGTGAAAATTATTTTACCAATTGCAGTTTCTGCGATCTCGAAGGAAACAACTGTACCATTAAAAGAGTAGTCAACTAGCCGAGTTGGGGTGACTCGAGAGAGTACTACTAAATTATGCCAGTCAACCAAATATGTGAATTAGTTTCCGGAGCTTATATGGATAGCTTCTTAAAGGGGCGAGTACATTACAATGGATTCTAAGACAGTAGTTCCCATAGTGGACGCTACCGCCCCCTTAGAGACAGTGCTTCAACCTAAGCGGCCGAAAAGAAACAAGGGGAGGCAGTGGGGCGCTTTGGGTAGAGTCCTGACCAAACCTTAAAATACATACATGTCCAGAGAGGAATAAACTATCTATTCATTGGATTTGAAATGGAAATTAGTTAAATCGCAAATATTTCAAATTTATTTTCATAATCTTCCTGAAGTTTCTCCACAGCCTATGGTTTTAAATATTACAGTTGGGGGGCGTTTAGTATAGGTTTGTGGAAAAACAGGAGCGAAGACTCGAAAAAGTTTAGGAAACACATTACTAAGATAATGGATCGGTGAGGCATTTCTGGGGAGGGTAGGGTGAACTGCGCGCTTAAACTAAAATTTCGAAGCTATCTATTTGTGGTATTTGGCAAATATTTTAATCAAAAGTGAGGAAGTACCGCTAAAAGGGTGAAGTGCTTGTTCCGAAAGAACGAAAGGATGTTCTGGGTGATTATAATTAAGAAATAAGAGAGTAAATAATAATAAAACCCAAGGATATGGTACTGATAAGTTCGCATAAATTTAACGGATAAAGATGAATAAAATGTGAAAGGTACGTAATACTCTACCAACAAAGTCAGAAGAAGAACACAGAAGAAACCAATGAAAGCTGAGAGATGAAAAAGCGATGATTATCACAAAGACGCACGACCAGCAGACATTTCTTGAAAAAAGGTAACAACTGTATTGACGAAGTGCAACTAAGTTAGTCACGTATGAGCAATGTTCTATATTACTTGAAGTCTATTACGGATATACCTGTAATGAATCTGGGAATATAAGAAGATACTTCGGGCTGTATTGGGTCATTGTTTAGTAAGGACGAACTTCACGGCATTGCGAATTTTATTATCAGAAGCTACCCAACGTGAGAGATTTACAAGTAGGTAATATTAAATTAAAAACTGGACTACGACAGAAGGGAGATAGCATTACGATGACATATTAAACGATAAAAGTAGAATTTATCAAAGATGATATCCTGGCAAATACTGAAAAAAGACGGAAGACCATCAAAGTATGGTAGTGATATGGGAATGATACACCCGAGGAAGTAGCTGACAGAAAGAGAGATATTAAAATAGTGGTATGGACCACTGATTACGTAGTTCCACAAACAGAGACCACAAGGAGCATAAAATTTCATGAACTGAAACAGTGAAAAGGCTTCTGAATAGAATTAGCGGTAAAATTAGAAGAAAGGTTAGGCATGATAAGATTGCTTGATATACCTGCATGTCAACAAGCAATATACCTCGGTCTAAAGACAAAATGAGATACCTTATGGGACCGTGAGACTGCATTTTAATGAACGCACAGAAAACAGCAATCCGATAGGAGATGACAATGCAAAAATTCTCATATGAAGATGGGAGAGCAAAAGATATGAATGGAATATTTGGAAAAAAACGCTACAGTCCGGAAATGCCATGGTTATGGGAAACCAGACTGAAAAATAACTATAGCCTAGCTCACAAATATTGAATTCGACCCAACAATAAAATTCTTAGGGCCAAAATACAATTGAATCAATTTAAAAATAAATATCTGATGCGATGTGGAAAAAGAGATGAAGTAAGGTTTATGAGAAAAGCTATTTTAATTGCTAAAACTTACACAAAAAATAATACATCCTAATGGATTAAAGACAAATTAAAAAGAAGAACGGATCGAAAACGTTAAAGTTTAAAAGAAACTCAAAAGTTTGGTAAATATATATCCAGTTAATAATTAGTTATTGCAAATGAATAGAAAAATTACCCAAAAAATGAGGAAAAAAAGCTGAAGAGCAATTGAAGAATAATTTGGAAAATCAACAGATGCTCTTCAGCTTTTTTCCTCATTTTTTGGGTGATTTTTCTAGTCATTTGCAATAACTAATTATTATCTGGATATATATTTACCAAACTTTTCAGTTTTTTTTTAAACTTTAACGTTTTCGATCCATTCTTCTTTTAAATTTGTCTTTAATCCATTTGGATGTATTAGTTTTTGTCTAAGTTTTAACAATTAAAATAGCTTTTCTCATAAACCTTACTTCATCTCTTTTTCCACATCGCATCAGATATTATTTTTAAATTGATTCAATTATATTTTGGCCCTAAGAAATTTATTGTTGGGTCGAATTCAATATTTGTGAGCTAAGCTATAGTTATTTTGCAGTCTGGTCTCCCATAACTAAATGACAAGAGATTCTGCTCTTGTTCTCAAAACTACGACAGGGAAAATTATATGAAATTAAAGACAACCATTGTCACAGCATACCCCTAGAAAGATCATAGGGTCGTGATAAAATAAAATACCTTTATTGTCTCAGTAAACAAAGAGAAAGCTCATGGGTTCGCAAACTTTAACGCAATGTCACACTTTCAGAGGGAAATTGGAAATATAGAGTATTGATTATGATGATATCTGAAGAGAAGAGATGGGAGTGATCGAATGACATGAGAGTAGAGATGCTTAAACAAAAAAATTGAGGTGAGCGCTATTCAGGTCCGTCTTTACCTATCTCGAGCGGAAGTTATTAAGCGTGCTTCAGAGATATATCGCACGCTTCGCAGCCCATCGGTGTCTCCCCCCCGAAAGGAAGACATAAGTTATCCACGACGGATTCGGACAGGAGGACAAGGCCGTCACATCATCAGAGCGGGCCCTATCTTCGAAACCATTGGGCAGTGTTCCAATCTGGTGGGCCATTTTTGGAAACAAACAGTACTAGAACAGATAGCGCGCCCGAGTGAAGTAAAAGGGCAACATAGCCGTCTTGGAATAAAGGCTGAGATAATAATCAGGGTCATGAAGAATCGAACGAAATTTTATTGTGACCGATCTTCTATCATATACCTCCCGGAAAGTAAAACACAAATTTTTCGCTACACTTTTCCCCACGTGGTCTTTAATGTAAATGTATACATATATTATTATCCCTATTTCATCTTCATCAAAGGTCATTAATCTGAAGATTGATGAAGGATTGCAGGCTTTCCCGGTGGCAGATATTGATGAAGACTACTCGAGAACGAAACCGGGTTAGTTTTTCTATGGCCGACGTTTCGACGAGCCAATCGCTCACAAAACCATGAAGAAATACAACTTGATGATTAAAGTAATCAAAAACAAGGTTATGGTTAGTTGAAGCTATAGTGTTTCACAACTTTTACAGCGATTAAGGTGGGAGCCGTTAGAGACTCGGAGGCTAAACACTAGGCTTAGCTTGCTTGAGAAATTCAGAAATGGTGTGTTTCAGAGCGACACAGAGAATATTACCATGACGCCTCACTACATATCTAGGTCTGACAGAGGCGATAAAATAAGAAAGATACATTGCCGAACAGATAGGTACCAAAACTCGTTCTTTCCGCGCACAATAAGCGACCACAAAAAAAACTGAGCTCCACTAAATACACTCCCATAATACACGTCACCATTTCACCTCCCAAAACCTTATCCCTTACATCTTTACAAGACTGGTGTCCTAACATCCCCTGCCGCCCGCCCATGCGGCGGATCGCAGGATAGTACGTAGATGTATACGTATAGACAACATAATCACTGTCAGACTTGTGCAACAAAAATTGCGCCAGTAACGGATTTTGCCAGCTGAGGAGCAGCAAAGAACTGAGTCCTCACTCAGTTCTTTGCTCTGAGGACGATGAGCGATTGGCTCGTCGAAACGTCGGCCATGAAAAGCCTAACTCAGCGTCATACTCGAGAGTCTTCATTAATCCGAAGATTGGCTTGCAGTAGCTCTCCACTTCACCATCCGACCAGCCACTCGTTTTATACCTAAATAATTATTCACTTTGACTATCTTCATAATTTTCCGGATGCAATCCATTCTCGATCTTCCTCTGTAATCCTTCCAATTCATTCTCTCTTCCAATATTGCTTTCAATTAGCTGTTACTTCGCATAATGTGCTCAATAAACTTCTCTCTCCCCCTTCCCAGAGCTTTAATTGAACTTTTCTCCCAACTCTTCGCCTTCTTCTTTAGTGACTCTCTCTCTGTCCATTTGTTTTTTATCATTCTTCTGCAACACCACATCTCCATTTATTCAAGTCTCTTTTCTTCTGCTCCTATTACTGCCCAAGCTTCACCGCAATAATTAAGCATGCTGCAAATATGTATTGCAATAAAGTGTCTCCTTACTTCCAGGCTTGGGTTCCTAGTTGTCAGCAGACTCCTCTTATGGTAGAATTCCTTATCTCTACGGACTATTCTACTCACAATGTTTCTCGCGTCTTCCATTGCAAGAGATCGCGTTCCTCGGCTATATGCATCCTTTAATAGAGCAAATTTTTGCTGCACAAGTCTGACAGTGATTATGTGGTCTCTACATCTCCAACTAACCATAACCTTGGTTTTCATAATATTCACCTTCAGATGATATTTCTTCATAGTTATGTCCACTCATGGCAGAATTCACGTCATGTCCTTGGCCTGTCAGAAATTCTTTTCAGTCAGCAAATAGTTTTATATTCCGACAATGCTCGGTTTTCAATTTTTTTCATAGAATTTGATAAAATGTAAATCAGATAATCTTTCATTGCTTTGGTATTCTGTTAATGTTATGACTCCACTACTGTCCCGATATTATCGTTAATATTCTGTACCGTTGTGTTGTGACGGATATTTCATCCTTCATCCAAAAATGATTTTAAAATGAATAATAATTTCTAAAAATCTGATAAATAGAAATTGTTAAAAATGTTGGAAAGTATAAAGAAAAATATTTGTTATGTTTCGCTTCTAACGAAGTGTATCAATTACGTTCGTAGCATTTTTCATAGGAATCTATTTTCCCAAAAAAATTATTCATTACCACTATTATAAATGGGTACTGGAGCGGAACCATCGCACCAAACGAAAATAAATAAAGCGGTGGAGTATAATGGACGAGAACATTCATTTTCGATATAGAGGTTACGATATTGTTTAAGTCTCTGATCTATGCAAGCAAACAACGAGAACCCACAGCGTTACCACAAAACACTTTAAAGTCCGTTATAATTACTTTCAAAACATTACGCAAAGTGCGAATTCAACATTAATACTGCTCATTAGACTAATTTTTTCGGCTCTTCCATTTGAACTCACACGAAAACTTATTTATAGTTTAAAGTGCGATATATTCGCTGCTAGAGAGGATAAAAAAAGGTATTTCACATTTACTACTCATGAATCATCTCTACCTGTTGATAGCGGTTGACTGAGAGAAATAGAATCACGACGAATCGACATCCGTTTTCAGACGATTATGTTTATTACAAAAAATATAGTTACTTTACTCCATGGCAGTGGCTACCGAAATCAGGCCAGCATGCCAAATGATAAAATAGTGGCCATGAAATGATAGTCTATGGAGTAGATAATGATCCATTCTTTAATGTTAGACTAAATTACAGGTTTATCTTCAAATAAATCTCTTCCTTAAAATGTTTCATAGCGTACTACGTTTACAAATTAAAGGCAACGACTTAATCGTTTCCAAAATGACCACTTTAATTGGAAGATTTTTCTTTCTGATTTTAATTTTTAGCGCCTGAGAAATATTGTCATAAAAAGTAGTAGTGGAAAGTATTTTTTCTCATTCCCATACTGTTATCATGAATCTCTCAATTAAGAGGCATTCATTTAGCAAATGCTACACAATTAATAACTGAGATTCAGTATCTCGATACTCGCATCCTATTAAGAACACGATGATTCTTTTTATTTACAGAGGCATCCTTTCCTGATGATCATTGACTCAACGTTTGGCTCACAAGCTATAAACAGGAATTTCGTGCCCGACAGGCTTCATCTTTAAATGAATCAAGGGTAATGTTCCAATGAGCGATCAATATTTATCTGTAAATGAGATCAAGTGAACTCAAAACTTTTTCAATTCAAGGAATCCACTCATTACTTTAACAGCTTTCCGCTAAAAAATTGTCATGATCATGGGGTATAAGTGGTGGCCTTTTTGGTAGGCAGTGAACTTACTTTATACAGACGTGAATTTGCATACCTACCAATGAGCTTACCGATGTGCATACCTATCAATACCACAAATCTGAAATACGTACAACTTTGGTAACATTAAAATAAAGATGATTTGGTGGTTTCAGGAGTAAATTTATGGACCTTGTTAACATAATGATGACAAATTATAACTTTTTATTTCACATGTTTTTATTTGGAACGACCCGGGTTTCGACATTCAACGTCATCTTCAGGTTGAACGTCACCCAAAGTTATAAGTTATCATCATTATAATAAAGTCGTGTCTCATCATGTTCCTGAGGATTTAATGGTTAAACTGTAAATGGTGAATTAGATAACGAAGTTGGTAACGTTTTAAGAATTTCTGCATTAATCCTGCCGTGGCTGTTTCATAGATAGCATGAATGACTGCGTGGAAGTGAAGACATCATCGCATGAATGCGAAAACATTTCATAAATTTGTTCAGCTAGCGTGAGAAAGCTACCCAGTGGGTGGGTACTTAAGAGTGATTTCGTCGAGGAAACCGTGCCTACGAAATAAGTCGATGGTCATAGAAATAGAGCGGTGAGTACCTATTGCTACAGAAGCCACTACAGTTTTCAGGATTTCTCCATGAACGCGAAGTCATGAAAAATTTTGTAATCACCGTGGATATTAGAAAGGGGCTTCAGGAGGTACCTATGGAAAATTCGCCGACGCTTGGTTTATGGCAGCAAAAACCTGTGAGAACCAGCGCAGCTTAAGAGATTCAACGCTGAGAAGCGTAGCTCTTGTTAGCAACACAGTTCTCACGGCTAATAACGAAGATTTTTCTACGATGGTAGGCGTTCACCTCATTTGATTCCAAATTAATGGTAAGAAAACAATGTAAACCTATTCAATCTAGCGCCGCCATTCAACGGTAAAGGTTTTTTTTTCAAATCAAGCTTTTCCACCGACTAGGTGACCTCAATTAATTATTCTTGATCGCCCTCAACGAAGTTTGAAACACTCCCAGCGTTGGGTTCAACATTCCCTGCAAACGGAACAGAAAGATATACTGACCAGGGAAGCAAAATACATTGGAAAATAAAGAGATTTAGCAAATTTGCTCAATTGAAACGGGCATTCAGTTTCCTATCACAAAATAACCACTATGTTTAACTTATTGTATAGTGGATCCACCAAGTTAAGCCGTTCGAGCTGAATTCTACACAATTTACGAATACTATTCATTTGCAACAACTTCAAGTTCGCCAAATAACATGCATGATATAAAGCGCATTACAGAAGTCACTTCTTGCTCCCTTACCCACCGATGTAACTTTTTGTGTATTGCACAAATTAAAATTCGGGCTCAATTTTTGAAGCCATTGATATTTGTGCAACTTAATAATATAAAAAATAAGAGGATGTATTAACGTGAAAACAACTTCGGGGAAGGGAAAATCTTCTGCCACAATCTAAACCCCAAAATATTACAATTCACATTTAAAAATAACAGTAAGATGCAAGCATTCTTAAATTATATTTTATAATCCATAGCAGTACTGAGTCAGATACTTTACATACAGATACCATACATGCGAGTGGATAAGGTACAAATGTTTTTTCATAATTCCACAAATGAAAGAACCTCTTAATCATTTTATTGAAAGCGGTCTTGAAAACTGTATACGAGAGGCCGTCAAATGAGAGTGGTAACTTGATTTTGAACGTACAAGTTAGCTACGCACTCGTACTAACATCAGGGACCAATTCTTAGCAGTAGCCAATAAATCTACGGCTTTAATTTTAACCAGGTTTTAAATACTCGACGTATAGGTCTTAATTAAAAATTGGAGAAAATGAGGGAATAATTTTGAACACTATGGAGCTGAGATTGAAAATGGCAATTCGACTTTGACATAATGTAATCCGCGGGTATAGCAACATTTCAGGCAAAGGAATTGCTCCTCATCATGGGAACCAGGTACCTAATCACGAAAATCGGGCTGCAGAAAGCTATATTCATGAAATATCGAACCTACCCCACGATAATTGCAGAGAAATATCAGCGGTCAGCTTTCAGGAAAGGTAAGTTTTTATTGCCGCTCTCCAGAGTTCACCATGGATTAACCGGGTTATTACCTGTATATTTCCTCAACCCTCACCCCCATTACATTTCGTAAATTATGGAGTCCAGGAAATATGAGATCAATATCTGGAATTATCCTTCCGGAATTTAAATTGAAAGTACGATTTCTAGCTCAGGTTCAGAACAGATATTAGAAAATTTCTTAAGAGCAAATAAAATTCATAAATGAGCTTCTGTAATGTGCTTATTAAACCACTCTCAAAATTATTTCGCGATGGATTTCCTTCAATTACTTCCCTAAAAAACGGAAGTAATTGCCGAGTCCACTAAACTCAACCTCGCTGATTTTCTGAACTGAGATAACGCTGGGGATGAACGAACCTCCTGCCGCAATAAGGACTATTTTCATAAAGCCTGGTTAACATTTACCGCTAGATGACGCAGGATCTTCGTTAATTCAAAGTTAACACTGAGAACTCCACTCCTGTATACCACATCAGACTCTTGCTTAGTTGACGCGACCGCTATTGGCTTTTGATTTTATTAACGTAGTCTTTTTAACTTTGAGAGGGTATGGATTATAAAACCGGGCCTAAGTGTAACAAAGGCTATATTCTAGATGACACACAATCGAAATAATTATTTTCCATCATTTTTTTTACACCCTACGGAGAAAGGAATAGGGTTAACTGGGTGACTAAAGAGTGCTGTATTCTCAATCCGTGGGACAGGGTTCGAATGTCTTCAGGTATATAAATTTCTACTTCAAGGTAGAAGATTCTCTACCCCAAATCCCGATCCCTACTGAGGTGCTTTTTTGAGATCGCGTTTTGAACTCAGTCCGTCAGGAATGAGGTTGCTAAGCTGATACCGAGATGAGATCCCTCCCTGTCCTCCTTCCATTCCCTAAACACTCGAACTGAACATGGAAACTAAGAAAAATATTAGCATTTCATTCAGCGTCATCTAGATTTGTGCCTTTGATACACTTGTGTCAGGTTTTATAATTTCTAGTATAATTTTTTCTCCGAGTGAAAACCAAAGTTAAAAATTATTCACTTCTATAGCGCTCACGTCAACTAACAAATGGCCTAACTTCCAGTTAGCAACGAGTTAGGAAGGCCACGTCATTTCCTCGTTAACCGCAGTCGGATTTTACAACCGGACCCTTATGTCACAAACTGGTATTCTATAAAAACCAAAACTACCAATTATGCGTCATTAATGGATATATCTACCCAAAATGATAATATATATTAAGAAATTAGACACTTTGACGCATCTTATAAGCCCTAATTTGAGTTTTTAGAAGATGACATATTTTGATAAAATTAGCCATGAAATATTCAACTGAAAATATCTATTATAAATATGTTCTTAAACGAATTTTGAATATTATGAAGATTTAGAGAGTACAAACTCCTTTCGAAATCATTTATCATACTTGATGTATGTAATATATTGGGCGAGATGTATTAGTTTTTGCGCCCCAATATAAGACACATGCGCGCTCTTCCGTGAGAGAACCACGTGACTTCCGAGGTAGCAATTAGGCACGATTTATCTACTACCCATAATGAGTCATTTGGCCGAGCTTTCTCAAAATTGCAGGGATAAAACGTTTTTAGTGGCTAAGGACGGAATGCCTCACATCCAATAAAAATTCTTCAAACCCCGATGTATACAAGGTAATGGGTAAAAGTAGCTACGTTTTATCGATCCAAAGCCCAAGATTTCTTGGCTGAAGATAAGCAGAATATCGCTCTTCAAGGACAATACACTTGTAGAGGCATCACTACCATCCTGCTCTCGCCAGGAGTTTGAAATTTTTTTCTTATTTGAGGTGACGACGGAGACCAACCAGATGTAAGATACACATAACAAAGATGTGAAACGGAGAAATTCCAGACAGAGGAGATGGAAAATGAAAAAAAAAGTTTTGTTGATTTAACTGGCTCATACATTAATCTAAGAAATTCCTGGAAATGAAAACACGAATTTGCAGAAGTGACACTCAACATGTTGCATTAAAAGAACCTCCATCTGATGGGAAAGGTTTTCCGTGATATGCGAATGAAATATTCATATTTCATACGAGTAAAACTGGGCGCATTTCACACTGGCGAGAGAAAGGGTCTAAATTCATTAGCTAAGCAACGCCACGCCCAAATTAACTACGCCTCGTTTTTTTTAATAAGATTATTATCCTTTGTTTTCTTTTTATGAATGAAAAGACAATCCCTTAGCGGTTTACAAGAACTATTGAGGTTAATTCTTATTTATTTCCATTATCCCTCATTATAGAAAATGGAAGAGGCCTGAAACAAATGGATACTTCATCAGCCTGAGAGCATAGCAAGACAATATAGACAGAATTCCTTTCTATCAGTCGACATAATGCCACTCATCTCTCAAGACTATGAAATATTATTTTACTATGCATCAAGAATTGGTCATGTAGCACTGTATCCACTTGACAAAAAACTACATCATGTGAGATGACTGACAAATGAAGTGAGCGCCTACATATGAAAATTTACAAGGTAATGCGAGAGAAAAGAACTTTAGTGAAACTGGCGTAAATATACACCAAAAAGGGATATGAAAAATCATTGAACTTGACCGGGATAGGAACTCGGGTCTCCAACTTACTAGTCTGGTGTGTTAAACAGTTACACACGAGAGTTTTCGCCATACCTGTCTTTGAAAAGGCTACTACGTCAAATTCCAAATCAAATTTCAGTGGTTCTGATTCAATCCAGGGATTGGAAATTCAAGGAACTAACACACCTTAAGGCTCACACTCTTAAGACGCACTCCATGTGTCATTTCCACAAAAGAACGATAGACTTCGCCCAAAAAGACTAGTGCCGCCACTCTCATGGAGGAGATGGCTAATCAAACTCCCCAAAAGAAAAATATTACTAATCTAGTCAACCGGAAAGAGCATAACTGATAAAATTGAAATGCTTAGCAAAAACAAGATTTGTCATACAAAAGAACAACCAACATTTAAAAATTAAGAGCAATAAAAATGAAAATGCAAAAAGAGATTGCGACAAACATTCCAGTAAAAACAACGTTATATCCCACACTAATGATTCGACTAACCACCAGTCACGGTTTAAGCACGTCGTTACATTCCATACTTGTAATTGTTGTTATTTGTCGTGGTAAATTTAATTTTTTTATACTCACGTTTAGCTGTTGTATAATAGTTTTTACCGCAATAAACATAATTAATAATGCCTTGATAATGGTAAATATGTACTTAAACCATTGGTGGAAAGTGGAATTAGACGTGTGTAATATAACGTTATTTTCATTTAAGAATATTTGACGCTGAAGTGTTCTACCAAGTTACGCCTGAGACTTCCTAAGAGATAGCAAGATGGAAATAGATAGGGGAAATAGTTACGACGTATTGAAAAGAAGTGAAAAGAGATATAGGAAGAAAGTGAGCTGCAGAGAGTGGCACGGAAGCATACTATCTTTGATCGAGTATCATATCTTATTTACCACCACGTCCGATATGAGGTGATTTGAGAGAAATACTTGTATTAGTACCTCCATCAATACTTGTACTTCAAATACATTGGCGTATACACGAGGGTGGACAAAAGGGACCGGACCCCCCACTCCTCCAAGAGCAGCTTCGTTAAGGGTACCTATATTAATATATGAAGCAATAACAAACAAAATATAACGCGACAGTGAGAAAATACAATTTTGTTGGAATAAATTTCATAAATTTTCCGGATGAAAGACCCAAGAGCGATATTTTAGGTACATCACTGGCACTATTATCCGCTTATACAGTTTGGCAGCATAACAGATGAGTAAATTTTCAAAGAACTGACATCTTTAATCTTTCATTTTGGCTCTGATTCACTTCACAAATTTCAGGAGACTATTAAATAGGAGCCGTTAGTCCGGAAATATCCTCATAACTAGTGTAAGCTCTACAAGGATGTTACAGAATTAGAAGCTGATGTAGCATACTAATTTGAACTAGGTCTTTCATCCCAAATCCCATGAGAATCTTCTCCAGTTGCGAACCTCACTCTCCTTATCACTCAAACAAAATATATTGATAAACAACTTTAGCAATTTTCACTAAAAAAAATAGAAATTGTTCTCGGCAAACTGTCAAGAAGAAACTTTTTTTTTCGCGCGATTTTGCGCGTCAAAAACAGAAATTTTTCAAATAAAATAAAATGTACCTTCAGCGAAAAAAAAGGAATAAAAAAGTATTCAATATGAATTAAATGGCATTCAAGACATTTGACAGATGAAACACTGTGAGCTTTTAATGGAGGAATTCAGCAGCGGAAGCCATTTCAACAGAGAGAATTACTTTTCGGGAGAGAGGAACGGATGCATGGAGTACCTGATTAGAAGGTATTCGGATTGTTGGTCAACATTCATCATCATTAGTCGTTCAATCCTAAGATGGTTGACTGCAGCCCTTCACCCTTCCCTGTCTAATGCTAGTTCCCTTACCTCCTGGTATCTCTTCCTATGTACTTTCCTCTTTATTTGTCCAAGAATTGATACCGGGGTCTTCCCCTGTGGACTTTGTGGACTTAAATTGTGTTCTTCACCGACGCATTATGTCTCAGAGTTTGTCCAATCAATCTGGCTCTTCACTCCTATAGAATTCCATATGATCCTTTCCTCTTCTACTCTTCAGTAAACTTCATCATTTCTTATTTTTTTATGTGCCATTAATCTTCAGCATCCTTCTCCGACACTAAGTTTGGAAGGTTTCTAGTCTGTTATGGTCTACTTTTCCAAAGACCATTGCTTCCGAATCATAGCGTGCCAAGCTTCATACGAATGTTTCCACATGTTGTTCCCTAGTTTGCAGTTTGTTGATCAACGTTGGCGTGAAAATTAATGGATTTGTGACAGTCGTGATCATAATATAACGGAAAGAGTGTCTGAGAAAAACGGAGATTAGAATCGTGTTTGGACCCACGCAATTAGTTAAATATAATACTATTCGCCTTCTATTTAAAATTGACAATGTGGTTTAAGACAATATAGGCGACATTGTGGAAATACATGGTCATTGTAGTTTTTTAAAACTCGTTGCGCTTCCCGCCTATAAATCCACGGAAATTGAAGCGTCATTAGGCTGACAAGAGCAAAATTATCCGTTCAGCGATAACGGTACGCCGACCAGACACCATATTTAGGAATCCTTCCCACCAATGTTGGCGTAATGAATGAAAAAATACGTCATATTGATATCTAGTGAATGGATAGCGCCAAAATGAATTTTACTGCATTTACGGTACCGCCTTTCGGACCACCCAGCAGGGAAAATA